>CM039305.1:63039773-63612273 GCA_022316695.1 Camellia oleifera
AGAGAAGAGAAGAGAATCAAAAAAACGAAGGGGGGGAAAAAAAAGAAGACAGAACAGATCTTATCTCAGTTCTCCGTTTGCTGCCAATAAATAGTACAAAAATCTGGAAAATAAAAAGATGAAAAAAGAGGAAGAAGAATAGACCGTTTGCTGCGAAGAAACAGCACAAAAATCTGGACAAAAAATGAAAGAAAGAGGATGAAGAATCGAAGAAGAAGATGGGGAAGAGGGGGAAGAATCGAAGATTAACTTACCTCTTCAATCGCACCTTCGAAGCAGAGAATCGATCAGCAGCACCTTCGATTAAACCTTTCAATCGCACCTTCGAAGTGTTCTTCAGACTCTCTTGGGAGTATTTCTGGAAGGAGATGATCAAATAGACATAGAACCCTAATTTTAATTGGTTCTTCAATCGCACCTTCTTCAGTCTTGGGAGTATCTCGGAAGGAGATATTGGAAGGAGATGAGATGATCGAATGATATAGAATAAGTGGTATTTTGGGAAGATGGTAAAAATCAGTTTTTTTTGTTTTTAACTAAGATTTTTTGGAGTGATTTGGGAAGTTGGTAAAAAGTTGTTTTTTTGATTAAATTAATATTTATTTATAGTGTCACATCACACCAAAATGACTAAAATACCCTCATCCAAACTAAAAAAATTATATTTTACTCAAACCAATTTTTAGGGTATTTTCGTAATTTTGAAACCAACCTTGACCACTTCCCAAATGACCAGAAAAAAGCAAGCTGCGTTTTTTTCCAAACGCCAAAAATCTGATTTTTTCATTCTTCCCAAAAGAGCCCTAATAGAACCTAATTTTATTTGGTTTCATGTTTTATTTAATATAAAAGAACCCTAAAATTTTATAATTTTTTAAAATAGATTGATACCCTTTAATTTATAGAAAATCTTATTTTTTTTTATCTCATAGTACCCAAAAACATACTCATGGCGTATCTATCACTACACTAACCGTATAAAACGTACTCGATGTGTTTTTGGCATATTGGTACACGTGCAACCATACTAGTACGTATACCTGTACCTGATAAGTACTCGGTGTTGGGCAATCTTCACTGTATTTAAAATATTTAATTCTATTGTGCACAAAACAACAATTAGAATTTAAAGAAATAAAGAAGAGGAGAAAAATTGTTTGATTACAAAAATCAAACTCGAAATAATAAATAAATAAATAAAAACAGATTTTATTTTGTTACAAAAACAAAATTAAAATCTGATTTAAATAAATAACAATAACACAAAAATTAATTAAATAACTTACTTGATTTAATTTCTTCGAATTATAATCTGATCAAGTCCAGTATTTGACACTGTGTACTTAAGACAGATTCGTCCTCTCCACGGTGCTTTCAGAATTTGGACGTCTATCTCCCAAGATGAAATGATCTACTACAAATAATAGTAGCACTACAAATTGTTTGTCTTATGAACACACTAAGTGTTTACAGTCTTTCACACAAAAATAAAAATGCAGCAAAATGAAGAATAGAATTTGCAGAGGTGAAATACGAAATTTCTGGATGTAAAAATCAATGTAAAACATCAAATGAGGGTAGTCCTATTTATAGATGTAAAGGTGACTCTTGGTTTTGAATTCAAACAGATTTGAATCTGTTGGGTTATATTTCAAACAGATAACAAAAACGAAAAGAGCCCTGTTTGGGTGTGCAACAATACCAGACTGGTTTATTTCGGGAAGGGCCCTGTTTGGATGTACAGTAAAACCAAACCCAGTTTATTTCCGGTTTAATTTGAATTCTGAATTTTATTTTACACAAAATAAAATTAAATTCAAATATTTTTTGCCCAAAAAGATTAGTATTGGGTCGAACAAGCTCAACCTCACACCACGCACCCGCGCCCAGGCCCAGCCCAGCCCAGCCTGTCCGACCGGCCGACGACGACGGCGCGCGTGTGTGGTGGTTTTTGGGTCCAATGGGTCTAGCTCATTTTGCCCATAACCTCTCCCTTTAAAACACTTGGGTACCCCTTGGGACACACCCCAAGTACCAAACCCATGCCTTATAAACCCATTCAAAACTTCCCACCAAATCAATGTGGGACAAGCCTTATTCAAACCTTTAAGGATTTTCCACAAAAACTCCATTTCTATGGAGCCTACTTTGGTTTTAATTTCCCATTCACTCGGTAATGGTTTTGAGCAACCAAATATACCACGTGAATCACAACGCGGCATAGAACGCATTACCACTTCGAACCGTGTAAATCGATGCATGGGGCCCACCTAAAAAATAGACAAAACTTAGGAAAAAATTCTAGTTTTACCCAGAATTTTATAATCATTTCCAACAATCCCCCACATGAATGGAATTTGATGACAACGGAAATGTAACAATATGCAGACTTTAACGAAACAGTATAAGTCGAAAATATCTTGCATCAGGATAGGTAGCTTTCGGCCTTGAACCTTCCTTAGTGATAACCTATCGGACTTACTTGCTAACCAATGGACGCGATGCCTTGAATTGTTCAGCTGTTTGTGTAAGCCAAGACAATAGATTTCACACAAAATATCTTCTAACACATTGTGGTTCTCACTGTTGTGTTCATTTTGGCCTTGAGCGTTCCTGGTTTTCATGAATGTTTCTAGAGAATGTAGCCTCTTTCATTCTCATAGAACCGGCTCCAATTCAACACTCAAATAGGTGATTCTTATTGTGAGTATCTCCTTATACTCGTCTTGATTCAATCAAGATATAAGTAATCATTAAAAGCAAAGCTTATCCTTATACCCCTGCATATAATATATGTTGCAGATATCACTCTCACCATAGGAATGGGTAAGGAATTTTAATCCCTTGGTGATTTTTGGCGAGCCATACATAACTTAGTTGTCCCTTTGAACTTAGTTCTTGGGATCTCTAGTCATATAAGTAGGGTTACCATTATGACGACTCTTATGTAATAGGCTTTAATCCCATCCCCTTTGATGAACTATACATTAGCTCTTTTGTTAAACCTTTTGTTAACGGATCCGCAATATTCTCTTTAGATTTTATATAATCTATTGAGATTATTCCGTTTGACAACAATTGCCTTACGGTATTATGTCGACGACGAATATGTCGTGACTTACCATTATACATGTGATTCTGTGCCCTGCCTATTGCAGATTGACTATCACAATGAATGCAAATAGCTGGCACAGGTTTTGGCCACATTGGAATGTCTTCTAAGAAGTGACGAAGTTATTCTGCTTCTTTACCTACTTTGTCTAAAGCAATGAACTCGGATTCCATTGTGGATCGTGCGATGCAAGTTTGTTTCGTGGACTTCCAACAAACAGCAGTGCCTCCTAGAGTAAAGACATATCCACTGGTGGATTTTGAATCTTTAGTATCCGATATCCAATTGGCATCACAATAACCTTCGAGTACTGCTGGATATCGAGTAAAGTTCAAACCATGATCACGAGTAAATCTTAGATATCTAAGAACCCGAATGATCGCTTTCCAATGGTCTTCTCCAGAGTTACTAGTATACCTACTCAATTTACTGATAGCATAAGCTATATCAGGACGAGTACAATTCATTAGGTACATTAGACTTCCAATGATTTGGGAGTATTTTAACTGAGACACTGCATCACCTTTATTTTTCGATAATAAAGACTGACGTCGACAGGTGTTCTTACTAAATTCAAATCATCATTGATAAATTTATCAAGAATTTTCTCAATATAATGAGATTGAGATAATGCATATCCGTCAGATATTTTAGTAATTTTCATTCCTAATATAACATCTGCGACTCCCATATCTTTCATATCAAATCTTTTGTTAAGCATTTGCTTAGTTGATTTAATCATGTTTTGACTGCTTCCAATGATAAGCATGTCATCCACATAAAGACAAACTATGACATATCCTTGGTCAGTGTTTTTAACATAGACGCATTTGTTACATTCGTTTATCTTAAACCCATTAGTAAGCATTGCATGATCAAAATTTTCATGTCGTTGCTTAGGTGCTTGTTTTAATCCATAAAAGGATTTTACAAGTCGACAAACTTTCTTTTCTTGCCCTGATACTACAAACCCTTCGGGTTGTTCCATATAAATCTCTTCATTTAGATCACCATTTAAAAAAGTTATCTTAACATCCATTTGATGTATTTCTAAATTAAACAACGCTGCTATAGCAATAAGCATGAGAATGGATGTTATTCTTGTCACAGGGGAATATGTGTCAAAATAATCCAGACCTTCCTTTTGTCTGTAACCTTTAACTACAAGTCTTATTTTATACTTGTCAATTGAACCATCTGCTTTCATTTTTCTCTTGAATATCCATTTATATCCAAGAGGTTTAGAACCTGATGAAAGATCCACCAATTCCCAAGTATGATTTTGCATAATGGATTCAATTTCATTATTAACAGTCTCTTTCCACAAAGGTGCTTCAGGACCCGTCATTGCTGCCTTAAAACTTTGAGATTCATTTTCTAATAGGTATGTCAGAAAATCTGGACCAAAGGATTTTGATGTTTTCGCTCTTTTACTTCATCTTGGTTCAACATCAGTTAAATCCTGTTGGTTGAGACCATTACTAGTCTCTTGTGTCTGATTGTCATTAGTCTCTTGACTTTGTGTACAATCATAAGTTCTTTCCTGTGAACTTAATTCCTGTCCTTTCTTGTAAGAAAAGACATGTTCAAAAAACACAGCATTCCTTGACTCTATAATAGTGTTTACATTTATATCAGGTATTTCTGATTTATAAGTCAGAAACCGATATGCACTACTATTCTGAGCATAACCAATAAACACACAATCTACTGTTTTTGGTCCAATCTTAGTCTTTTTAGGAACAGGAACTTCAACTTTTGCCAAACACCCCCACACTTTTAAGTATTTGTAGGAAGGTGGTCGACCTTTCCACAATTCATAAGGAATGCTTTTGGTTTTTTTGTGGGGTATTCTATTAAGAACATAATTAGCAGATAATATTGCTTCCCCCCACAAGTTCTGTGGTAAGCCTGAACTTAGTAACATGGCATTCATTATTTCTTTTAGGGTTCTATTCTTCCTTTCAGCAATTCCATTTTGCTGTGGAGAATAAGGGGCTGTAGTTTGGTGAATAATGCCATGTTATGCACAAAATTCATTTAATGGTGCATCATATTCACCACCCCTATCACTTCTAACCATTTTAATGGTTTTAGCAAGTTGATTTTTGACTTCTGTTTTGTAGAGTTTAAACATTTTTAAGGCTTCATCTTTACTTCTAAGTAAATAAACATAACAATATCTTATGCAATCATCGATAAATGTTATGAAATACTTTTTGCCTCCTCTAGTTTGAATAAATTTTAGATCACATACATCGATATGAATTAATTCTAGAGGTTCGGTTTTTCTTTCAACCGATTTAAATGGAGCCTTAATTAGTTTTGCTTCTACACAAATTTCACATTTATGATTAGGATTAATTTCAAACTTTGGTATATAATCTAAACGAATTAATCTACGCAAAGCATCAAAATTCACATGTCCTAATCTACCATGCCATAAATTTGACTCAAGAATATAAGCAAAAGATGTGTTATTCTTATTCATAGCAACTTTCGGTACAACTGTCATTACATTCAACTTAAAGAGACCATCACTCATGTATCCCTTACCAACATACATACCACTCTTTGTTAATACAAATTTATCAGACTCAAAGACAAGCCTAAAACCATTTTTACTTAACAAAGAACCAAAAACTAAATTCTTCCGGATGTCAGGTACATGCAGTACGTTGTTGACGGTCAGTTTTTTTCCTGATGTCATCTTCAAGATCACTTTTCCTTGTCCAACCACAGTAGAAGTAGAAGAATTTCCCATAAAAAGTTGTTTACCATTTGTAGCCTCATTGTAGGTAGTGAACATCTTCTTGTCCGCACATATGTGACGAGTTGCTCCAGTGTCAACCCACCATTCTTTGGGATTTCCAACCAAGTTAGCCTCAGACACCACAGCAGAGAGGTTGATGTCATTCACCCTGTCAGAGATGTAATCTAATTCTGTCACATTGGCTTGATTGGTGGTCTTCTTGCTTGTACTTCCATGATCCTTCTTAGGGCGGCGGCAGTCAGAAGCTCGATGTCCAATCTTGCCACAGTTATAGCATTTTCCTTTGAATTTCTTATTACCATTGTTGTTGCCTTGTTTAGGACCATCTCTAGTAAACTTCCTCTTTTTGTTATGTGGTTTTTGAACTTGTTCAACCACATTAGCCTTGGACTTAATGGGATTTTTCTCATTTCTCTTTTCAGCCTTTCGGTTATCTTCCTCAATTCTTAATCTTACAATCAACTCATCCATGGTCATCTCTTTGCGTTTATATTTTAAATAATTTTTGAAATCTTTCCAAGCCGATGGTAACTTTTCCACCAAAGTAGCGACTTGGAAAGACCTTCTGAATGAATATCATGCAAAATTATCTGAAAACTTTGAACTTGAGATATTACCGTTTGGGAGTCTACCATAACAAAATCCAGAAATTTACCGACGACAAATTTCTTCGTGCCGGTATCCTCTGTCTTGTATTTCTTCTCCAAAGAATCTCACAATTCTTTTACTGACTTCAGAGGACTGTATACATTATACAACATGTTGTCAAGGCCATTGAGGATGTAGTTTCTGCACAGGAAATCTGAATGTTTCTAAACATCTACAGCGGCAACAACTTGCCGATCACTTTCACCCTCTTTAAGTGTTGGAGCCTCTTCATGGAGAAACCGGGCCAAATTAAGAGTTGTAAGATAGAACAACATCTTCTGCTGCCATCTCTTAAACTTGGTACCATTAAATTTTTCCGGTTTTTCTCCATGACATGAACATGGTTCTGGATAGGGACCGATGTAGGTGTAACAATAGGAGTACCACTGCCAGATGTAGTTTCAGTTGTAGTAGCCATAATCTTTGATTACAAAAATTAGAAAAATTAAAACACAAATTAATTTTCTAGTTACTAAAACTAGAAAATAAATTATAACACAAAATAATTTTATTTTCTTTGTTACTAAAACGAGAAAAATAAAATACCAAAATAATTTTCTGTAATACCAAATAATATTTTGCAATTGTTAATGACACCAGTACATTACTACTAGTTGTCAAAGAAAAGAGACAGTATATTACTACTATCTGTCAAATAGCATAAATCACTATTTGTTTTTCCAACCAGAATATTACTTTGAAGACACAGAAAATTAAATACAATAAAGATACCAAAAAGGGTTCTGTCTTAAGATTGTTGGGCAATCTTCACTGTATTTAAAAGATTTAATTCTATTGTGTACAAAACAACAACTAGAATTTAAAGAAATAAAGAAAATGAGAGAAATTGTTTGATTACAAAAATCAAACTCGAAATAATAAATAAATAAATAAAAACAGATTTTATTTTGTTACAAAAATAAAATTAAAATCTGATTTAAATAAATAACAATAACACAAAAATTAATTAAATAACTTACTTGATTTAATTTCTTCAAATTATAATCTGATCAAGTCCAGTGTTTGACACTGTGTTCTTAAGAGAGATTCGTCCTCTCTACGGTACTTTCAGAATTTGGACGTCTATCTCCCAGGATGAAATGATCTACTACAAACAATAGCAGCACTACAAATTGTTTGCCTTACGAACACACTAAGTGTTTACACTCTTTCACACAAAAATAAAATGCAGCAAAATGAAGAATAGAATTTGCAGAGGTGAAATACGAAATTTCTGGATGTAAAAATCAATGTAAAACATCAAATGAGGGTGGTCCTATTTATAGATGTAAAGGTGGCTCTTGGTTTTGAATTGAACAGGTATGAGACCTGTTGGTTTTAAATTCAAACAGATTTGAATATGTTGGGTTATATTTCAAACAGATAACAAAAACGGGAAGGGCCCTGTTTGGGTGTGCAATAATACTAGACTGGTTTATTTCGGGAAAGGCCGTGTTTGGATGTACAGTAAAACCAAACCCAGTTTATTTCTGGTTTAATTTGAATTCTAGATTTTAGTTTATACAAAATAAAATTAAATTCAAATGTTTTTTGCCCAAAAAGATTAGTATTGGGCCAAACAAGCCCAACTCAACCTCACACCCGCGCCTAAGCCGAGCCCACCCGACCGGACCGCGGCGGCGCGCGTGTGTGGTGGTTTTTGGGTCCAATAGGTCTAGCCCATTTTGCCCATAACCTCTCCCTCTAAAACACTTGGGTACCCCTTGGGGCACACCCCAAGTACCAAACCCATGCCTTATAAACCCATTCAAAACTTCCCACCAAATCAATGTGGGACAAGTCTTATTCAAACCTTTAAGGATTTTTCACCAAAACTCCATTTTTCATGGAGCCTACTTTGGCTTCAATTTCCCATTTACTCAGTAATAGTTTTGAGCAACCAAATATATCACGTGAATCACAACGCGGCATAAAACGCATTACCACTTCAACCCGTGTAAATCGATGCACGGGGCCCACCTAAAAAATAGACTAATCTTAGGAAAAAATTCTGATTTTTCTCAGAATTTTATAACCATTTCCAACACTCGGTACTTATATGGCAATATTTTTAAAGTACCCGTGCTTCATAGGTTGGCTACCTGAATCTTTTTTTTTTCAATTTTTTTTTTCCACTTGACTCTATCGATGGCTATTTGGTTGATCAAATTAAGTAGATTCATATATCTACTTAGGTGTGGTTTGGGAAATGTGTTGGCTTTTTGACTTTTTTAACTATTTTAGTCTGGGGCTAAAAAATCTAATTTAGAATAATTTTTTTGACTTTTTTAAACTTTTTTGTGAGGTGACCACATGTGAAATGACCCAAGTGCCCTTATAGTGAAAGTACCAAACTGCACAAACGGTTGACAATGTTAGCCTAATGTTTGGTTTTAATTTAATTTAATTATTTTTTTCAATTTGTTTATTTTTTGTCTGGTAGGATTTTTTATGTTTTGTTTTTTTTGAAAATTACGTGGAAAATAAATTCACAATTGCGTTATTTTCTTGTCTTTTTTTTTCATAGTTTTTTTTTTAATTTTATTTCTTGGTTTTGGAAAAGGCATTATTAAACTTTTTTTGGTTATTTTTTTGGTTATTTTTTAATTTGTTTCTTGGTTTTGTTTCATTTTTTTTTGTTTATTAATTTGTTTCAATCTTTTTTATTTATTTTATTAATTTGTTTCAATTTTTTTATTTAATTTCTTTTTACGCACAAAAATGTTAATTTCGGTTTCATTAATGTTTTTTTTTTTGTTCGAAAAGGCTTTTTGTGTTTTTTCTCACAAATGACGTGGACAATGATAATTTCGGTTTTTTTATTTTTTTTTATTTTTCCCTGTTTCTCGAAAAGGCTTTTTTCCAGTTCTTTTTTGTAAATGACGTTGAAAATGAAATCACAATGGCGTTATTTTCTTTTCTTTTTTTTTTCCCATAGTTTTTTATTAATTTGTTTATTGGTTTTGGAAAAGGCATTATTATTATTTTTTTATTTTATTTTTTTTATTAATTTGTTTCTTGGTTTTCTTTCATTTTTTTTTGCTTATTAATTTGTTTCAATCTTTTCTATTTATTTTATTAATTTGTTTCAATTTTTTGTATTTACTTTTTTTTTACGCACATAAATGCTAATTTCGGTTTCATTAATGTCTTTTTGTTTGTTTGTTTTTTTTTTTTTGGTTCGAAAAGGCTTTTTGTGTTTTATTTTCGCAAATGACGTGAACAATGATAATTTCATTTTCTTTTCTTAATTTTTTCTTTTTTCCTGTTTTCCTAAAAGGCTTTTTTCCAGTTATTTTTTGTAAATGATGTGGACAATGCTAATTTCGATTTTATTTACCGTGTACAGAGATACATATAATATACTTACATACAACCTCTTCCGCGTGGCCTACCAATGTTACAAGCCAACGAATATTAGGTGAACTATTATATATTTCCTAAAAAGCCATTATTATGTATGTACACTAACTTGTCGTGTATACGAAGTCGCACCAACACCATATACGGGTCGTCATCCCCAACCATTAAACCATCCTCGTCCTGTTCAACTTCTGGTATGGCATTTACAAAAGCCATAGCCTCTTCTTCGTTGAACGGGGATTAACAGTTGTGGGATTGCCTGTATTTCGACGTATATAATTATGTAATGCCATTGACGCACCTATTAACTGAACTTGCACATTTGCAAAATCATACCGAGGCATGTCTCTAATAAACCCCCATCGATTTTTCCAGGCGCCGAAAGTTTGTTCCACCACACTATGTAACGGCGAGTGAACTTTATTAAATAATTCCCTAGGGCTGTTTGTTGTCCTATTCTCTTCACTAATGCGGAATTGTTGTTGGTGGTAATGGCTGCCTTTGAAAGGTGCTAGGTAACCTATCCGATTCGGATAGCCAGCATCGACAAGATAATATTTTCCTGCAAACAATACCATATTTTCAAACAAACCACCCAATTGTGTTTAATTTTAAATTAACGATGTTTTCTCATATATTAGGTACCCAAATATTTTCAAATTATTGTTTTACCTTCTTTAGGATGTGGAAATGGGACATTGTCATTTGTTACTATCTCATTGAAGATGCGACTATCGTGCATACTTCTTTCCCATCCAAGCGAAACAAAGATGAAACACATGTCAAAATCGTACGCGGCAATGATATTTTGCATGTGACAGTATTTTCTACCGAAATATGTTGCGGCATCTGGACCCGTAACCTATACACTAACATGTGTTCCGTCTATGGCTCTGATACAATCCTACACACAACCCAAAAAAATAAGTGACTCCTACGGGTACAAGTAATCATTAGTTTTCATATGTCACGTCCAATAAAATGTACTAAGTGAGGTTTTTAACTAGTACCTTGAACGGTAGGTATTTCCGTTTCGATTGCACGTATGAATGTATATAATGTTGACTATATGTAGGCCTACAATGTACAACAGTGAAGTATTTCATCGCTATTAACACATTATACACGTACCGGGACACAATCTCCCCCGAAATTTTGGAACCGTTCTTGGATTTCCCGATTTTGGAACCTTCGCAACACGTGGATAAACATTGCAATGCTTTCTTCAATAGCTAAGCCATGTGGACGTTACGGTACTTGTAGCCCAAAATCAGTTACTAATGTGTGACACAAAGCCACAAAAACTTCCTTCGACATGCACACATTTCCTGAAAGCCCGCATATAGTTCGGTTATCCATGCATGCCTGGTCAAAATAGAAGTGTGACATGGCATTTTGGACATGTGTTTTTCATACCACTCTTGCACATACTGGCATACTTCTACAATTGTCCAATTGTTTTGTTGTTACATCTGTATGGCCATTTGGTTAAGCATTTCCCGTAAATCCTGATTGTTGCTTCCATCATCGGGATTCATCACGTCGATTCAAGCGAAACCTACAACAGTGGGACGGTTTGAATCAGTTTACACGTGATGTAGTGGGGTAAAGGAAATATTTATGTCGCGTCACCATGGAATATATGACGCCTAATAGTAAGGTATAATTGCATTCAAAGTGTACCAAATAAACAAACAGTGAAGAAAGCGGTGGTAAGTGGTAATACACAAACCAATAAAACATCATTTGCATTACGAACACAACCATACCAACAGAACAAGTACTTATACCAATAAACAAATAAATAACTCCATAAACAGGTAAACTAAGGCATCTTGCCGTTGCGGATGTAATTCCTATAATAAATAAAAAAAACACAACCATCCTGTTCCATCCGCACAAAAACACATAAACGAAATTGTAATCATCGAAAAACAGAAAATAACCTGCAAATATTGTTTTACCAAACTGGGGCAAAAAATTAACAAAAGAAAATGAAAAAAGAAATAAAGACAACACGCACAACCATCCTGTTTATTACAAGTCCAAAATAAACGTAATTCCAAGTTTTGAAAGCTAGATAATGGGAACATATCTTTAGCATGACACCGTTATATCAAATTCGGTGAGCCCCGAACAGGTTCACAAACGGCACCCCCTGCTAAACTGTAGCTGCTTCTGTGTGAGCCAACCAATAATGTGGTCATCATCAGGCTGGTACATCATCACCTCCCGGTAATCTGCGTTATCTATCGATGTCGAGACAAAATGGAATAGCAGCGTACGGAGAAGGGCAAGAATGTTCCTCAGCCGGTGCATGCACTCCGAAATTGTGTAAAGTGATTCGTTACCTATGAGGTACCTGACCATAACTTGCTGATTCTGAGTACGCACCACGTTTGTCAGATTGTTCATGCTTTTCGTAATAACTAACACTCCACTTGTGGCCTTTTTCGACTTGCCACAACTTGTTGACGGAGTCCGTTTCCTTTTGTCGTTAACAGTCGACACAGGGTCGAGTGAAGAATCTGAATTGACGTCCTATGCACGTGCAAGTATCGGATCAACAAATAGTTGGGCGCCGAGATTGTCTGCAGAATCAGATGAGATGTCGGCAGGTTTAGCAACTTTCTCTCCCAGGGGCCAATGGTGCTTACCAGTAACTGATGCCCCTGTAAAGACTGTCTCCATTAACTCGCGATGTTCAAATATTTTTTTCCTGAACTTCGCACAAGCCTTATTTGTCTGCAAAATAAGACATTGAAAACAAAAATCGTTCAGTACATGCAACAAGTCAAATGTTTACTAACAACAAATACAGAAAAAAGTAATTGGTAAAAGGCAAATATGAAACGAAACAAACATACGAAAATTACATTGTACTTACCGATTCCATCTTTTTCCACCACTTATCAGACGCCTGGAACATACCAGTCTCGCTGTCAAAGCCAATCCCTGACACTCCTCGACTGGAATCCATCAACTTTCTCCAAGCATTCCATTCTTTTTTGAGACCTATGTATTTATTCTTCAACCGCTTCAGGCCATGTTGTCTTGCAAGACTTGTACCCAACTTGGCTTAGGACTAGGAATGGACGATTTCCTTTTTTAACTTCATTGGCAATGAGCTGCAAGAAAATTCGGATGGAGTCACTGTCCCATAAGGCCTTGTGGTAGAACTGATTCTGTGTCTCTTCGACACTGCTTGACTTCTCCAGAGATATGCCTTTGTTTTTCCCTTGGATACGAGGTGAAATACGTATGGAAACCATTTGGACCATGCAAGGTAACTAATTTATGGGACAAAATTATCACCATACCATCTTGGTTGTTATTACATCTAGTAACATTAGACCATAGCATAAGAATTTACTTTGGTTGGCACAATAACAATTTATGGCCATTGCACAATAAACACAGAAAGTGGATGCTAAATTGGACAGTATATAACCATTGTACATTAATTAACATAACATTACAATCACATAAAAGTACGAATTTTAACAGTGGAAGACAAATAGTAAATACAAGTAGTCATTAATTTGTCCCCCAAACTAGTAAGTTAAAGCAAGACAAAGTTAGTCGTCGCTCTCAAGTTTCCTAAGAACATTTTAAGTTTCCTTAAACACACAACAACAAAATGACAACCACGATACAAAGCACAGAAACAATTGTTTTAAGAAGACGCAATGACTGTTGAATGTGTATGACATCATCTCGCAAATGCATGACAATGTCATTACTGGATGAGGCTAAATCCATGCTCTGTCTCCTTGGTCCTTCGCTCCAACCAATCCAGTTGACACAAGGTTGACGAGTGAAAATGGTACATATGTTAGTCAATTAGTTCGGCATGAAATGCAGTTATGACCATTAATGAATTGGGCACTCACCACAGGGCGGGGACATGCAAAGTAGGGACAACCTGGATTTTTGGTCGACCTAGATATCTTAACAATACAGTGGCCATAGCCACACGCACACATTCGATGTGGCCATCTACTAGAAGTTGCAGTAGAGGTAAACGAAGCCATGCTATGTTTGCTGACCGGGTGACAGACTAATGGTAACATGTAGGTGGCACATTAGTCACAATTCAGGAAATTGACAGATTGTTGAAAATTGAGAAATGTCCCCAAATTGTTATTTAAAAATGGGCTTTTACAACTGGCAAAATGTAAGTTGTCAATTACAAATATCTCTGAATGTGACATTTCAGAATTTGCTATAAAACCAAAATAAAATAAATGATCACGTGTCTCCATTTCCAATTTTGAAGTAATGTACAATTCATATTAAATTTGTTCTATCCTTCGAAAGAAAGATACAATTTCAGATTTACAAAAACCCTCAACATGAATTATTTCCTCTATTTTAGAAACTAAAGTCCATGTGGTAGTATTTCTCAATTAAGCAAGATAACATGAATTGACTTTGTCAAATTCTCTATTTTACAAATAAACATATGACATTCTCTATTTTACAAATAACATGAATTGACATTTACAAACACCGTCAACATGAATAGACATTGGCAAATTCTCTAATTTGCAAATAACATATTTGCAACTAAATTCCATGTGTTAAATCCATGTGTCGAATTCTCTAAGTCTCTATTAAATTCCATGTGTTAAATCAAAGGTGTACTGTTGCTCTTCCTTTACAATTGAGATTTACAAAAACCGTCAACATGAATTGATTTGTCCTGTTAATTGCAAGCTTGTAAAAAAAATTTATGTCACAAAATAGAAATTTCACATAAGCTAAAACCCGTATAGAAACCATAACAGTTTACATAAATACAAATTTCGCAATCGAAAAGCTAAGCTAACATTGCTATGGAGCAAAGTCAGGACAAACGTAATCGAAAAATTCCAAGAGCAATATGTAATAAAAACCATAACCCAACATTTACAAGAGAATTACCCTAATCCAAACCATGATAGTAGTGAGCAGAAAAACTCCAAATTTCACAAAATTAACAAGCGATTCCCTAACCCAACATTTCCATGGACCAGAGAATGAACTTTTAACAAAATCGTATGAATTCATGTGGGCATAAAAGTAGTTCATGTTGTTCCTTACAGTTCAGGAAACAAATTAATTTTGGCCAAAAAAAATATTTTGGGGAAAAATAAATTTTATTTAAATTCAGTGTTGTTCAGGAAACAAATTAATCGTATGAATTCAGTGTTGTTCCAGTGGGTTGAAAAGGTTAATTGTAACAGAAAAAATTCATTCATCAGTGCTGTTCCTTTTCTTGTTCCTTTATGTTCAAAGGGCCAATGGACTTATGTTGTCATCGTTTCATCAGCATGGGAAGATGGAAACGTGTTAGGAGATTTCACCGCAAAAATAAAACCAAAAAGCATGAACCTCAGTTGCCCAATCTCAGAAATTTTGGACATGTGTTATGAGAACCTTAGTTTAACAACAACAATAACAACAAAAAATTGAAAAAACCCAAAAAAAAAAAAAAAAGAAAACAGAATTTACAGAACCTGTTGTGAAAAAAAATTGAATTCGAAAAAAATATATAATCTTAACTTCCACAAAAAAACAAAATTAAATTAACATGAACCTCAGTTTCACACACAAAAAAAAAATTATCAGAAGCATAGTCTCCATTGATTAGCAAAATTTGTAGTTAGGGAAAAAAAAAAAAAAAAAACATGGAGGTTTTGGGCATAATTTCCATGACAGAGTAGTAGCTTCCATCCCACATGCCAAACAACAAATACAAAGAGGAAAATTTGTAATCACCCACAATAATGGGTTTGATGGATGAACCGACCAGATCGAGTTAGTTTAGACGGATTTATGCACAAAAAAAATAAAAACTAAACAGAAACCGTTCAGTACCTAACGATCGGTGGGTTTTGCAGACGATGAGATCTTGTTCGACGCCGCAGATGTGCAGTTCGGTGTCATTCACCTCTGGCAAGCTTCGTGAGTCTTTTTCAACCGCACAGATGTATACTCTGGTGGCGATCGGCTTTGGCAAGCTTCGTGAGATGTCGTTGCCGTTCAGCGTCGGCGTTTCTCCTCCCCTTCAGCGTACCTCTGTGTGCCCTACAAAATTTTAGTGCTGTATGTATGTGTGCTGAGGCGGTGCTGGTGTGAAGAAGCATAGTAAGAGGGGGTAGTTTGGTAAAATCACCTTAGCCTGGGTTGCGTGTAACCACGTGAAGGCCTTTTGGCGTGGTTTTGTCTAGTAGTGGCTAAATTAGCTTTTTTTGGATTGTAGGCTAATTTAGCCCAAACTCCTCTTCCCAAACGGTGGCTTACTACACTCGCCCACGTCAATCTAGGTCTGCCCCTTCTCTGAACACTTTTATCTACCGTCACTGTATCGCATCTCTTCACTATTGCCTCTGTTGGTCGCCGTTGTATATAACCAAACCATCTCAATCTATTTTCTCTTAACTTATCTTCTATCGATACTACTCCTACCCATTCACGAATATGCTAGTTGAAGTGCAAAAATATGAAAGATGTAGAGTAGTGTAGAGTAGAGTAGAGTTAGAGAGAATGAGAGAAGAAATAAGGAGAAGAAGAGAATATCTTATTCAATATATGTTCTAGGCTTACAATCTAAACCTAAACCATCAACAAATATATATGTGAGATACAAGATACCATATGACCATACTACCCTTGCTTTACATAAAAATAACACAGACACCTATTCATATTCCATATTCTAACACTCCCTCTCAAGCTGGAGCATAGAGATCAAACATGCCCAGCTTGGCAGAAAGACAGTGAAATGAAGAACGAACAAGGGGCTTTGTGAGTATATTGATCATCAGAGCGAACATAGGTGTCTTAAGTTGTTTTCGCAACAACAAATCCCGAATAAAATGACAATCAACCTCAATATACTTTGTACGCTCATGGAACACAGGATTATTAGCAATGAAAATTGCGTCCTGATTATCACAATACATGCTCATAGGAGTAGAAACCCGAATACCAAAATCTTGCAAAAGTGAACAGACCCAAACACCATGTTTCAACACAGTAGCAAATCAGCAACAATAAACACAACAACAACACAGTAGTGAACCAAAAATATGGAGGAATCCAACACATCAGCAACAAAAACACAAAGTAAACTCATAAAAACACCTCCTAGGTGATTTTCGGCTCCTAAGGGTTGGTTTCCAACAGTCAAACAACTTTGGGTGAGGAAATTGGGGACAAATTGAAGTATGAGTATTAAAAATACAAAAAGATTCAAAAAAAAAAAAACTCACATTAGATGGTTTCAAAAAAATCCACAAAAATCACCATGAACATCAGGAGAAAAAGGCGAACATGAAGGGCCAACCTGTCCGTACAGGTTCTGACGTCATGCTGACATCATCATATGAAATATGATGTCAGCATGTCATTTTCATCTCAGAAAAATCTCAAGAATCTGATGAACTCCTAGCAAGGTTGAATCGATGCTCTACCAAGTTGAAGTGCAAAAATATGAAAGACATACAGTAGAGTAGGGTTGGAGAGAATAAGAGAAGAAATAAGGACAAGAAGAGAATATCTCATTCAACGTATGTTCTAGGCTTACAATCTAAACCTAAACCATCAGCAAATATATATGTGAGATACAAGATACCATATGACCATACTACCCTTACTTAACATAAAAATAACACATAGACACCTATTCATATTCCATATTCTAACAATACTCATTCCTAAGTCTGTCTTTTCTAGTCTTACCACACATCCACCTTAGCATCCTTATCTCAACAACCGTCATCTGATCTACATGTTTCTTAGTTGCTTAACATTTTGTCCCATACAATATCATTGATTTAATAGTTGTTCAATAGAACTTTCCTTTTAGCCTAATGAGTATTCATTTATCACACAGTATCCTAGATGCACTCCTCTACTTAAGTCACCCTACCTTAACTCTATGGACTACATCCGCTCCAATCTCCCTATCATTATGATAATCGATCCTGAATAATGAAAATGTTCACTTTAAGGTAGTTTTTGGTTCTCAATTTTCACTTTGCCTCGGATTCCATTGTTACTGATACTAAAATTATACTACTCCATATACTCTATCTTAGTTCTGCTTATCCTAAATCCTTTAGGTTCAAGTGCTTCTCTCCAAGTCTTCAACTTAGTGTTAACTCATTCTCTAGTCTCATCTGCTAACACGATATCATCTGCAAAAAGCATACACCATGGCACATCATCTTGAATATTTCCCGTCAGGTTATTCATAACTAAAGCAAAAAGATAAGGACTTAAGGTTGATCCTTGGTGTAACTCTACAATAATTGAAAATTCACTTGTCTCTCCAACAGGCAATCTAATAGTGGTCACCACACCTTCATACATGTCTCTAATCACATCAATGTAAGTTTTGTCATCCCTTTCTTCTCTAACACCCATCAGATTATATCCCGAAGCACTCTATCATATGCTTTCTCAAGATCGATAAAAACTATATGAATTTCTCTTTTCTTTTCTCTATATTTTTCTATTACTCTCCTCAAAAGATAGATCGTTTCCATTGTTGTCCTACCAGGCATAAATCCAAATTGAATCTCTGACACTTCTGTTATATCTCGCAATTGGCGTTCCATCACTCTCTCCTGCACTTTCATTATATGACACACCAGCTTAATTCCTCTATAGTAATTACAATATGGACATCTCATTTATTCTTATAGATTGGAACTAAAATACTCTTCCTCCTCTCCTATGACATTTTTCTAGTCAACAAAATCTTAAAAAATGCCAAAGAAGTGGAGGAAGAGTATTTTAAGTTATAGACATGGCATGACAATTCCAATGAAGATGTTAAAGAAACACATAAGGAAACTCCCGCCAACTTCAGTAGCTAAAAATTAGCAAGATTGACAGTAATGGCAGCTTGTAAGAAAATTTACCTATAATTGTCCAAGGATGACATTATGATAATGATGTCGATAGCAAGAATAGCTAAAAGTAGTTCAAATTTCAAAAGTTATTTTCGGCTTCGACATTATCTAAAAAGTTTAATCATTTTCCAAAACAATAAAGCTACGAACTAGAAAAGTAATGTGTAGTCCATATTCAACTTTTATATGATGTAACCTACGCTTAGAATGAATCTCGATCACACATTACTACTTTTTCTAAGTATTTTCAATTTTAAGAACAACTACTAAATTTGCATTTTTTCTCTTCTTCTTGTAAGAGGGGTTAACTTGAGCCCACTAAATTAATTGGGCCCAATCGGAAAGCCCACAAATTGGTGAGCTTGGAGAAATTATTGCCAAAATAGGTGTGGCTAAGAAGAAGTGTTCGCCGAGAGGTTAATCTCCTCTTTAGGGTTTTCCTCATTCTCGGAGAGGTCACCTCATCGGACAAGATAGTTAAAGGGAATATTCCCCATGTGCCTTGCACATGGGCTCCATCCTACATCATGATGTGCCTATAAATAACACCCATCCATAGCTTTACAAGCGATGGATTTTGGAGAGACAATTCTTGGGAGAGAACTAATTTCCCTCCTCCATTATCTACCTTGAGAGTGAAAGTGGGAGATCCATAGGAGAGCCTTGTCATTATTCTCTCTCTAACTACTTTGCCTTATTCTTTACCCAATCTCTTATCTTCATCATCTCTTTGCTATTGTGTTCCTAGTTGTGACTGTTAAAGAATCTAGGTCTCTCATCATTTCTAGAGAATTCGAGTTTTCTTCAAAGATCTTTGAAGATCTTCGAATTTTTCGACAACATTCTTGAACCCTCACATACATTTGGCAACTCCACTGGAGAGGCGGATTGGTTAATGGTCTCAACGAGATCCGAAACTCACACAACTCTAGTGAAGATGGCGAGAGAAGAAGTTCACCAACAAAGATCCCTAATGTTGGTGATAAGAGGACCTTGGCTCAAGATCAGCCACTCTTGCTCGAAACCATTCAAGAACTTCAAAATACGCAATGAAAGATTCTTACGACACTTCAAGATCTCACCCACACCATATTGGTGATGGGTTTGAATTTCGCACCACCAGCAACAAATGGAGGTCAAGTCGGCGCCGACAAACATCAACAACTTCATAGTGATGTTGGGAATAGTCAAAACCATCATGACCCACCCCTAATTCTCCCTGAATATGGTGTGCAAAATCAAGTGCTAGGAGGAACAAGTTATGGCCAACCTGTGGCCTATGGAATGCAAAATCACGCACCTAGAGGATCGAGCCATGGTCCATCGATAGTTGAAGGAGTTTCCGGCGTGATGAATGGTGTTCCAGCGACTGTGGAAGTTCAAGGAAGGCCCATAGAAATTTCTCTACAAAATGGTGCTCCATCAATGCCTAATTTTGTTCCACCGATTGTAAATTCTACTCATGTACCGAGCGAGTCTCCGTTGGCTCCGACAATGACTTTCCAAGCCTAACCTAACATATCCATGGCGCATAACGGAGTTTATGGAACTCAATTCAACGCTCTCTCGCCAAATGTCATATCCATACATGCCAATGGTCAATGTCACCACGTTCCTACACCGATGGTGAATTCTCAACACCCAAATGGCCAAGTCGCTCCAGGCTCGGTCTTTGGGTCTACAAGCTAAGTTCCGAGAATACCACCATCAAGTTCTCTCCCTCAACAATTTCTCACCCTTGCAGATGTGCAAAGCCATGTTCAAGCTAGAACGGACCAAGAGAACTTTGTCTGATCTGAATGTCAAGCCACCCTATCAAGATGTTGAGTTATCCATACCCGGAGGGGTACACGATGCCGAAGTTTATCAAATTCAATGGCAAACAAGGAAATGCTCGAGAATATGTTGTTCAGTTCATCGAGACTTTAGGGATTCATGGTTCAAATCATGTCCTCTGGTTGAGAGAATTCTCCAAGTCTCTCACAAACCGAGCATATAGTTGGTTCGTGAACTTGGCCCTAAAGTCTATCCGAAGTTGGGAGGAGATGGTTAAAAAATTCCATGCCAAATTCTTTCAAGTGGCCGAGAAAGTGACCACACTTACCCTGTGTAAGGAAAAATAGTGAGAGGGTGAAGACATTCTCAAATATGTGAAGAGGTTCCAAGACAAAGCTGTGGACTGTCACGAGGCTGTAGAGGAAAACTACTTGGTCTAAAGTGTTGAAGGGGCATTGAACGGGTACAAGATGCTTCTTGTTAATCACAAGCTATCCACCTTCTCGGCACTAATTGTAGCATCTCGGAACATCAACATCCTTCAATCTTAGGAGATCGGGTTCGAGACTAGTTATAGAACCAGCTTCAAGTCATCCCGAGGACCTTCTGTCACTGCGGCTTCTGCATCTTCTACCTGAAAGTCACAGGGGGAGGGATTCAGAGGGCAGAAGAGGAAGACTTACAAAGATGACACTCATTTTCTGTGTAGTATTGAGGAGGTGAAGGCCATAGTCAAAGAATAGGTGGCAGACAAGGAATTGAAGTTGCCTCATATTGAAGAGCTTTTATTGAAGATACATCGCGAGGGCCCTAATTATTGTGTTTTGCACCGATCACTAGGACAACCTACAGAAAAGTGTCGAACACTTAAGAAGATCTTTAGAAAGAAAGTCAAAGTAGATGAGCTAAAGTTCAAAGAAATGGGGCTCCAAGATATCCTAGAAAACGTGGCTATGATGGAGTATGACAGGCCAATGATTGAAATAATTGAAAACTCAGAGGATGATGAGCACTCCTTCGAAGACGCCCTCGAGCCAGAGGATAAGGAACACTTCTTCAAAGACACCCTCGAGCCAAAGGATCAAGAACACTCCCTCGAAAATGTCTTTGAGCAAGAGAATGAAGAGCGCTCTTTCAAAGACGCCTTTGAGCCAGAAGGCGAGGAAGTTTCTTATAGTGAACCTTCCAATCCAGAAGGAAGAGTTGGTTATGAAACATCTGTCAATCCAAGAAGAAATCATCTTGTTTATATGCCATCCTACTTCAATGAAACTGGGGAGTTGGTTAACTATGAGCCATCGAGGATACAAAAAGATCCAGATCACTATGCAAAGACTCTCCAAGATAACATCAAGTTCAAACAGTTCTTCGATCAGCTCAAGCTTTCCGAGGAAGCAAGAACTAAAATTACCAAGTCCATTATTAACATTGTCGAGGCATACCATGGTTGAGGTGTGACATTTGAGGGATCTATTCCAAGGAAAGCAAAGGGGCAGACTAGTGCTATAATCTTTTTTAAGGCAGACGGAAAATACCTTTTCCACACAACCGACCACTCTATGTGACCACTTACATCAATGAGGTTGAGTTCAAGAGGGCTTTGCTAGATAGCGGAGCTTCCATCAATATCATGACCCGGGCAACTCTAGAGAAGGCCAGGATTTTCAAAAACCACATCATAAAACAACCAGTAGCCATCCCGGGTTTCAGAGGAGAAAAGAGAGTTATTCTGGAGTATGTGATAGTTGATTTGGCCGTAGAGGTGATTCGCTCAGCCACCAGATTTCATATCACTGACTCCGAGACAAACTGCCACATTATCTTGGGAAGGACTTGGATGCACAAGTACGGTGTCGTGCCTTCAAGTTACCATCAATGTGTCAAAGCCAAGTGGGGAAATGAGACAGTGACTATAGAGGCTTCATAAAGACTTTTTGGTACATGCGAGCCTTGTTACTCAAATGACAAACCAAAGGTCGAGTCAAGCAAACGGCCATTGTCCCAATTTTTCTCTTTGCCCAAAAGCTCTCTTATCCCTCGAAATATGATGAAGGTCCGAGAGGGAGGCAAGACGGTGTACTACTTATGAAGGTATGAGAGGGGCCAGTTTCTCTCATAGATGGCCCCAAGTTAAAGGAAGAACCTCCCGTTGAGGGCATAGTGATAAAGCCCGAAATGGCTCAAGAAATGGACCAAAGCCGCAACTCGAGCAACTAGTGAAAGCTTTCCAAATGACCTTGCAACTCTAGAGGCAAATGTCAACATTTCGTAGAAGAAGTCTGTCTATGACATTTACAATTTGTTTTTACTGCATTGTCCAAGAAGTTTTATTTTTCTTTCTTATGTTATAAAGAAATTTATTTCCTCCATATTATGTATCTTCTTTGTGTTATGTTGCTTGAGACTGTTTTCATTTTTTTTTTCTTTGTCACTCCTCAAAGAAGAAAGAGAAGTAGTAGATTCGGTTGCCCCCCGTAAAGGATCTTTCTTGCCAAAGAAAAGAGTGTACTCCCACTCAGACTTCCGAGGGACAACCCTTGTTTCCATCAGTGCGAGCTTCAAGGATCTTTCTTGCTAAAGTAGAATGTGTGCTCCCATTCAGACTTTCGAAGAACAGACTTCGCTTCCATCAGTCCGAGCTTCGAGGATCTTTTTTACTAAAGTTGAGTGTGTGACCCACTTGGACTTCCGAAGAACAGCCCTCAAGACTCGGTTGCCTGCCAGAAGGGATCTTTCTTGCCAAAGTAGAGTGTGTGCTACTTTTCGACTCCTGAGAGACAGTTTTGCTTCTGTTCGGACTTCCGAGGGATAGCCCTTGCTCTCATCAGTATGGTATTCTAGCATTATCAACCAATTCTACAAGAAATTCTACATCGAGAATTCATTCGTGATGTCTACTGTTCTAGGGTTTGCAACAATTAATCATTCAATACTAAGATTTATATACAACATGATGGGCTTATCGACAAACTCATTTCCTCGGATTTCATCAACAATTTATTTCCCCAAGTTTCAAAGCAATATCAATGTAAATTCAAGCTCTAAAACAGTGATTTCCAGACTCAGACTCTTCAACAAAAAATTGTTCAAACAACGAAATTTCAGCAACTCTACGACCTCCAATATTGTGTAAAATTCATGTTTATGGCAACAAGTCTAAAATCAGATATTTATGACAACAAATCCAGAATCAGGGAGTCATTTCCTTAGGGTAGAAAATAAAGAAAATTCCAATCACCCTCAAGCTTAACAAATTCAGCATCAGTGGGTTTTCACAAGATTCTAAAGTGGGTTTTCACAAAAAAGGTTCCTCCAAAATTCAAAAATACTTACCCACAAACTTATAGAAACAATGACGAGAATGAAGACCAAAAGTAGAAAGGCCGAGATCTGTGAGTTTGGAGCTCTGAAAAATGTTGCTAAGCTAAGATGGAACACCAACAATGAGCTGAACGGCGCTAGGCAAGACAACACACGACGCGTTGAGTGGGAAACGTGCATGGTCGGCGCTAGACAGCCAAAGCCGGAGGCAAAGTTACAGCAGAGAGAGGCCGACGGTATGGATTAGCAGCAGCTTGGGTTGCGAAGTCTGCAGCAGCCGGAGCTAGAACAAGTCGGCGGCGACGCAAGAAAGCAGTGGCAGTGTGCAGGCTTTGCCAAAGTGACGGAGAAAGGGACAGAAAGAATCAAGCCATAGTGGTATTCAATGGGTGCGAAGGTAGGAGTGTAAAACTGGCCCGTGGACGACCCGAAGCCTGCTTGCAGCCCGGGGCAGACCCGACCCATTTAGGCCCGAGCCCAACCCGAAATCTTGGGCCAAGGCCAGGGCCATCATTTTGAAGCTCGGCCCGCCCGAGGCCCAGTGCCTTTTTTAGTGGAAAATAATAAAATTTTGATAGAAAAATTTAAAAAAAAAAAAATGGTTAGGCCCGCCCAAGGCTCGAATACTGCTAGGCCTGGGCCAGCCCGAATTTTGGCGGGAGCCTACGAGGTCCGACATGGGCCAGCTCGGGCCTTGGCCCGGGCCAGGGTAGGCTAGGCCGGGCCGGGCTAGATTTGCCCCCCTATGCGAAGGCAAGATGAAGGTCTGATGTATTGTTTCTAAATGAAGGAAAAATGTTGAAATCTGGGTTTGTCTTGGTTTAGAGAGAGAGTCAGCCGAAATGGGTTTTCCAAAAAAGAAAGAAAGATAAGGATTAGGGTTTATCCTTTTCCTGAGAGCAAAAAGTGTTGATGGTGCTGAAATAGCCTAAGTTTATATATATATATATATATATGTATAATATGAGCCTTCTGTATTCTATATTAAAAAAAATGTGGGCCTTATCTTTTCAGGAATAAAAAAAAGAATGGGTTCATTAGTTTTCTTTGACATGGAATAAAAAAATTGTTATTTAGATGTTCTAGAAGAATAAAGGTTTGGAGTCATTCTGTTATTAAATAATAAATATAAGGGCATGGCTTTTGTTTAATAAAATATGGCACAAATTTTTTTGTGGTCCCAAAACATGTTTAAAAAAAAAGATTCATTCTTATCTTTACTAGTTGGCAATTTTATCCAAAAATTATGATGAGTCATCAATTTTATCCATAGGCCATGTCAAGATAAAATATTTCCCAGGGCGTGATGCGAAGTATGGCCGAAGAAGTGGAAATATGCATGTTCGAGAAATTCAAAATTTTCCATACATGCAAGGGGCAAAATGTAAGAAAGGTTAACTTGAGCCCACTAAATTAATTGGGCCCAATCGGAAAGCCCAAAAATTAGTGAGCTCGAAAAAATTATTGCCAAATAAACCCAAGTGAATTTTATTGAACGGGCCCATAAGAAAGCCAACAAATTGGGCTGAGGAAGACCCATCAAGCATATATCTCTAAAGAGAGTCCAACAAGCCCATCCGAGGAGGCTTAGATCATACGAGCGTCCAAGGAGGTTAACCGTTGTTTTCAGAAGAGATGAAACCCTCAGAGGAGATTTATTCTCCAAGGTATTGCCTTAGTCTTGAAAAGGTTCGGAACCACGAACCTAGAGACCTATTTGAGCTCGAACTCGAAAGGATTCAAATCCACAAATCTAGAGATCCGAAGCACTTGGTTTCAAACAGATTCGAGCGCAATCTAGAAGTCGCTCCATTAATAAGTCCCAGAACACTTGCGGGCTCGGAGCTTTCCAGAATCTATGCACCAAAACCCTGAGCATGATGGAGTCCGAACAAAGGACCCAATCCCAAGGACGGTGAGTGAAGATAAATTTACTCTTCGGTTAAACTAGCCTATACCTAGGTCAAGATAGCACGATGTAGGGGGTCCATGAGACTCAGCAATATTTGCGACACAGCGTTTTCTTAAACTACCCGTGACCCTTCTGTGACAGAATATGACTACCCCTGACCCTTTGGAATGATTGGGGATCATTGGTTAGGTGTGGCTAAGAAGAAGGGTTCACCGAAAGGTTGATCTCCTTTTCGGGGTTTTCCTCATCCTCGCAGAGGTCACCTCCTCGGACAAGGTAGTTAGAGGGAATATTCCCCATGTGCTTGTTGAGTTTGACATACTGGTGGACCCAGAAATACAACCTTTATTGATAACACTCTAGTACACAAAACACTTGTACACAATCACACACTAATATACTTCACTTACCACTCACACATACATTCAAGCGTGCATACTTTGTGTCTTCCTCACACAAGACCTTGAGACACCTCACACTAAATAGTGTTTGACCACTTACTTTGAACTCACTCTAGACTCACTCTTCTTCCACTCAATTGTCCAATTACTTAGTACATGCACTCATCTCATAATTATACTAGTTAAAGAACTTTCTAGAATACACTCATACTTTCCCTATACTTTAGAACAATCTAGATTACTCTAGTACATATTAGAGCTTTCTATTCTTCTCTAAAATATTCTAGAACCTTTCGAAACTTTCTAGTTTTCTCCAAACTTCTTTAATGTTCCGGAACCTTCTAGGATATTCTAGAATCTTCCGAATTTCTCTAGGTCTTTCCAGAATCTTCTAGATCTTTCCGGAGTATTCTAGATTTATGCGGAGACTTCTAGAATATTCTAGAGAGAAGATTCTAGAGAGTGAAGAGAGTTAGTGATGACTCTCAACACTCCCACTCAACACTAACTCTCTTTTCTAAATTACGTAACCATGCCATGTTGTTTCAGAAACTTTTCGTGAGTATATCTGCACCCTGGTCCTCTGCCACGATAAACTTTGTCTCCATCTCTTCCAAGATTGGCTTTTGTCTTTTAAAGTGATTTATTTTTCCATGGAACACCGCGTTCTTGGCCAGTTGTAGGATTCTTATCCTTCAATTTAGATAGCAAGTGCCACGTTTGAATATGTGTTGATGCATCAATATCTTCTTTTGTTGTCTTCCTCCAATTGTTAAATTTTGTTGTTTCCTGAAATGTTATTGGCTCATTTATAGCATCCATCTTATCAAAGGTTACATCAACATACCTTGGACTGTGTTGACATTGCCTTATAGATATTGATTGATATAGCTTTATCACTTCTTCTTCTTCTGTTTGCTCCCTCAACTTCTCTGGTAGGTGAGCTTCTGGATCGTTAACTCTTGAAGATTGAGACTTAGTTGTAGGAGTCGACTCATTTGTAATAAAGTATGCATCCATTTCCTTAGTAACTGCATTGCACTGCTTATGTATGCCTTTATTGAAGTCTATTTCCTTTTCTGAATCTGTTTCAGTAACCGCGAACATTGTAGGAGATGCTTCAAAATCCCATTCTTCATCAAATTCTTGCTTTTCTTCTAAGTAACCTGGTTCCACGGCCTCGAACATTGCACATAAAGCATGGAAATCCCATTCTTCTTCACTCTCATCTTGGTAACCATTAGATGTTACCATATTACCTTCAATTGGTCTTCTTCTTGACCGACAATCTTTTGCGTAATGGCCAATCTTGCCACATTTGAAGCACTCTATGTTGCATCGTCCAAATCTAGTAACTCTTTGATCATTTTCATCATGTTGAACTCCCCATCATTGATAATTTTGATCTTCTTGTGATTGTTCATCTTCTTCTTTCTTCGATTTTCCATATTCTTGCCGCTTCGGTCCATCTCTTTTCTTGCTACTAAATAACACCTCTTCTTCACTTTCATTCTTCAATGTGACTCCAGCCATTTGCTTTGCTAGAGTTTCTTGATTCGCCAATAGACTTTCGAGCTCGACCAGTGATGGTTGAGTGGACTATCCTCTAACAGCCCATTATACTAGTCTTAAACCTCGAGCAATAATGCGCATCATTGTTGAGTCACTAATTTTTTACTCGGGATCAAGTTGTAAAATTTCATTGCAAAGAGTCTTTACCTTGAGAAAATATTAGCTGATAGTCATTGATCCTTGTGTTACCGTTGCAAGCTCGTTCTCTGGATACTGAAGTCATGCATCATTTGTCTTCGAAAATAACGTCGCAAATGTGTCCCAGACTACTTTTGAAGTAGTAGCCTCCCGAACATACTCCAATAACTCTTTCTGAACAGTTGTCCTCAACACGAACATCGTTTTTCTAGCCTTAATCCGCCACTTTCGCAAGGCCTCTGCATTTTCTTCTCCAATTGACACAATTTCCTTGCTGTCAACAATCTCCCATAGATCTTGTCCTGGAAGATATACCTCGATGCATATTTCGCCAATAATCATAATTATAATAATTTAATCTCTCCATACCACTAATGAAGTTTTCGTAATCCGCCACAATAACTGTGCTCGTTGACTTCAACAATCTCTTGTATTAATCTCAATCGCTCTTCGTGTCGGTCCCCGAACGACCAAGCTCTAATACCAAATTGTTGAGTTTGACACACTGGTGGACCTAGAAATACAACCTTTATTGATAACGCTCTAGTACACAAAACACTTGTACATAATCACACACTAATATGCTTCACTTATCCACTCACACATACATTCAAGCACTCACATTTTGTGTCTTCCTCACACAAGACCTTGAGACACCTCACACTAGATAGTGTTTGACCACTTACTTTGGACTCACTCTTCTTCCACTCAATTGTCCAATTGTCCAATTACTTAGTACATGCACTCATCTCATATTTATACTAGTTAAAAAACTTTCTAGAATACACTCATACTTTCCCTATATTCTAGAACAATCTAGATTACTCTAGTACATATTAGAGCTTTCTATTCTTCTCTAAAATATTCTAGAACCTTCCAAAACTTTCTAGTTTTCTCCAAACTTCTTTAATGTTCCGGAACCTTCTAGGTATTCTAGAATCTTCCGGATTTCTCTAGGTCTTTTCAGAATCTTCTAGATCTTTCCGAAGTATTCTAGATTTATATGGAAACTTCTAGAATATTCTAGAGAGAAGATTCTAGAGAGTGGGAAGAGTTAGTGATGACTCTCAACATTGCCTTGCACATGGGCTCCATTCTACATCATGAGGTGTCTATAAATAGCACCTATCCATAGCTTTACAAGGGATGAATTTTGGAGAGACAATTTTTAAGAGAGAACTAATTTCCCTCCTCCATTATCTACCTTGAGAGTGAAAGTGGGAGATCCAGAGAGAGCCTAACTACCTTGAATTCTTCTTCACCCAATCTCTTATCTCCATCATCTCTTTGCTATCGTGTTCCTAGTTATGACTATTAAAGAATCTAGGCCTCTCATCATTTCTAGAGAATTCGAATTTTCTTCAAAAATCTTTGAAGATCTTCTAATTTTTCGACAACATTCTTGAACCCTCACATGCACTTCTCATTTACTTATCAAATACCCATGAATTCTATCGAATCAACAATGTAGCAAGTTATAATTTTGTGTATTCCCGTATATATATATATATATATATATAAAGAGAGAGAGAAATAGAGAGAGAGAGAGAGAAACAAAGCAATTTGATTTTGAGTTAGTCTGGAAACCCAGAAAAATTAGGCCAGATTAAATTTTTCCAAAATCATAAAATACCATCAATCAATCTGGGAAGCAAAGGCCCAATTTTTCTAGCTTAATCTTTTATTCTTTTTAAACCCAGTATGATTTTTATCAACAAGACGAGCACAAGGATTATATGTATCTACATGTGTATAAATTTGTGTGTATAAGCCCTAATTAAGTGTGTGTGTGTGTGTGTGTGTGTGTGTGTGTGTGTGTGAGAGAGAGAGAGAGAGAGAGAGAGAGAAACAAAGCAATTTGATTTTGAGTTAGTCTGGAAACCCAGAAAAATTAGGCCAGATTAAATTTTTCCAAAATCATAAAATACCATCAATCAATCTGGGAAGCAAAGGCCCAATTTTTCTAGCTTAATCTTTTATTCTTTTTAAACCCAGTATGATTTTTATCAACAAGGCGAGCATAAGGATTATATGTATCTACATGTGTATAAATTTGTGTGTATAAGCCCTAATTAAGTTAAAATCGAATATAGGAAGTAGAATAAGTAAATTTAATCAAAAGAAGAAAAAAAAATGTTAATGGAAAGAGCAAGCAAAGCATGAAATGAAAGGAGAAGATAAAAACTAGCAATTAAAATGTAAAATTAAATCTAACAACTATCATCTACACTCAGTGTGACATGCAATGCTTCACTAGTGCAACCAAGGAAATAGAGAGAAAACCTAAAAATAGCGGAAGAGGAGAGAGAGAGAGAGAGCAGTGAAAGGGCCTTTAGAATGACATCTCTTTATTTTTAGTTCAAAAAAGTTTTAAAATTTAAAATGAAAGGGTAAATTGTATTTAATATAAGTACTCCCCTCATGTTCAGGAAATTACATTTCCTCTTTAAGATTTAAATTTTCATTAAAATTTAATTCTTTCGTTAGTCAATCATTAAGTCAACTAATAGAAAAAAAATTAATATCAAAATTTAATTTTTTAAAATGCCTATTTTACCTTTGTTTGCATATATAAAATTAAGGGTGCTCGCGGATCGATTTCTGACAGTTCGATTTACGGTTTTGACCTGCCCGCATGTCTACAATTTGGGAAAAATTATAACACTTGTATCCTTTAATCTATTGGAGAGAGTATGTAATTCCTTTATTCTCTTTCTTGGGAGTCTTTAGAGTTGTTGTATCTTGGTTTTGGAGCAGAACAAATCGATTTAAACTTGTTAGGATTGTTCGTTCACACTTGTTTACGTTGAAAAGTTGTTTGGGAACTCAGAAATCTTGTTCTGGGGTCGATACCAATCTTGGTGGTGTCGACACTTGTCTTTTGTTGTTTGCCTCAAGGGTCGACACCAGTCTGGGAAGGGTCGACCCTTGTAAACTGCAGAATCTAGGTATTAGTTGCTGGAATTTAGTGTCGACACTAGTCTGAAAGGTGTTGACACCTTGCCTGTTGTACACATTACTTTTCTTCCTGAAGGGCCGACACCTCTGTCTGAAGGGTTGACCCCTGTGTGTAATTTTCAGATTTTTGGGCTGGGTTAGGCCCTACTTTTTGGGAGTTTTTGACTCGTTCTTTTCATTTGACTTTGGGGCTATTGTTATATTATTACCTTGCTACTATAAATAGGCTCCAAACATATATTCATTTCACTTTTTCTCCTCTTTTCTCTCTCTCTCTCTCTCTCTCTCTCTCTCTCTCTATACACCGTGAGTTCTCTTCCTTTTCTCTAAACTCAAACTTTTTCACCCAAGATCTTTAGATCTACTCACCTAGAGTAATCTTTTCACCTTGGTCCTTTGAGAAAGATTGTAGATCTCGTCAAGGGCTTCATTTTGGTCCAAATAGTTCGTGGTTTTGTCGCCAATGATTTTTGGGTTGTCATCTATTTGCTTCAAGAGGTAGAGGTTTCTAGTTCTCCTTCAATACTCTCATTTATAGATAGATTTGTGGTATTTTCTTTATATAAATACAAAGTTTATATTTTTATGCATATTGTGAATAAAATCATGAGATTGGGGGTTTAGGGTTTGAAGAGTTGGGGTTACTTGTTGGGTTATGATTTTGGGTTATGAACTTGGGTGTATAATTAATAGAAGAGTTGGAATAAAAAGTGTTTTTGTAAAAAACTTTAAGTTCTCTTAAAAATCCTGGTTTGGCCTATGAAGATGGTTGATGGTTTTGCTTAAATTGAAAGTAGAATTATGAAATTGAGGTGTTAAATTATTCATGTATAAGTTTAATTGAAATTTTAAAGAAAATGAAAATTATGTAAAAGTTGCGATTGAACTGTTAATGTTGATGTTTTAAATTATAATTTGAAACCAAACTTGGGGGAAAGAAATTACTAATCGTATGGATGATATGAGCTTTGTGATGAAATAATGATGTGGAGGTTTAAGAGTTGTATTGGATTATGCCGAATTATATTGAATGGTGTTGAAATGGTTGTGTTGAATTTTGTCGTGTGCTATGTTGAATTACATTGGGTTATGTTGAAATGTGTTGAGTTGAGTTGAGTTGAGTTGTATTGGGTTGTGTTGTGGTTGGTACCCGTGCGGGGAGTTGAAAAAAGTTTTTGGGGGCCCACGTCCCGCCGTATAATAGCCGGCAAATGTGGGGATGGTTTTGAATTAAAGGTGCCCAAATGCCCTGTCTAGGCTTATCGCTGAACGAATGTGGGAAAAACGTTTTTGGGTATCCACACAATCCCGCTGTATAATAGATAGCAAAAGTGAAAAAATGATTTTTGGGTGTCCACACAGCCCTACCGTATAATAGCCAGCAAAAGTGGAAAAACGGATGCTTTTGAAAATATTTTTGGGTACCCACTTCTTGCCGTATAATAGCCGGCAAATGTGGGGATAGTTTTGAAAATGTTTTTGGAAAAACATGATTTTTGAGAAAAGGGTTTTTGGGAGTTCACTTCCCGCCATATAATAGTCGACAAAAAGTGGAATGTGCCATGAATTGGGTGCCCGCTATCCCACCGTATCAAGTCAGCAAAAGGTGGAATGTGTAATGAACTGTGTTGAGGTCGGTGATGATATGTGTGACTTGTGAAATTACAATTTGATGTATAATTTGGTATGGAAGGGAAATGCATATAGAAATTATTTGAAAAGAATGGATAAGAATATAGTAATTGGATAAGGGGTTGGTGATAATGAATTCACCGATTGTTTGTAACCATAAGGAAAGATTAAGAGTTTTGTTTGTAATTAATGAAGAAATTGAATTTAAAAGGTTTATTATCCATGTGATATGTTGAATTATAATTGATAATGCAAATGTGGATGTGATGTAGTTGTGATATGTTAAATTTAGAAAAGTAGGAGTTGAGTGTAGGATAACTGTTATTGAATATAAAGGAGATTTGGATTTCTACGATAAGGAGTTACAGCAAATATGAATAGACTGGTGGGAATGGAGTATATGAGGGTGGTTTTGAGTATTAAGGGAACTTGAACGTGAGGTAATAGTGTTATAATAAATGTAATTAGTAAAAAGGGAAAATGGAAATTAAAAAGAAGGATGTTAAAATGGAAATTAAATGAGGAATATTTTGGAATTGGCTAATAAATTTAAAATAATGTTGTTCCTTAAACATATTTGTTTTCCAAAAAAAAGATTTATGGCTTTCTGATGATAAGGGATAATTATTTTTATGGCTAAAGGTTTTTCTTGAATACTCAAATAAATTTTGAGAAAAAAAATACTCTACGTATGATATTTTGAAATTACAAAATGTCACCTTACTATATGGTATCACTCTGCATGCATGATCATTTCTATCTATAGGATGGTTATTGTTTTAGAACCATGAGATTCTTACTGGGCAATTGTGCTCACCCCTTGTTGTTTCATTTTCCTATAGGAAGAGAAGTCGGATTGATTGGTTGGAGGATTAAGAAGTTCATGTGTTTGTTATGTGTAACTTCATAGTAGATGTGCAAGAATGAATTTTGTACATTGATGTTTGAAATTATTTATTTGTAACTCTGTAGCGAGAGCTTGGCATGTATTATTATTGTTGTTGTTTTCATTATAAGAGAGAACATGTATTATTTTGTTTCTATTACTCTAGGGTAATAGATATAAAAAAAAATAAAAAAGACCTAAATTACATGCTTTCAATAATGTTTCCAAGTAATTAAAAATTGGGGCGTGACAAAAATTGAACTCGTAACCGCCTGCAGTATAGATTGTGATTTGTGAGGATAGGGTTCGTGGATGTGCAGGCAGTTGCAGGCAGTTTGTGGATTGGTTTTTTTATTTAAAAATTTATTTTTGAACTTGCTTTACCTTATTTTTTAAATATTCTTTTTAGGCCTTTTTCCTCCCATTTTTTAAATATTATTTTAGATCATAAAATCACACATTTCTTACCATGAAATCATTATTTTTTAAATGATTTATCCCAAATAAATTACAGCCTATCTATCCAATTTACTTCCAGAAAGAAACAGATCATAAACACAGGTCAGGGTCAGTCAATTGACTCACATTTACTTTGCAGAAAATGTATAAGCTAAACAAAACCCATAATTGTTTTAATAAAAATGAAACAAGCATCTATTCCAAAAAATTGATTTTAGGGTTTGCTCTACTCACTAACTAACAAAAACAAGAAGTACAACCATGAATAAGCCTTTTTACTCATGTTATTATAAGTTATCAATATTTGTTGCAAAATATTTGTTTACTTGCAAGCAAGTGAGAGAAGAGAAGATTAGAGTTACACACTTACAAAACTTACAAGAAAATCTGACAGCATTGTTTTTTTTTTTTTTTTTAAATGTATACATATGCAAGCAGGTGAGTGTGGGTTCAAGTAAAAATCGCGGCTCGCAAAATAAGAAAATCTTAACCTGCATCCAACCCTAACAATTAGGTGAAACCACCGAAATAGGTGCGGGTGGTTCGAATTGAGCGGTTTTCGTGGGTCGAATAACAACTATGCCCAGCCCTATATAAAATTGACAAACAATTTACCATTTAGGAAAATTTTATATGCTCCAGTCATGGTCTTTGGTTATGACCTATTATGGTATTAGTTATAACTATTAATTATAACATTATTTTGGTTATGATTCAAAAGGCATTTGGTTATACCTTATACAGTGTTTGATTATAACTATTTTTTTTGTTATGATTGAAAATGATTTAATGATAATATTTTTGATAATTAATAGCACAAAAGCTTTTGTACTATAGCATCAATGTTTGAAAACCCAGATCGGACCGGACCAGCTAATTGGACCGGTTGAACCTAGTTCTGGTCCAGATGACCCTCAAAATCTAGACTATGCGCAAAACCAGCTTAGAATTTCAAAACTAGAAGAACCGGCAAACCGGTCATGGGTCGACATAAGAACCGGTCGGGTTTGAAGAATTGAAATTTCTTCCAAAAATATGTTGTGGAGAAGGCTTGAACATGGAACCAAGTGCATAAAAAGCAAGCACTCAAACTACTATATTATCAATACAATTGTTGACAATGTAATATATACTATATATTCAATATTATCTTAATAACTAAAAATCAATGTATAAAAAACATAAAATAAATTTTTAGAATTTTTTTGTAATTGTTTATTATTTATTATTTTTGTAATTTTAATATATATATTTTTTATACTTACAAATTCTAATATATTTATGACATAATTATGATATCACGGTTTAATTCTGGTTCACCAGTGGTTAAACCAATGGCCCGTCTGCCTGGTCACTTTTTCGGTTCGTTCATCGGTCTAGTTTTTAAAATATTGCATAGCATTACCTAAATATTTAATTGTATAATAATATATGTATTAAATGATTTTTTGTAATTTCTTGTAAATTTTCTTTACTCATCTAGTAATTTTAAAAATTAAAAAAAAAATAGTAAGAGTAAAATAGGTATTTTAATAGTTGACTAACGGAATGATTAAATTATAATGAAAGTTTAAACCTTATGAAGGGGTATGTAATTTTCCAAACATGAGGGGGGTACTTGTATTAAAGACAAACCTAAAGGGGTTTCAGTGTAATTTACCCAAAATAAAATTTTATTTACTATATATTTTTATTTTCTAAAATGAAAATAATTTGTAAATTTTACTATATAATTTTTCATTATTTTATCCCTTTAAAAAAATATCACTCTATTATTACCTTCGGCCACTTCTGATCACCTCTAATGAATTATCACCGTCTCCAATCACTTTTAATTAGGGATGGTCATTTTAATCCAATTCGCAGCAGTCCGCCCATATCCACCCGAATGGGGTGGATTTTACCTGACCCAACACTTATGTGAGGCGGGAGTGAATTATATTTTGGTCACCCACAACAGGGTGGGGTTGGGGCTGGGGCGGGGGCGGAAATCGCCTTCTCTGATCCAAACCTGACCCGATATAATTAATAATATATATATATATATAATATAATCAGATATAAGAAAAGAATACTAAAAGTCTGTGATTCTGTTTAAATATAAATAAATAATAATTCTAAAAGTCTCACTATTTATATATATGAAAACTAGAGAAATTATTTAGTATATATATAATATAATTAGATATAAAAAAAAGGTACTAAAAGTCTGTGATTCTGTTTAAATATAAATAAATAATAATCCTAAAAGTAGCACTATTTATATATATATATATATATAAATAAGAGAATTATTTAATGTGTTAAGAATTTAAATGGTTCTCAATTTTTTTGGTTATTTGAAATGTGATCGTGTATCCGCGGGTATCCCAGAGACCAATTGTCCAGTTACTTAGTACATTCACTCATCTCATATTTATACTAGTTAAAGAATTTTCTAGAATACACTCATACTTTCCGTACACTCTAGAATAATTTAGATTACTCTAGTATATATTAGAGCTTTCTATTCTTCTCTAAAATATTCTAGAACCTTCCGGAACTTTCTAGTTTTCTCCAAACTTCATTAATGTTCCAGAACCTTCTCGGTATTCTAGAATCTTTCGGATTTCTCTAAGTCTTTCCAAAATCTTCTAGATCTTTCCGAAATATTCTAGATTTATGTGGAAACTTCTAGAATATTTTGGAGAGAAGATTCTAGAGAGTGAGGAGAGTTAGTGATAACTCTCAATAGTGCCTTGCACATGAGCTCCATCCTACATCATGAGGTGCCTATAAATAGCATCCACCCATAGCTTTAGACAATTCTTGAGAGAGAACTAATTTCCCTCCTCCATTATCTACCTTTGAGAGTGAAAGTGGGAGATCCAGGGAGAGCTTTGTCATTATTCTCTCTCTAACTACTTTGCTTTCTTCTTCACCCAATCTCTTATCTCCATCATCTTTTTCCTATTGTGTTCCTAGTTGTAACTGTTAAAGAATCTAGGCCACCTGTTTGAGCGGTTTCACCTAATCGTTAGGGTCGGATGCGGGATAAGATTTTCTTATTTTGCGAGCCGCGATTTTTACTTGAACCCACACTCACCCACTTGCATATGTACACATTTTAAATAAAAAAAATTGCGCCATCAGATTTTCTTGTAAGTTTTGTAAGTGTGTAACCTTAATCTTCTCTTCTCTCACTCGCTTGCAAGTAAAATATTTTGCAACAAATATTGGTAACTTGTAATAAAATGAGTAAAAAGGCTTATTCATGGTTATACTTCTTGTTTTTGTTAGTTAGTGACTTGAGCAAACCCTAAAATCAATTTTTCATAATAGATGCTTGTTCCATTTTTATTAAAACAACTATGGGTTTTGTTTAGCTTATACATTTTCTGCAAAGTGAATGTGAGTCAATTGCCTGATTCTGACCTGTGGTTATGATTTGTTTCCTTTTTGAAGTAAATTGAATAGATAGGCTATTATTTATTTGGGATAAATCATTTGAAAAATAATGATTTCATGGTAAGAAATATGTGATTTTATGATCTAAAATAATATTTAAAAAATGGGAGGAAAAAGGCCTAAAAAGAATATTTAAAAAATAGGGTAAAGCAAGTTCAAAAATAGATTTTTAAACAAAAAGACCAATCCACAAACTACTTGCAACTGTCCGCACATCTGTGAACCCTATACTCACAAATCACAATCCGCACTACTGGCGGTTGTGGGTTCAATTTTTTTCCAAATCGCAAACATGTGGGCAGGTCAAAACCGCAAATTGAACTGTCAAAAACTGAACTGCGAGCACCCTTAATTTTATTTATGCAAACAAAGGTAAAATAGGTATTTTAAAAAATTAAAATTTTATATTAATTTTTTCTGTCAATTGACTTGACGATTGACTAATAAAAGAATTAAATTATAATGAAAATTTAAATCTTAAAGAAGAAAATGTAATTTGCTGAACATGAGGGGAGTACTTATATTAAATACAATTTACTCTTTCATTTTAAATTTTAAAACTTTTATGAACTAAAAATAAAGAGATGTCATTCTAAAGGCCCTTTTGCTGCTCTCTCTCTCTCTCTCTCTCCTCTTCCACTATTTCCAGGTTCTCTCTGTCCTTGGTTGCACTAGTGAAGCATTGCATGTCACACTGAGTGTAGATGACAGTTGTTAGATTTAATTTTACATTTCAATTGCTAGTTTTTCTCTTCTCCTTTCATTTCATGCTTTGCTTGCTCTTTCCATTAACATTCTTTATTCTTCTTTTGATTAAATTTACTTATTCAACTTCCTATATTCGATTTTAATTTAATTAGGCTTATACACACAAATTTATACACATGTAGATACATATAATCCTTATGCTCGCCTTGTTGATAAAAATCATAAAGGGTTTAAAAAGAATAAAAAATTAAGCTAGAAAAATTGGGCCTTTGCTTCCCAGATTAATTGATGGTATTTTATCATTTTGGAAAACTTTAATCTAGGCTAATTTTTTTGGGTTACCAGACTAACTCAAAATCAAATTGCTCTCTCTCTCTCTCTCTCTCTCTCTCTCTCTCTCTCTCTCTCTCTCTCTCTCTCTCTCTCTCTCTCTCTATGTATATATATACACGTGAATACATGAAATTGTTACTTGCTACATTGTTGATTTGATAGAATTCATGGGTATTTCATAAGTAAATGAGAAGTGTATGTAAGGGTTCAAGAATGTTTTCAGAAAATTTGAAGATCTTCAAAGATTTTTGAAGAAAACTCGAATTCTCTAGAAATAATGGGTGGTTCGAATTGAGCGATTTTCGCCGGTCGAATAACCCTATGCCCAGCCCTATATAAAATTGATAAACAATTTACCATTTAGGAAAATTTTATATGCTCTAGTAATGGCCTTTGGTTATGACCTATTATGGTATTAGTTATAACTATTGATTATAACATTATTTTGTTTATAATTCAAAAGGCATTTGGTTATACCTTATGCGGTGTTTGATTATAACTATTTTTTCAGTTATGATTCAAAATGATTTAATGATAATATTTGTGATAATTAACAGCACAAAAGCTCGTGTACCATAACATCAATTTTTGAAAACCTAGATCGGACTGGCCGAACCTAGTTCTAGTTCGGATGACCCTCAAAATCCAGACTATATGCAAAACCGGCTTAGAATTTGAAAACTGAAAGAACTGGCAAACCGGTCACGGGTCGACATAAGAATTGGCCGAGTTTGAAGAACTGAAATTTCTTCCAAAAATATGTTGTGGAGAAGACTTGAACATGAAATCAAGTGCATAAAAGGCAAGCACTCAAACCACTATATTATCAACTCAATTGTTGACAATGTAATATATACTATATATTCAATATTATCTTAATTATTTTTACTAAAAATCAATGTATAAAAAACATAAAATAAATTTTAGGAATTTTTTTTTGTAATTGTTTATTATTTATTATTTTTATAATTTTAATATCTATATTTTTTTTACTTATAAATTCTAATATATTTATGACATAATTATGATATCACGGTTCAATTCCAGTTCACCCTTGGTTAAACCAATGACCCGTCTGCCTGGTCACTTTTTCGGTTCGTTCATCAGTCCAGTTTTTAAAGCATTGCATAGCATTAGCAAAATATTTAATTGTATAATAATATATGAATTAAATGATTTTTTTGTAATTCCCTGTAAATTTTCTTTACTCATCTAGTAATGTTTTTTTTTTAAAATTAGTAAGAGTAAAATAGGTATTTTAAAAAATTAATTTCTTATATTAGTATTTTTCGTTAGTTGATTTAACGGTTGATTAACGGAATGATTAAATTATAATGAAAGTTTAAACCTTATGGAGGGATATGTAATTTTCAAAACGTAAGGTCGTACTTGTACTAAAGACAAACCTAAAGGGGTTTTATTGTAATTTACCCAAAATAAAATTTTATTTACTATATATTTTTATTTTCTAAAATGAAAATAATTTTTAAATTTTACTATATAATTTTTCATTATTTTATCCCTCTAAAAAAATATCGCTCTATTATTACCTTCGGCCACTTCTAATCACCTCTGATGAATTATCACCATCTCCAATCACTTGTAATTAGAGATGGTCATTTTAATCCAATTCGCAGGAGTCCCCCTATATCCACCCAAATGGGGTGGATTTTACCTGACCCAACACTTATGTGGGGCGGGAGTTAATTATATTTTGGTCACCCATAATAGGGTGGGACGGGAGTGGGTATCGCCTTCTTCAATCCAAACCCAACCTGATATAATTAATAATATATATATATATATATAATATAATTAGATATAAGAAAAGAATACTAAAAGTCTGTGATTCTATTTAAATATAAATAAATAATAATTCTAAAAGTATCACTGTTTATATATATACAAATAAGATAATTATTTAATGTGTTAAGAATTAAAATGGTTCTCAATTTTTTTGGTTATTTGAAATGTGATCGGGTATCCGCGGGTATCCAAGAGAGCGGGGATGGGGTTGAAAAATTTTACCTGTATTGGGGTTGGGACAAGGGTGAGGGTGCGGTTTGAAAGCAGAGATGGGGATGATAAACCCGCTTCGTGACCATCCCTACTTATTGTTGGGTATACCTCCTTATTGGAGTGTGGGACCCAATTGGTTTGTTAAAAGAATTCTTCTTTGGCTTGGTTTAGTATAATATATTTTTATATATTATATTTGTGGAGGCCCAATCTAATTTAGTAATAATTAGGATTTGATTACAAAACCCTAGATTCACAATATATATATATTGTTTTGTGTGTGCCGTAGGATAGCAATAGCAGTGGCTAATTGATTTTAGGTAAAAATTGGACTTGGTAATCAATTCGGCTGGTGTTTGACTTGGAGTAGCAGCAATAACCTTTTGTTGATCATCTTCGGTGGGTTATCATTGTGATAAGAATAGTGGTGCTCTGCTTTGTTCAGTTTTGGAGCTGAATTGGTTTGTTATTTTAGGTCTTCTTCAACTTTAGTTTCGAAGAATTTGGTTTATCTATTTTGTGAGGTCTTTCCTCTTATTTATTTGTGATTATTTGGAATTCACCTAAGGGTGGTTTGTGAGATCATTAGTATCTCGTTTGTAATCATTTGGAAACTTATTTGGTTGATAGTGGAATCGGATTTCGCTCCCGTGGACGTACCTCACATTGAGGGAACCACATAAAAATTCTTGTGTTGCTTTTGATTTAATTTTTCCGCATTAGTTTTTATTCACATTGATTGATTTACTTGTGGGGAATCACAGATTTTCCCTAACAATTGGTATCAGAGCTTACGGTTTATTTGGGTGTATTTATTTGTGTAAATCAATAGAGGGGAATGTGGGTCGTATGTTTAGCTTCAATAGAAGCACTTGGATAACTTGGAAAACTAAAATGGAGGACCTATTATTTTATAAAGATTTGTATGAACCCATTGAGAGTGATAGTGACAAATCAAAAGATGGTTCTTTTTCAAAGAAAGACATTGAGTGTTATTATTGCCATGAGAAATGGCACATGAAGCGGGAATGCTAAAAGCTCAAGAACAAGGAGAAAATGCGTGACAAAAGTGTGGATACGAAGCAAGAAGACACAACAACAGTTACTACCGATGATCTCATGGTCATTTGTGAAGATGATTGTATCAATTTTGTGGGCCAAGAGAGCAATTGGGTGATTGATTCCGGTGCTTCTTTTCATGTGACTTCTCGAGTTGATTTCTTCACTACCTACATTGAAGGAGATTATGGTTCTGTTCGAATGGGTAATGAAGGTTTGTCCAAGATTATTGGCATGGGTGATGTTTGCTTGGAAACAAATTTAGGCTGCAAGTTGTTGCTTAAAGATGTGAGGCATGTTTCCGACATTCGTCTCAATTTGATCTCTATTGGGAAGCTTGATGATGAAGGCTTCAACAACAAATTTGGTGATGGAATATGGAAGCTCACAAAGGGTTCTTTGGTGGTGGCTAAGTGTAAGAAGACTCATACACTTTATTCGATGCAAGGAAAAATTTGTAAAGGTGTTGTCAATGCACTTGAAGATGATACTTCTACCAAATTGTGGCACAAGCGGCTTGGCCACATGAGTGAAAAGGGCTACAAGTTTTGTTCAAGAAAGAGTTTCTACCCGATTTGAAAGGTACACATCTTAAAACTTGTGTTCATTGTTTGGCGGGTAAACAACATAGAGTTTCTTTTCATAAAAATATTGCTTCTAGAAAAGAAAATGTTTTGGAGTTGATTCATTCGGATGTTTGTGGTCCTTTAAAAGTTAGAACACATAGTGGTGCACTTTATTTTGTTACTTTCATTGATGATTATTCAAGGAAAGTTTGTTCTTTTCTACTAAAAACTAAAGATCAAGTTCTAGAAGTATTTAAGCATTTTCAGGCCATGGTTGAAAGAGAAATAGGGCAGAAATTGAAGTGCATTCGATCAAACAATGATGGTGAATACATTGGGCCATTTGATGAGTATTGTCGCAGCCAAGGTATTCGGCACTAAAAGACAGTTAAGAAGACTCCTCAACAAAATGGCGTTGCCGAGAGGATGAACCGCACCATTGTGGAAAGAACAAGGTGTTTGCTTTCACAAGCTAAATTGCCAAGATCCTTTTGGGGTGAGGCATTGAAGATAGCGGTTGACGTGATCAATTTGTCTCCTTGCTATCCTTTGAATGGTGATGTTCCTGAAAGAGTTTGGACTGGTAAAGATGTATCTTATGAGCACTTCTGGTAAAGATGTATCTTATGAGCACTTGAGAGTATTTGGTTGCCGAGCTTTTGTTCATATTCCAAAGGATGAGAGGTCCAAGCTTGACAGTAAGTCAAGACAATGTATTTTTCTTGGCTATGGGCGTGATGAATTCGGGTATAGATTGTGGGATCTGGTCGACAAGAAAGTCATTCGAAGCCGTGATGTTGTGTTTCTTAAAGACCAAACAATTGAAGACTTTGGCAAAGGTGATCAACCGGAGCCAAAAACTAGTGATCTCATTGACATAGATGCATCTCCTTCATCTTCAGTTGATGATGAAAATAAGGGAGATGTGCAGCCACCTATTGAAGATGTGGAGGATGATGCTAATCCTAATGAAGTTGAGCCAGAAATTGAGGAAGAACATCTAACTCAAGAACCGCCACCACAACTTGAGTTGAGAAAATCTACAAGGGATCGACAACCTTCAAGAAAGTATCCTCCCAATGAATTTGTGTTGATTTCCAATCAAGAGGAGCTTGAAAGCTACCAAGAAGCAATTGAGCATGTAAAGAAAGGTGATTAGAAAAAGGCCATGGACAAGGAGATGAATTCCTTGCTTGAAAACCAGACTTATGATTTAGTGAAGTTGCCTAAAGGGAGGAAAATTCTGAAAAACAAGTGGGTTTTCAAATTGAAGAATGATAGTAAGAATCTGAGGTACAAAGCACGTCTTGTTGTGAAACGCTTTGGGCAAAAGAAAGGTATTGACTTTGATGAAATCTTCTCGCCAGTTGTGAAGATGTCTTTTATTCGGGTTGTACTTGGCATGGCTGCAAGTATGAACCTTGAAATTGAACAATTTGATGTGAAGACCGCATTTATTCACGGTAATCTTGAAGAAGAAATTTACATGGAGCAATCAGAAGGTTTTGTAGAGAAAGGGAAATAGAAATTTGTTTGCAAATTGAAGAAAAGTTTGTATGGTCTCAAGCAAGCTCCGCGGCAATGGTACAAAAAATTTGATTCTTTCATGATAAATAATGATTTTTCTAAAACCACTTCGGATCATTGTGTGTTTGTGAAAAATTTTCTGGATAATAAATTTATTATTCTTTTGCTTTATGTTGATGACATGTTAATTGTGGGTCAAGATTCTACCATAATTAACAAGTTGAAGTTAGAGTTGAGTAAATCTTTTGCTATGAAAGATTTAGGATCGGCAAAGCAAATACTTGGTATGAAAATTGTTCGTGATCGCAAAGAGAGGCTGATTTGGTTGTCTCAAGAAAGCTACATTAAGAAGGTTCTTGAGAGATTCAACATGGATAAAGCAAAGCCGGTTGCTTGTCCACTTGCAGGTCACTTCAAGCTTAGTTCGAATCAATGTCCTACAAGTGAGAAAGACAAAGAAGAGATGTTGAAAGTTTCTTATGCTTCAGCAGTTGGTTTTTTGATGTACGCCATGGTTTGTACAAGGCCGGATATTGCTCACGCCGTTAGTGTGGTGAGTCGTTTTCTCTCTAATCCGGGTAAAGAACATTGGGCAGCGGTAAAATGGATTCTAAGGTATCTTCGGGACTTCGAAGGCGTCTTTGTGTTTTGGGGATGGTAAGCCGATGCTTGATGGGTTCACAGATTCTGACATGGCTGGTGATGTTGATTCTAGGAAATCTACTTCGGGGTATTTGATGACTTTTGCAGGGGGATCTGTGGCATGACAATTTAAATTACAAAAATGTGTTACTCTCTCAACTACTGAAGCTAAATTTATTGCTATTACAGAAGCTTGCAAAGAAGAGTTATGGTTGAAGAAATTTTTGCAAGAGTGGGTTTGAAGCAAGAAAAGTATGTACTTTATTGTGATAGTCAAAGTGCTATTCATTTAAGTAAAAATTCTACTTTTCATTCGAGATCGAAACACATTGATGTGAGATACCACTGGATTCGTGATGTGTTAGATTCGAAATTGTTGCAACTCAAAAAGGTTCACACAGATGATAATATTTCGGATATGTTGACAAAGACTTTGTCGAGGGACAAACATTTAAAGTGTCGAACTTTGGCGGGTATGGTTGATGTCTCCACCTAAGTCGGTAGGGAAAGAATTGTTGGGTATACCTCCTTATTGGAGTGTGGGACCCAATTAATTTGTTAAAAGAATTCTTCTTTGGCTTGGTTTAGTATAATATATTTTTATATATTATATTTGTGGAGACCCAATCTAATTTAGTAACAATTAGAATTTAATTACAAAACCCTAAATTCACAATATATATATATATATATATATTGTTTTGTGTGTGCCGTAGGATAGCAGTAGCAGTGGCTAATTGATTTTGGGTAAAAATTGGACTTGGTAATCAATTTGGCTGGTGTTTGACTTGGAGCAGCAGCAATAACCTTTTGTTGATCATCTTCGGTGGGTTATCATTGTGATAAGAGTAGTGGTGCTCTGCTTTGTTCAGTTTTGGAGCTGATTTGGTTCGTTATTTTGGGTCTTCTTCAATTTTAGTTTCGAAGAATTTGGTTTATCTATTTTGTGAGGCTTTTCCTCTTATTTATTTGTGATTATTTGGAATTCACCTAAGGGTGGTTTGTGAGATCATTAGTGTCTCGTTTGTAATCGTTTGGAAATTTATTTGATTGATAGTGGAATCGGATTTCAATCCCGTGGACGTACCTCACATTGAGGGAACCACGTAAAAATTCTTGTGTTGCTTTTGATTTAATTTTTCTACATTAATTTTTATTCCCATTAATTGATTTACTTGTGGGGAATCACAGATTTTCCCCAACACTTGTAATCACTTTCCTCCCTATACTCATTACTTATTTTCGAAACAAATTTTTTAAATTGTGTATCAAATATGTTTTTAATTTTTTTTAACTAAAATAAAAAATAAATGTTTCAAATTTTTTATAAATAAAAAACAGTTGCCAGACACACATAAAAAAACTAGGTTAGTCAAGATTTTTTTTTTTTTTTAAAATTTTATGAACAAGAAGTTGACAACATTTATAAAATAAAAAAAATTAAAAAACAAGCTTTTAAGAGATTTATTCCCAAAATACATAACAAAGAATTTGAAAATGGATCTCTTAAGAGCTTGAGTTTTTTTGTTTTTTTTTTGGGTCCTGTTATGGTGTGCAACCCTTTAAGGTTGCACACCATATGCAACCAACACAAAAAGTGTAAGTGTAAGGTATAAATATAAAACAGGACGGCAAGCAGAAAAGGCGCAAATGTAAGGTGTAAGTTGTACACTTAAGAAAAGTCCTCTTTTTTTTCATTGAAAGACTCTTTCTAGCTTTTACTTTTTGAGAATTTTAAAATGACACGCATTTTTTTTACTTCAAAGATAACATGGCATCCTATTTTAATGTGACATTATTTATTTCAACCGTGCTACATCGCTCGAAACTGAGCCGCCCCTAATCCCCCGAACCAAAAACGACGTCGTTTCGTCATTTTTGAATTTTTTTTTTTGGCAGAAGAAGAATGAAGCTCGGAGAAGAAGGAAGGAGGGAGGGAGGGAGGAGGAGGAGGAGGAGGAGGGACTGGAGGGGGCATAATATTCGAGGGAGGAGGAGGCGGAGGTGGGGCGACGGCGGGGAGGAGGAGCTGCTGCTGCTGCGACGAGAGGCGGAGGCGGGACGACAGCGGGGAGGAGGAGCTGGCGGTGAGGCGACGACGGCGGGCGGCGAGACGATCGGAGCTCTCCTCTCCTCTCTCTTTCTCCCTCTCTCCTCCTCTCCTCTTTTTCTCTTCTCTTTCTCTCCCTCTCCTCTTCCTCTCTGCAGACTGAAAATCGAAGGAAAAAAAGTATAAAAAAAAAAAAAAAAAAAAAAAAACCTAATGCCCAAAACGACGTCGTTTTGGGCATTAGAGGGATTAGGGGGGAGGAATTTTCGAGCTCTCAAACATTATTCTATTTATTTATGCCCTTGGTCATGAGATTTTTTATTTTTTAGAGTCATCAAAACATAATTATTGGTATTTAATCCAAGGATGGAGAATGGAGTAGCAAAGCCCAGCAATAGAAGAGGTTTTGCCATTGTATTACTCCTCTCTTTGACAATATAATATTAAAACTTATCAATCACATGTTGTTTTGGCAAGTTGGTTAAAAGTTAGTTTTTTGACTTTTTAATTTTTTTTATCATATCACCTCTCTATTTTTTTCAAAAACAGTTAAAAAAGTCAAAAATCAACTTTCCAAAACAACCCACGGAACCGAGTTTGGAGTGAGGATTAGGAGAGGAAGAGTCGTTGTCAAGTCAAATATAGTTGGTGCACATCCACAGCTTTATGGTGTATGGAAAAAGAGCAAAAGGAGGCTTGTTATTGTGGATAGTTACAACGAGCCAAGCCTTTTTTGAGTCTCACAGAGAAGAAACCTTCAACCACATACCTAATCCTTTGTTCCACTTGTGCTTAATTGGTTGTGTTGCTGATGGGTCTGCTATCATTTCTTTTGATTTTGGTTTTTTTCATGCTATTCACTTTGCTTGGTTTTGATTTTCAGAAAAATTTATTTTTTTATTTTTCGTATTTTTTTATTATTTTTACTGAATTTTTTTAATATTTTAAGTAATTTTTTTAATTTTTATATATACTTAAATAAATACACTTAAAAAATATGATATTTGTAAAAAAATCTTTAAAAAATTCACTAAATATCAAAAATACCAAAAAATATAAAAATACAAAAATTCAGTACAATTTTCGTATTTTTGTGTATTTATTAATTTCTTAAAATATTTTTTCACAAATATTTTATTATTTAGATATATTTAAGTAAGATACATCTAAAAAAGTTTTAAAAAAAATTACTTAAAATTTTTAAAATATTCACTAAAAACAAAAAAATAAAAAAACTCATTTTTAAAAAACTGAAACTAAGCACACTGATTAAGATTTTAGGTTCATATCTTAGTTCTTTACATTCTTGTAGTTGTTTTATATCTGAACTAATGTATCTTTTATTAATATATAATTTGTTTTACCAGTTCTCAAAACAAAAAAAGAAAAAAAGAAGACTTTGGATGTGATTTAAAAGGCTAAATATTAAATAATATCTATTTAGGCAAAATGCAAAATAATAATAATAATAATAAACTTATTCAAAACGGGCACTTTAGGCTTGTCCCATTAATATTTAACATTAAATAGATTAAAATGGCTTTTGTAACAAAACACAATAAAAGATCAAATGCCATTGATGTGCTTTACATGAATTCACACATTGAACTCTATCATTTATAAATGGTTTCTGCTAGGGGTGATTATTCAGTACTCCCGGAATATGGATACGTGATGCTCCTTAAGGTTTTGATTGGTAGAGAGACACAACGGCCCACGATTTATGTTAGAGATGGGGGGACAACATGGGCTAACTAATTAGTGATTGGTTTGGAGTATGGACACGTGGTGCTCCGGGAGTATTGAATAATTTTCCTGCTGCTAGGGCCCTGATGAATATGGTGGCCTTCAAAATTACATATTAGAGAAAATAAGAAAAAAAATACATATTACCAGCTTTTTATGAGTTTTTTTTTTTCCTTTCTATTTTTAGTGAAATTTTAAGACTTCGATCTATTTTTTAAAATTTTCAAGTGCTTATAGAGTACAAGCCCCAAATTTAAATATATGTAGCTTAAATTTTGAAGGGAAAAAAAAAACTACCAAAGACCCTTTTTTTCTCTTGGATTTTTTTTTCATGGATCCAAAACTCATGTGACAGTCTTCCTGACCAATGGTGTTTCATGATTTGTTTACCATTATTCTTATTTTTTAGACTATATAAGCAAATAATCTTTGTTATTGAACGATACAACCATCGTGGTGTTTCAGGAAGACAGAATGGGACTCACCCTGAGCTCCAAGGGCAGAGGAAAATTTTACATCTGTTTCAAAAACATGGACCACCCCATCCCACCCCAGCCATAGCCAAAATACATCAGCTCCATGTGAACTGAACCAGAAGCTACAACCTTATAGTTCACCCAATAGAGTCTGGACAACCTCCTCAACTACCTAAACAGAAGTATATAAATAAGAGCAAATCTACAACTAACTATGTATGTATAGTATAGGTACAATAGAGGAGATACAAATTAAAACTTACAAAGAAATTTGTTACAATTACTAAAACTAACAAATCAAAGCACAGATGGCCTTTCAACAATGGTAACTACACAATCCATCAAATAACAAGAGCCTTGAACTCTGCGGTGATAAGAATGATGAATCTCTTTCAAAACAAAAACAAAAGCGCATGATGGCATAGTACAAAAGCACGCAAGGGCACAGCATGTAAGTTAGCCACAAACACTATCCCACTGGCAATAGATATCCACCATTCATGATTAACTTTGATCTCAACGAAGCACGACGAACGCAACCACACCACTGTCAAGAGTTCAAACTCCCATACTACCCCTAGAGGGTCTAGGTTCATGATTAACATGACAAGCACATTTTGTCAAAAATTAAAAACAGACAAACAAAAAATATGTGCACATGCAGTCTTGCAAAAGAAAATCTCCTTTTTCCATAGATATCTTTACATAATAGATTCCGTGTGAAATCTTTCACAGTCCATGATGTCTAAGAAAGACAACACCAAGTGATTGTGATTGAATGCATCAAAACTACAAAAATTCCATGCAAGGAATATTAGCCCACAAGCCAGCTCTCACCCCTTTACAAAGGAAACCCATCTTGGAAATCTAGCTTTACAAAACCAGCTGACTTGTCATCACCACATTTTTGCATGTTTCTCTCACTTTTGAAAATTCTAAATCATGTGAATATCAACTAAATTCAAAGATTCCTGTGGATGGAGGAGATGTCTCTCATACCTTGTGACAGCACTGGCTGCTCTCTTATCCGAGATAGAAGTATGGAAACTTGCTCCGTTGCAATATCAAGCCGTTCTTTTGACTTGGCCGACTCTGTTATAAGTGTTGATACCATACTCTGGAACAACTGAACTCTTTCTGCGTGATCACTTGGAGTACTCTGAAGGAGCCTTGTGGACGGTGTGCTGATTCGGCGCCAACGGAGGGGAAGATACCTTTCTGGGATTTGAAAACAATTTCCGGTAGAGAGGACACGAAGAGCGTGCCGACAAAGGATCCCAGAGAACTCAAACTGGTGGCAGCTGCAACTTATGAGGCCTTCCCGTGGGACCCAGTAGACTTTCCTGCCTCCCTCGAGTTTTGTGTGGTGTCTAACAAGGAAACCATCTTCCATCTGAAATGACGCATAGTGTGCAGCCAAAACAAGTTGTTCTTGGAGCTTAGAGAACGCAAAAGGTGTGAGGATTGTTGCTGCATGAGATTCCATTGGGGCCCCTGTCTTGAGGCAAATGTTTTGGAGGTTCTGTTGCATCGTTTGTTGTTCTCCTGCTTGATCCTTGAAATCCACAGCAACAGCCACCTGTGTGTGCAAGGTCAGTGGTAGCAGCAAAAATGATTTTTGTTTTTAATTAGATTTTTCTTCTTAATGCCAATACCAAATCAAAACCTATTAGTAGGCTATCTTTCATGGTTGCACAAAGCATAAAATTTTCAATTTTTTACCAATTTCATATAGTTGGGTTGAGGGTGGGATGGGAAACAGGAACCCCAGAAAAAAAACCCCACCCCATTGTCATCCCTAGATTTAACATATACAGAATGAACATAAATTAAATGAAAGAAAGCGATCACAATGAATTTTATATGGGAAACAGGAACCCCAGAAAAAAAAACCCACCCCATTGTCATCCCTAGATTTAACATATACAGAATGAACATAAATTAAATGAAAGAAAGCGATCATAATAAATTTTATTCATTGCAATTTTGTTTCCAAGTCAAGTAACCAGAGATTTATAGCTTACATAATGTTAAAGATGCCAAAGAGACCAGTAGACATCCAACAACCTTACTTCATTCCTCTAGGAGGAGGCAGTGGCTAGGGGCTCAAAAGATAGGGATTTGAATGGAGCATACCCAATAATATAATGGAAAATCCTAACAAGCCATAACTTTTATAGGCAAATCCTAATTCAAATTGTGTCCAAGATGAAGACAAAAATGTGAAAGAAAATAAGCATCAATTGCCCTCCATTTCTGTAGTTAACGCATACACACATACACATCACAAATATAAAATAATGTGATAGATTTGATTAGAGTTCGAGTTACACCAAGGGGCCACTGAAGGTTCGCCTGGTCATCAACTTCAGGGCCCTAGGATTAGTCGAGATGCGCGCAAGCTAACCTGGACACCCAGTTATCAAATATATATATAGATTTGATCCAGTTAAATAGCCATAAGAAAAGAGAGCATACTTGTTCCACAAAGTGTGCAAGCCGGGTTTGTGCACTCAAAAACCGTTGAATAAAAGCATTAATTGACTTTGACTGGCCAGTTGTAGTCATCCCCGCAAAGAAATGGCTTCTCAAATATGGCAACGCCCATAGCGACCGCAAAGCAAACAAATTGGTTATATGCCTATTAGTATGCAGCCCAAAGGAATTAATCATGTCTCTCCACCCCAATTCAAAATCCTCGATTGCCTCCAAATTATAGAGTCGATAGAACTCAGCCTTCCACTCATTGTAACGTTCCCCCAAAACAGCATTAAACCAGGATGGGAACTTTGCAACAATCATCCAAATGCACAGTGCATGTTTTGTAGCCGGCATCTCCACTGCTATTGCTTCTTTGAGACACATATTTTGGTCGGTTAATAATGTTTGTGGAGCCTTCCCATTCATGAACCCCAAGAATGCCTGTGGCATTTACAATACAAAAACAGAATATCATCATCAAACGTAAATTAAATAGTTAATAGTCAAAATCTTTGGGGAAAAAATAGGCATGCCCTTGTGTACGTGTGTGAAGGTTCATTACCAACAATTAAGCCAGATATCCACTTGAAAATGAGTTCTTTCTGGTCCAATTCGAATACTGGGAAGAACTGGGAAGAACGAACAATTAGGCACTGAAGCACAGACATAAGGTGCCCAATAACATTTTTCCTTTTCATTCTTTTCTTTTAATTTTTTGATAAGTATAAAGTTATGCCAGAAGTTAGGTATGTACCCAATCTAACCCCTCCCAAACAGAAAAGGAAAAAAGAAAAATGATAGTGTAAGCAGGTAATTGTTTTAAACAGAAAGTGATTACATTTGCAGAATAAAGTTGAGAGGTGAATTCACGAAAATATATTGTTTTCGCTTGCTTACCTTCAAAGCCCAAGAGAAGGACCTCAAGTTTTCCTCTCGGAGAAGTACACAACCAAAGAAGCAAGGCATTCCATAATTATTCATTCCAACCCATATCCCAAGCGGCATGTCAAAAGCATTCAAACGATGTGTTGTATCGAATACCACTGCATCACCAAAGATCTCATATGACTGGACCGATGAAGCATACGACCAAGCAATGTTCTCCAACCTGTTGTTTGAATCAAGTGTAAACTCAAATCTGAAGTTTGGATCTTTGTCCTTTATGTTTCTACACATTCTTAACAAGTCTATGCTCTCATCCTCCGGATCCACTTTCCTAAATGATTGAAGTAAGTTCCTGACATCTTTCTCTGTGAATGGCAAATATCCAGGCTCTACACACTTCTCAAGCTCCATGAGCCTCATCATCTGCTGCACTGAAATTCCAGTCTTGGCAAATATGAGAATCCGGCTCTTATCAGTATCTGATATTGTGCGGTACGCAGGAAGGAAACGAACTTGGTTCGGTTCCAAGAGTTCATGATTATGGTGGTTTGCGAAACCCGTAACACGCCATTCTGGTGCTCCTAATTCTGTTGTCTTGCTTATCCGCAAGTATGCTTGGCATCCACACCTAGAGGATTTTCGGTTTCTTTGAGGTTTATTTTCGCTTGAAGTTTTGACAGGAGTGTTTCCAGCACGGTGGCAAACAAAATAGCGTCTTGTAAGCCCTTTGCCAACCCCGTCTTTTCCTTCTGTGCGATGCCGCCGGATTGAGAAGCCACAACGCTTGGCGAATTCACTATAGAATTCATAAGCAGCATCGTGAGTAGCAAACCTCTGCCCTATGTAAGGAACCACATCATTTGTGGTTTCTAGCGAGAGCCTGGTTTCATCTGGTGATTCCTCTGTGCTGCTCGTATCATCCAGAGACAAAGATCTTTGATCTGAGGGATCGTCATACATCACCATCATCTGCCCAGCCTCCTCAGACATTATATAATACTTCTCAGTAACCACCCAAAGTTAAGGTAAGAACATTTGCTACCTACCCTATCAAAAGTCATCCAAAGTGAGACAAACAGGTTTAGTATCTTTAACCAATGGCACAATTTCGATAGAGAATCCAATACCCAACAGATTAACATGCATACGCACACAAACAACACACAAACAAGCCACCCAAGACACAGAAGACACACACACATAAGTACCTTTTAAATTAATAGGTGAAACGGGCACAAGTTAGTATAAAGAATAAGTGCATGTTTGTGCACGTAAAGACATGCATCAAATGTTGGAGGCCACATAAGTAACACAAAAACACACATCAAGTCTTTATGTATACAAGTTCATCAATAGAGAAGATGGCTCAAATTTACAGTTCGCAAGAATTGCTCTTTTTTAACTTTTTCTGACAGCATAATCAAAGTGTGTTAGCAATCCATAGATACTATAGAATCACAGGCAAAAATGAATTGATATGATGTAACAAGATGAAGCACTACTTCAGATAGCAACTCAAAATTATGACTTAAAAAGAACAGCTGGCAGGTACGGAAACCAATCCTATAGGTTATTCAGTGTACGGGTGATGCAACCAATCAATACATTATATCCATCTAGGAAAGTGTAGGCATGCATCATTTTGATAGAATAAAATGCATACTTTCTATGTAATTTAGCCATCCCGCGAAGTCGGATCCCCAGCACTCTTCAAAAAAGCAGGTTATTATGAACATAATTTATCTCCAGTATAAAGCAATCCATAAAAACAGCAAGTCACTTTCCCAAAAATTATTGTGACCCAAAAGAAAACACACAGATGCCCAAACCCCTTTCAATTTTCCAAAAGAAACTTTATACCACTCCCCAAAGTGGTATGTAACCCATTCCCATTAACTATTTATCAAAAAGTTTGCAGATTACTTAACTACTTTCTATGACTCTAAGTTAGTGTAACAGATACAACTGAAGGAAGTGAACAGATAATCCTCATGAAGTGAAGCTTCAATAGCGCACAAAATTGAGAAGTTGGTAAGGAATAGTTTCATAAATGAATGTCATTTGATAACAATGCTTCTCAACCTGTTATGAGTGTCTATCTTGCACTCACAAATCAGCAGGACATAGATATATGCACCAATAAGGCAATAACTGTGTTGACAAACACAATGATGACCATTATAATAAGCAAGAAAACATATGGTTTGTTTACAATGACACTGGGAATAAGAGTGGAGACAGAGGGAGAGAGAAAGAGGGAGGGAGGGAGGATTCTACTATGAAGTCAGTATTAATACATAGCAATAAATGTCATCAGACACAGACCATTTAATAATTAATAGCTGCTGAATTTATCATTTTTATCAACTAATAGAACTAGGTATTAATTCCCTCTAAATTACCAATAACGTTCTAGACATGTACTGGATTTTCTGGGAAATTACAACACCTTTAAGTATGTTTTTAATTTTGTTTCCAGGAAAAAAATATGAATTAGAACAAAAAACAGGAAAATGTATTATGCCTAACTTGAGCTACAAGAAAGCCTTTAGTGCCCTTCAAAATCAGAAATACTGAGCTTCTTCCACTGGTTCATGCCCTCATTTTGTTTTTCAGGAATATAACAATCGGAGTTGAGCCCCTGATCTACACGTTGTCAACCCAAACTGATATGATTGGACTGATAATTCATGCCTTGGGTTTCCTAGCAATTCACATAATGAAATAACTAAAGCATTTTGTAGAAACATCTTCAATCAATTGACAACTAAAAACTTGCATCCTATCCAATGAATCTTTTACTTTCAACATTATTAGCAAACATCCCAACTGACTCCATTTGATGGGACTTAAGGTTTGGTTTGGTATTACTAGCAAACATTCCATTCTTTAGCCCAAATAAATAAATAAACCATCAATTCACCAGCCAATTCAATTCTTATGGCAACTTGACTAATCAATATCAATGTCAATTGATGTAAATAATGAAAGCACAACGTATGTGATACACTGAAATGCATACATATGTAAGGTTTTCTTCTAATAAATAACATTCGATAGGACCATTCTAAAAAGAATGTACTGTCTAGGTAATCAACTCAAATTCAACAACAATTATAGACCTAGAAATTGTGCTCAATATTAATGCAAATTATGTAATTACAGTTGGAACAACTACTCTGGCATTTTCTAGCATTCTTTTGTTTGATATATTTGTATAACATTCATGCTAAAACAAGCATCCAGAGCAAGTAATTTCAATTTTCAACAATTTACATTGTAAAATCTAATCTTCTTAAATCAAAAGATCAAATTTTCCGAATTTGGCTACAAACTTCGATTGCATTTATATTAGTTGTCACCAATTGTCACCCAACAATGAATCCATTGCCTATCAAATTCACTAAAACCAACCAAAATATATGTATATACACAGAAACAGCTACATCCACTAATGATTCCAATTAATTCACAGTACTAATCAATGCCCACTATCACAAATGCAAGAAAAAACACAAATGGGTCTTGTGGGTATTCACAGAAAGTCACCAAAACGAAACAAAATTTTCATTTCAGAGTCTTTAAATCTGGAAATTATGGCGGGAAAAGATCAAATTTTTCCTAAATTTTATGTTTGTTATCACCAATTGTCACCCAATGATGAATCCATTGTCTATCAAATTCACTAATAACTACCAAATTACATGTATATATATACACAGAAACAGCTATATCCACTAATGATTCCAACGAATTCACAGTACTAATCAATGCCCAGTATCAGAAATTCAAGAGAAAATGCAAATGGGTTTTGTGGGTACTCACAGAAATTCACCAAAACGAAACAAGTGTTTTGATTTCAGAGTCGTTGAATCTGCAAATCATGGCGGGAAAGATGAAATTTACATGGAAGAGGAAGAGAGAGGAAGAGAGAGAGGTGATGGATCCATAGAGAGGAGAGAAGAGAAGAAGGTGAGTGGAAGTGAAAATCCTTGAGGAGGAACCCTAATTTGCGCTGGGATGTGATGAGCCCTTTTTATATATGGTGCGCACGTTCTTATCCAGCGCCTTTCTGTTTCCAAACAACACGTTGTTGTAGTGCTATGGAAGGATTCGACATTTTGCGTATCCAAACAGCTTCTAAAGTTATATTTAAGGGGTAATTTATACTTTTTACCAAAATTTTACTATAATCTTTCCACTTTTAATTATAATAATTAACTCTTTATCCTCTAAATCAAATTGCAATCTCACCATTTTATCGATCTATGGTTGACAAAGTAGACAAAATTTATTATTCGAAGCATATATAATATATTTGTTCTCTTATTAACACCTTTACATTTTTACTAAAATCTCATTTTAGTTCCTTCATTTTCGATTTTCGTTACTTTTATTAATAGTAGATGGATGGAGTAGTAAAATTGAAACTTTTGATTTAAAATGTAGGGAATTAATTGTTATAATTGAAAGTGAATAGATCAAAATAGAATTTTTGATGGAAGTATAAAGATACTAAATATAATTTATCCGATTAATAAATTATACTTTTCAATCTACAAAAGGCCACTTTGAACTTTATTGTTTTAATTTTGAATAATTTAGACCATACACTTTAAGCACAGTTTCATTTTGATCATTTGTTTAAATAGTCGATATTTTTCTATGTATATCTCAAGAAAATAACACGTGTTACAAATTCTTCAATTTTTACACTCAAATTAAACAAAATGACCAAATTAAATTTTTCTTTAAAATGCAAGGACTGCATTATTTAAATTAATATAATAATAACTAAAGTAAAATTTTGAGTTAAACTCTAGGAAATGATTTAGATTATTAAATTGAGATGGAAGGATTTAGGTGATTCATTTACACTAAACTTCTTATTTTTTTATTATAATTTTTCCAAGAAGACACAAAATCGTAAAATATCTAACTATAATTTTTAAACCCAATCATCCCTTCAGCACTATCTCCGCCAGCCACCATCACTGTCACTATCACTACTGTCACCTCTAACATCTCTTTACGATACAACTCCACTTCCTCGACTCCTTCTTAGTTCTTCTTCTTTTGTTCTTTATTTTTTTTTTTCCCCTAAAATACCCTACTCTCTCAATCCCGATCTCAATTGTGAAAGGCATAAAGGTTTGAAAAGGAGTTCGTAACAATGGTTCACGACAAGGGACATGGGTTGTGGCAAAGGAAATGGGCCACAATATAAAAGAGGATCATGATGGAATAGGGAGGTTGAGGAGGAAATGATAGCAATAAGGAGGTCTAGGAGGAAATGATAGCAATAAGGAGGTCTGTAGGGAAAATAGTAACAACGGAAAGGAGATGGGAAGGTGATCGTAGTAGAGGAGGGAGGTCAACAAACAACAAAATTTAAATACACTCTTAAAAATCTATCACTATGTTTGATTTCATTTTTTTAATTTAATTTTTTTCTACTAAAAATTAATTCAGTGAAAAAAAATAAAATTTATCTATAAAATTTATATGAGGAAATGTTGATCTATTTAGTTCTAAGAGTTCCTTATAAACCAATTAGTCCTTTTTGTTTTAAAAAGTTATATTTATTTGATTTAGTGACATTTGAGTTTAAATGAATGTTTTTTTGTGATTTATTTTTCTATTTTTCTAATTTGTTTGTGGGATGAGAATGGAAAGGTGAGGTGTGAAAGATTATTTTTGAGGGGATTGGTGGCCGAAGTTTTTGTTGTTGAACATTAAAATTTACATTTATGTTAGTATAGTTTTTTAATGTTACATTAGAGTGTCATATTTAAAAAAACACACTAAAGAGTTTTTGTGTATTACATTGATTGATGTGTTACGTTTAAGAAAAATACACTAAAGAATTTTTTTAGACTGTTTTTTAGTGTTATATTAGAATGTTCCGTTTGGAAAAAGTACAATAAAGAGTTTTTTTAGAATGTTACATTATTACATTTGAGAAAAGTATACTAACGAGCTTTTAAATATTGCTGCATTGAAATGTTACGTTTGGAAAAAGTATACTAAGAAGTTTTTATGTGTTATATTTATTAGAGTTTTATGTTTGGAAAAAGTACATTAAATTTTTTTTTTGAAATGTCACATTGTTACGTTTGAAAAAAGTACACTAAACAATTTCTTAATGTGTTACATTGGAGTGTTACGTTTTTTTAGTGTTACATTAGAGTGTTATGCTTGGAAAAAATACACTAAGTAGTTTTTTTTAAATGTTACGTTTAGTAATTTCAATATTATGAGAAAACTCATATTACTTAACTCTTTATGTAATTCACACTAGAATAAGACTCTTGGGTCCATAAGAAAAAACAGAGGAACAAACCGTTCATAAAATCATTATTTAGGATTTATTGATGTTTCTTCAAAAATAAAAAATAAAACAAATCTTCATTTTCATATGATTTTATTTTTTTGAACAAAAGATTTTTTAGTATTTATTTTCGTTTTTCTAGTTTCAAATTTTTACTTCAGTAGGTTAAGCTTACTTCCAAAGTAAGACAACGTTTTAGATAATCAAAAGGTGAAATAAAAAAATGTAAGACATGTTTAGGACTACCCATAATAATAAAACAATAACAGTGTAATAAAATAAATAAATAATATTTGTAGGATCCAAAAGATATTAAGGCCTCGTTTGGGAACCCTCATTTTCAGTTAAAAAGTCAAAAAGTTACTAAATTAGCCAAAAAGCCAACAGCCCATACCAAAAAGTCAAAGATTCTCTTTTCTCTCTACTTTTTACATATCTTTTCGTAAAAAATCAAAAAGTCATCCCAAACATACTAATTTTTTTTAACTCATATTTTAGTCAAATAGCCAAAAAATTATTAAATTAGCCTCTTCCCAAACGAGGCCTAAAAGTCACCAAATCAGGTACAATTTTGTAGATTGCTTGACAATAATTTTTTTTTTTTTTTTTTCAGTAGCCAAATTAAAATTTGACAGGTTGAGAATTTGGTATTTATGGGTTTTCATCCTTTCCTCTTTGGAAAATTTCCATTAATGCTAGCCTATGCTTAGTTATCATTTTTCAAAAACATTTTTTAAAAAATTTTATTTTCTTATTTTTCTTATTTTTTTATTTTTACTGAATTTTTTTAATATTTTGAGCAATTTTTTAAATTTTTAGACATATATAACATAAATATACGTAAAAAGTAAAAAAAAAAAATTGAAAAAAACCTTTTAAAAATTCACTAAATACCAAAAATATATATAAAAAAAAAATGAGAATTCAGTATATTTTTTGTATTTTTATGTATTTATTAATTTTTAAAAATATTTTTTCACAAATTTTTTACTTTTTAGATACATCTAAGTAAGGTGTACCTAAAAAAGTAAAAAAAATATTTAAAATTTTAAAAATATTCACTAAAAACAAAAAAATACGAAAACTAAGGTGCCGTTTGGTAACACTTTGGGTGTGTTTGGTAACGTTTATGTTTTCAGTTTATATTTACAAAAATTTTATAAATTGATTTTTGTTTATTTTTAGAAAAACATAAACTACAAACGCGTTTGGTAATTGACAAAATATTTTAAAAATTTTAAAAATATAAAAAAGAGTGAGAAATGGCAAGTGGTGGCAAGTGGCGGCGAAAGACGGTGGTGAAAAGTAGTGACGGTGGGTGGTGGGTAACTGGTGGTGGTGGGTGGTGAGTGGTGGTGGTGAGTGGGTGGGTGATAGTAGCGGGTGGTAGTGAGTGAGTGGTGGTAGTGGCAGCGGCGGTGGTGGTGGTGGTGGTGGATGGTGGCATGTGGATGGTGGTGGCAGATAGGTAACAGGTGGTAGTGGTAGGTGTGTGGGTGACAGTGGCGGTGGCGGGTGGTGGGTGGTGGTGGGTGGTGGTAGCAGGTGGGTGGCGGATAGCGGGTGGTGGTAGGTGGTGATGGTGGATGGGTGGGTGACAGTGGCGAGTGGTGGGTGGTAGCGAGTAGGTGGTGGTGGTGGTAGCGGGTGGTGGTAGATGGTGGCAGATAGGTGGCGGGTGGTGGTGGTGGTGGTGGTGGTGGGTGGGTGGGTGACGATGGCGGGTGGTAGGTGGTAGCGAGTGAGTGGTGGTGGTGGCGGGTGGTGGCGGGTGGGTGGGGGTGGGGGGTGATGGCGGTGGTGGCAGTGGTGGTAATGGTAGATGGTGGATGGCGGTGGTGGGTGGCAGGTGGGTGGTGAGTGGTGGTGGCAAGTACGTGGCAGGTGGTGGTGGCGGGCGGATGGCAGGTGGGTGGTGGTGGTAGCGGCGACGAGTGGGTGGCAAGTGAGTGGTGGCTGGTGGCGGGTGGTGGATGGTGGTGGCAAGTGGGTGGTGAGTGGTGGTGGGAGGTGGTGGTGGGAGGTGGGTGGTGGGTGATGGTGGTGGAAAATAGTGGCGGGTGGTGGTTAGTGTTGGGTGGTAAAAAAAAGAAAAATTGAAAACTCAAAACGAAAACACATTTTTTGTGTTTTCATTTTTTAGCCAAATTTATAAACTGAGACCACTGATTTATAAATCAAAAATTTTACCAAACAAGTTTTTATTTGAGTTTTTTAAATTTTTGTAAATATAAACAGAAAACTGAAAACGTAAGTGTTACCAAACGTACGTTTTCAGTTTTCTGTTTATATTTACAAAAATTTAAAAAACTCAAATAAAAACTTGTTTGGTAAACTTTTTGATTTATAAATCAGTGGTCTCAGTTTATAAATTTGGCTAAAAAATGAAAACACAAAAAATGTGTTTCCATTTTGAGTTTTTAGTTTTTTTTTTTTTACCACCCAACACTAGCCACCACCCACCACCATTTTCCACCACCGTTTTTCGCCGCCACCACCCACCGCCGCCTGCCACCACCACTCACCACCCATCTACCACCACCATCCACCACCTGCCACCACCACCCACTAGCCACCCACCACCACCCACTTGTCACCCACTCGCCACCACCACCACCACCACTACCACTACCACCACCACCCACCTGCTATCCACCTGCCACCACCCGCCACTACCATCCACCGCCCGCCACCACCACTCGCCACCTACTTGCCACCACCACTCACCACCCACCTGTCACCACCATCCACCACCTGCCACCCACCACCACCAGCCACTTGCCACCCACCATCCACCACCACCCACCACACCCACCACCACCATCACCCACCACCCAGTCGCTACCACCCGCCACTGTCACCCGCCCACCCACCCACCCACCCACCCACCACCAACACCACCCGTTACCTACCCGTCACCCACCTGCCATCACCACCCGCTACCCGCTACCACCACCACTACCAACCACTCGCTACCACCCACCACCCGTCACCGTCACCCACCCACCCACCATCACCACCCATCACCCACCCGCTACCACCTACCACCACCCGCCATCCGCTACCCACCTACCACCACCACCCACCACCCGCCGCCGCCACCACCACCCGCCATCCGCCACCCACCTGCCACCACCACTCACCACCCACCGCCACCACTACCACCACCACCACCACCACCCACTCGCTACCACCCACCACCTGTCACCACCACCGTCACCCACCCACCCCACACCCCCACCACCCCCTCGCCACCACCCACCACCACCAGCTACCCACCACCCACCGTCACCACTTTTTACCACCGTCTTCCGCCGTCACTTGTCATTTCTCACTCTTTTTTATGTTTTTAGTTTTTTTTAAACATTTTGTCAATTACCAAACGCGTTTGTAGTTTATGTTTTTCTAAAAATAAACAAAAAATAAATAAAAACCAGTTTATAAAATTTTTGTAAATATAAACTGAAAACGTAAACGTTACCAAACGCACTAAAAAACTCAATTTTAAAAAAACTCAAACCAAACGTACTGAATATTATTATTTTTTTCTTCAAAATTTTAGGGCTATTAGTATGAGTTTTTTACTATTATATCAAAAGCAAAACTTACTTATCCCCCCCCCCCCCCCCCCCCCCCCCCCAAAAAAAAAAAAAAAAACTAAAAAATACACACAAACAAAAAAAAAAGACGTCAATAAAAAAGTTTATCCAAATTTAAACTAAATTAAATACTTCAGTTTATAAATTTGCTAGAGATGTTACGTTGAATTGGGTATATTTCATAGTCAAACTCAAAATAATTGGACATAGTATTCACCTTGCTTGTTTTCATTTTTCAAAAAATACTTTTAAAAAATTCTACTTTCTTATTTTTTGTGTTTTTTTATTTTTACTGTATTTTTTTAATATTTTAAGCAATTTTTTTACTTTTTAAACACACCTAACATAAATACACCTAAAAAGTAAAAAAATTGTAAAAAAATATTTTAAAAATTCACTAAATACCAAAAATATAAAAAATATATATATAAGAATTCAGTACATTTTTTGTATTTTTATGTATTTATTAATTTTTTAAAATATTTTTTTATAATTTTTTTACTTTTTAGATACATCTAAATAAGGTATATCTAAAAAAGTAAAAAAAATGTTTAAAATTTAAAAAATATTTACTAAAAACAAAAAAACACAAAAATCAAAAAAGTTAATTTTCAAAAAATTTAATCCAAAAAATTCAAACCAAACACACTGATTAGTGTTCAATTTATACTAGTTATATTGCACTTTCACAATCTCAACAAACTTGATTTGGATTGGACAATAAATAATCCAACTTTAATTCTCCAATGTTGACATGAAACAATAATTAACATCCTAATAATGGCCACTTTATATTATCCAACTTTCAAGCCAAGTTTCAACAGCATCGAATTCATCTGCATAATTGTGAGGGTAATTTATACAGGTAAATTGGGTCAGGTTAAGTAATGGGCCGGTGTGGGCCGGAGTATGAAAAGCAGAGTAAAAAGACCTCATTCAAGTAGTCCGGTCGCGGAATGTTATCTCGGTCACGAATTAGCCCGGTTAGTCTGGTTGGATCTTCTAGCCGAAGTAAGAGAATCTATTTTTCTAACTGTCCTGAGTTAATTCGGCAAGTATCTTCTATGGATAGCTCGGTTGTATTATGGGAAGCCGAGATAGGAGACAGTAAGGCAGAGCCGGACTAGCGTATAGGTTGGTCACTCCGGTTAGTCTAACATGGCAAATGTTACTTCGGTCGTAAGGTAGTTCGACTAAGGTAAAACTATCTCACTTGGTTTAAGCAGTGAGGGGGTGTTGAGAGAAGCATTATCTCTCAGGAGTATGAATCCTAGGAGGACTCTACATGGAGGAGTAAGAGTCTTACTAGGATTGTGCCACACGAAACCTATAAAAGCTCACCAATATCACCTTTGGAAAGGTAACACAACTTTGTTTTCTGAATACACAGAGCTTTGGTCTATTTGTCAAACTTACTGACTTAGGCATCGGAGAGGTTTCCGGCACACACCCGCCGGCTAGCTCACGTTTGAGTTTTCAGGTGATAAAGCGACGTCGTACGGAGGAGCGCAGACTTGATCAACAGGATTATACGAGAAGGTGTATTTCTTTCCCGTACAATTGGCACCGTCTGTGGGAAGCTTAGACAAGAACAAAACCTCTTGATCAAACTTTTCCTCTCAAACATCAATGGCGAACAATGAAGAGTTACCTCAGTCCGCCATTGACGGACAAACTCCAGATGGGGGTGCAAGGCGCGAAGGCCTACCCTTGGTCACTCCCATGGCGAACCTGGAGCCGCAAAGACAGAATTCCAGGAGGGATGCAAGGGGACGAAGGCGGAATAACAGCCCTCATCCCTCTCGTTCGCAAAGCCTAGAAAGACAAAGGCGTAGGATTGATCCTCAAGCACTGGAGGATCGCGTCAGGGAATAAGACGAGTTGATCCGTCGGATGGCGGCAGACATGGAATCTCTTAAGCGCCAGGTAAAAGGAAAAGAAGTGGCGACAAGAGAGGGGCGCAACCACAAGACGCCCCCTCGCCACTCAGAAGGTCATAGTAGGAATTCTACACCCTCTCAAGCAGAGAACAGAAGCCTCAGGACAGGCGACACGCAATCCAGATCTTCCAGGATTGGTCACTCCAGGTCTGAGAGGACGAGGTCTGAGAGGTCATGCACTGAGGGAAGCACATATTGGCCCTCGCATACGCACCAGACAAGGTCTAGACAGACAGAGTTGCCCAGATCGTCCGACCTACGATCCGTGCTAGAAGAGAAGGCACGATGGAAGGAGGATGCCAGGGCGCGCGATCCACACAGAATTTCAGCCTTACAGCGGTTGGCTCCTCGGACGCATGGAAGCGTTGAGGTTGGAATGCCAATACCGCGCTGTAGACACCCCATTTTTGACCGTCCTCAAGACTTGGACGTCACCGTTGGAACACTCGGTGATTATCCATGTTCGTGTTTGTTTGGAGTTCCCGGAGTTCTCGGCTACGCGCCCTGCCTCAGGACTTCCGAACTTGACTGTTTTGTGTTTGGTTTTGCACCAAACACTTGTACTTTGCCTTGGAGGGGCAGGGAATGCTTTGTAAGGCATCCCCACATACCACCGGCTGTGGCTAGAGGCCACCGGCTGGCTGGTGTTGCCATCGGCACTATATTGTGCCGGTCGGCACTATTTTGTGCCGGTCGGCACTCCTTTTGGCAAAATGACCATTTTGCCCTGCCGATCACTTTACAGCTGTTTTTGGAGATATTTTCAGACAGCTTTCTGGTGCTTGTTTCCCCTCCATACACGTGTATGGAGGGATGAGCCCTTTGATGCCTTAACTTGTAAGTTTTGGTTGCCTATAAGGAAAGGCTTCTTCTCTTGGCTCAAGGGTTGAAAGGGTTACACAATTTTTAGACATTCTTAGACAGACCAAGCTCTGGTTTTTAGGGTTAGGATAGATATACATCCTATCTCTCTCTTTTCCTTTGTGTTCTAGGTGTTTTAGTTCACATTATTGCACCTAAACACCTAGTCTTTCACCTTTCCTTGGTGTTCTCAAAGATCAGAGCTTGTTCTTGAGATTTTTGACTGGTTTGGAGCTCAAGGAAGCAACCACACCACCATTGTTGAAGAGGTCTACAAGGGTGAGACACTAGTCCTCTTTTTACCCCATTTTTGCACCTTGTTTTTACCTAGCTTAGAGTTGTTTTTGTGCTTAGTGATTAACACATAAAAGTTCTAATTTTTAACCCTCTTTATTGTTTATCAAGAGTGTTTTGCACTTTGGGGAAGTTTGACCCCCTTTAGGCCTTGAAAAGGCCCCATTTTAGGCCATTTTGTGAGAGCTCCGAGACTTTGGTGCTTGGGCCTCCCCACCACTGAAATCTTGAGGGATTTCAGTGGTGGAGATGGTGCCTTGAAGTCTCCAAAAGGAGAGGGCCACCCCCTCTCCTTGATGTCCTTGAAAAGGGCAAGTTTTGGCCTCCAAAGGAGCACCATGTTTGGTTGTGTGTTGAGAATGTATTGGCTGTTTTTCATGCCTATTATGCCATGATTCAACTCTGTTTTAAGTTGGTTTTAACACTCCTTGCATGCTTTGCATAGTTGCTTTGTAATGCCTTAATAGTCCCTTAATATGTCTAGGTTTGTATGCCTTCTTTCTAGCATGTTTTAGGCCTAGATCCATGAAGCTTGTATGCTTATTTTGACATGTTTTAGCTCTGTCCATAGCCATTTGGGTTGATCTTGGCATGCATCATATAGCCCCTTTGCATTTTAGGCTTGCTAGCCTTTGAGTATGCATGTGTAGCATGCGTTGCTTACCTCGTTTTGATGGTTTGGAACCATTTAGCATGTTATTTCAGACCTTTTGGTGTGCTTGTATGCTCACCTTAATTGCCTCTTGAATGCTTTAAGAGCATGCGTTGAATGATTCATTCATTGGTCATGTTGCATGCCTTTGTGCTTAAGCCTCTTAGATGCCATCTAAGTAGCCATTTGGCTTTGTTTTAACATACTAAAAACCTGTTTTTAGTTGTTTAGTGCATGCCATAATCGCCTTGCATAAGTTTGGTTCAAAGCCTCTTTGACTAGCTTTAAGCCTTAGACCATTTGCATACTTTGTTTGGTCTATCTTCGACTTGGTTTGGCACCATGCTTTGCATGTATTTCAGAGCTTTACAATGCATGCTCATTGTCTATGTTTGGTCTCTTTAAGTGTGCTTGAGAGTTGCCATGTTCATGCTTAAGGTTTGGATCATAACACTTGCATGTGTGTGTGTTTGTTTAGTCCTCATGTCTAGACATTTTGGCCACTGATTTTAGGCCTATTTGAGTTGCCTAAGTCATGTATAAGACCATCCTTTCATTGGTTTGCATGCTTGTCTTGTATGCTTGCTTGTATGCTTGCATAGGTATATTGCATAGTCCATGTTGCATGCTAGATAACATGACTAGGTTGCATTGCATCAACATGCATTCCTTGTCCCTTGACTTGGTGATAGGGATTGGGACTTTGATTTGTTTGGTTTGCATGCATTTGAAATCAAAGTTGCATTCTTGGTTCTTAGGGCCATCATGCATGGAAATGCGCGATTGGTGGTCCGGGAATCGAGGCACATGCCCTTTTGAGTCAATAACATGATAAGGGTGCATAAATACCTTGAATCACATTGCCATGCATGTTGTTGTCCTCTGCTGCTGTGGGTTGCAGGTTCTGCAGGTGTTAAGTGTCGGCCGGCACTATTTAGTGCCGACCGGCAGTCGATTGCCAACCGATAACTTCATCTAGTGCCGGTGGCCTCATCCTTTAGCCGGTGGTGCTCTACCCCAGCCGGTGATACTCCCCAGTGCCCTGAGAGGCACTCCTGGGACTTTGGCAATTTTCAGAGGAGGATAGCAGGGGAAACAGAGGCAATCCGTGCATGGCAGTGCGATTCCGAGCCAGTCCCGAGCGCGTGCTGCATTTGGCCCTCATCCCGAGGCGGTTTACTGTTTAATTAGATTAATTATTTTATTTAATTAATTTAGTTAATTTGTAATAATTAATTAGCTTGCGTAGTTAATTAATCTGTAATATTTATTCGGTCCCTCCGAGCGAGGGCAAAGTTGTAATAAGTGTGTGTGAGTGGGTGTATGTCTTCCAAACCCCCATTTCTTTCTATCCCTTTTATTTACCCACTTTCGATGGTAGATTAGGGCATACTTATTTTAGCATACCTTATGCAATGCATGTGTGTATTCATGCATTTGTTTACATGCATCGGGCTCGGCACATCATGCAAACTGCATTGCAATTTTCAATTCCAAATTGAATACATGCTATTTGTCGCATTTCACATGCCATGTCTAGGGTTAGCCGAGCCTACTCTAGGTTGCATCTATGCCTGTGTTACATTAGCCACTTAACATGAACTAGGTCATGCATGTTTGCTAACCGGGTTTTTGTTTTGGCACGAAGTACGATGTAAGTATTTTACGCTTTAGCATACCACATGCGTGCGAATGTTGCCATGACAGTATGCTCACCATGCGGCTAAATGCTTATGTGAGATAAAACTGTTTGAATGCCTGTGGGTGAAGGTTGGATTGCCTGAGTTGGAACAACTCATTGAAATCCGTATTTTAGCCTACTTGCGAGTAGCAAAATCTAACACGTTTTTCGAAGCAAAACGGGTATGCAATGTTTATTTCCAAATTAGGCAATCTAGTCTATACTTTTGTGTTGTGCGCATCACATAGTAATTCTAGGCTAATAATTGGAATAAGAGCATGTAATGTTTTCAAAAACGGATATCACGGTTAGTAGAGGCCGGTCTTCGGACCGGGCGAAAGGGGGTGCTCATAGCTGACCTTCCCCGATCGTACCCAAGCTCCCGAGCCAAGACCACTTTGGTGATGACGAACATGTGGCCTTCGGCACCGAGTCAGGGTTTCCTAAATTTCCCATTTTAAAATATTTAGGTGGCGACTCTGTAATCTGGCAAAGCAGTCCATGTTTGGCACTACTTTTCAAAAATCTGTTTTCTCAAACGATTTGCCGGATTTGGACTCTTTGGTTCAAGATTAAGAACCGACACAAAATCGAGTCCTTGAACTGTAGAGCGAAGCCCACGGGCGCGTCTACACGCGCCCCGCCTACAAACCAACGGACAAGGCATTGGCGAGGCTGCAAACCTCACCATTCGTCCCAGCAATAGAGAACGCACCCCTACCGTCAGGCTTCCTACAACCCAAATTCACAACATATGAAGGAAAGACGGACCTCTACTCACACTTGAGCCACTTTCGCCAGGTCATGGCTGTATATCGGCGAAACGAGGCCTTAATGTGCATCATATTCCCTTCAAGCCTTGGCGATTTGGGCTTGACTTGGTTTGAGAAGCTCCCAGAAGGCAGTATAGCCTCTTGGGCACAACTGGCGGAGGCGTTTGTAACGCGATTCAGAACAAACACTAAAACCCCGGTGAAGATCGACCAGTTACTCTCCATCGACATGGATGACAATGAGACCCTAAGATCATACAACAGTCGCTACTGGGAGACATTCAACCAGATTGGGGACTGCCCAACCAATCTCACCATTGCGCAATACAAAAGAGGCCTTCCAGTCGGGAACAGACTGAGGGACTCTATCACCATGACACCGCCCCTCACCATAGAGGCCCTGATGGAAAGAGTGCATCAGCACATCAGGGTAGAAGAGGATGGCGCTCGTGCCAAAGCAAAATCTGGCGCGACTACAGCACCAGAGAAGAAGACCTCAGCAAAAGTCAATACGGTAGATCGCCAGAACCGAAACGGACGGGGCAGGAGAGACAACGGCGAGGACCAGGACAAGAGATAGTTGAGAGTCCGCACTGCCATAACCACGGTCTTCAAAAAATCGATCTACCGAATACTTAGCGAGATTCGAGACGAGCCCTTCGTCAAGTGGCCAGCCAAGTTAGGCGAGGCACAGAAGGACTATGATGACAGATCAAGGTGTACCTTCCACAAAGAAAAGGGGCACTGCACTGAGAATTGCACGCCATTGAGGCAGCATTTGGAAGAGTTGGTGGCAGCAGGCCACCTGGACAAATACATTGAAGGAGGGGCACAGCCAGCCCCCCAGGACCATAATAATCCCAACGGCATGCCGATCGACACCCCACCTCAGGGCATCATCAACGTAATACATGGAGTCTTTGAACCTGAGCGTGTATGCGAGCTCAAAGGTTCAATCAAAAAGGCTGAGCACTTAAGAGAGGTGCTAAGTGCCCAACCAGTCGTCAAGAAGGGGAAGACAGAGGCCACAAATGTCATGTCCTTTCGGATAAAGACTTGGCAAGAATTTATTGCCCTCACAACGACGCCTTGGTCGTCACTCTCCGAGTCAAGGATTTTGACGTCAAGCGGATTCTGATTGACCAAGGTAGTTCATGTGAAATCATGTACTATGAAACCTTCAAACAACTAAAATTGCAAGATAAAGACTTGGCACCTGTCATATCTCCCCTTATCGGATTCAACTCTATGCCAGAATGGCCCGTTGGCAAAATTATCCTCTCAGTCAGAGCAGGGAGTGTGACAAAATAGGTGGAGTTTTGGGTGTTGAAGGTCCCCTCCACTTACAACATTATCTTGGATAGGACATGGCTGCACGCCATGCGCTCGGTGGCATCCTCTTACCACCAAGTGATGTGGTTTCCCAACGACACCGGAGTAATAGAAGAAGTCTATGGAGATCAGATCATGTCGAAGCAGTGCTTTGTCACAGTGAACGGCAGCCGCGCTGCCAAAGGATATGTTCATTCGGTGGAAGAACCTGAGAATAATGAACTATTCGCCGATGTCGGCAAAGCGGCTAGTCAGAAAGCGATGGAGGACTTGGTGGAGGTCAGAATAGATGAAAAGAACCCGGATAAGTTCTTTTTGCTTGGTTCGTCGTTATCCAGCACTGAGAGATTGGAGGTCTTGGAATTTCTGACCTCCAACATCGAAGTGTTCACCTGGACCCCATACGACATGCCAGGCATTGATCCCAACTTCATCTGTCATCAACTCAATGTCCACCCTTCTGCCAGACCAATCATTCAGCGCACCCGCAGATCGGCACTCCACCACACCGAAATAGTGGCTGAAGAAGTAGGAAACCTGCTGGAGGCAGGGGCAATCATAGAGGTGCACTACCCAAGATGGATCTCCAACACCGTCGTAGTGCCAAAGAAGAATGGCAAGTGACGTGTCTGCGTCGACTACAAAACGGTCAATAAGGCGTGCCCAAAAGATAGCTTTCCTCTACCAAGGATAGATCAACTGGTAGACTTAACGGCAGGGCACAACCGACTTAGCTTTCTGGATGCATACAGAGGCTACCACCAAATCGCCATGCATAAACCAGACCAGGAGGTCACATCCTTCACAACTCCAAGAGGACTGTACTGCTACAAGGTCATGCCTTTCGGCCTGAAGAACGCAGGGGCGACATTTCAAAGAATGGTCACCAAGATGTTTGAGCCATTGTTAGGCAGAACAATGGATGCTTACATCGATGATATGGTGGTCAAAAGCAAGGATGAGAATGACCATCTCAAGGACCTAGGTGAGATGTTCGAGATCCTGAAGAAGCATAAGTTACGCCTCAACGCGTCGAAGTGTGCGTTCAGAGTAGGATCTGGCAAATTCCTAGGCTTCTTGGTGACCAACCGAGGTATAGAAGCGGACCCTTCTCAGATCAAGGCAATACAGGATCTGGAGAGGCCAAACTCAGTGAAGGAAGTGCAGCATCTCACTGGCATGGCGGCTGCGCTCAATCGGTTCATAAGCCGGTCGTCAGACAGGCTACGACCATTCTTCCATGCACTGAAGGCTAAGTTTGAGTGGGACGAAGAATGCGACCACGCCCTGGAAAGCCTAAAAGAATACATGTCTTCTCCACCACTACTTGTAACCCCAATCCCTGGAGAAGAACTCTTCTTATACTTGGCGATCTCGCAGCATGCAATTAGCGCAGTGTTGGTCCGCGCAGAAAGAATCCAACATCTTCCAATCTACTATGTCAGCAAGACATTACTGGGCGCCGAAACAAGGTACTTGCCCCTGGAGAAACTGGCATTGGCCTCGATGATGGCCTCAAGGAAGTTGTCGCATTACTTTCACGCCCACACCATAGTTGTTCTCACAACCTTTCCATTAAAGGCTTTATTTGAAAGAGCAAACTTCTCTGGGCGAATTCTGAAGTGGGCAGTGGAATTGGGACAATGCGACATCAAGTTCCAACCTAGGACCGCAATAAAAGCACAAGCATTGGCAGACTTCGTTGCAGAATTCACACCAGGAAGTCATCACATCTGCCCAGTCGACCTAATTGAAACAACCGAACTAGGGATGGAAGTTGACGTCGGAACAACGCAACCCCTAGTGATGGTTACTCAGTCAGGCCCCGAGGCAGACCAGAGTAACGAAAGGAAGGAAGAAACAAACCGTGCTACACCAAGTCAAGACTCACCGACAAATAAAGACTTGATGCAAACAAAAAGCAAGGGGCAGACAGCGAGCATGGACTCTGAAGAAGCCACCAGCAACATCGAAGATCCCAAGGTATCATCCCATCCTTCCACTTGCTGGAAGTTGTTTGTTGGAGAGATGTAAAAGCTCTTCGTGGATGGAGCATCCAACTAGCATGGAGCAAGACTTGGCATAGTCCTCATCTCTCCAGACGACCTAGTAGTGGAGCAGGCAATCAACCTTGGCTTCCCAGCGTCAAACAACGAAGCGGAGTATGAAGCGTTTCTAGCAGGTCTCAAGTCAGCATTCTACATGAAGGCCACCGAGCTAATGGTCTACAGTGACTCGCAGCTGGTGGTAAACCAAACATCTGGCGACTACGAGGCAAAAGATGATAGAATGGCCAAGTACCAAGAACTGGTCAGAACGGAGATAAAGAAGTTTAAAGTAGTAAGAATAGAACAGATCGGCAGGGAGGAAAACAGCAGCGCAGATGAACTCGCAGGCTTCGCCTCAATGGCAGATACCTCCATTCCTCACCCACTACTAATCGACTACCTGCCTAAACCAAGCATTGAAGACCCAGAAGTAGAAGAGGTATGCTGTGCAGAGTTAGGCCCCTCTTGGATGGATCCCATCATACTGTTCCTAAAAGACGGCACCTTACCAGAAGAGAAGAAAGAAGCCAACAGAATAAGAGCAAAGTCACAGCGATTTTGGCTCTCCCCATCCTTGGCATTGTACAAAAAGTCTTTTTCAGGACCTTACTTGAAGTGTGTTCACCCCGGCAAAGTGGAAGCATTCCTATTCGAAATACATGAGGGTGTTTGTGGCAGCCATCAAGGAGGAAGATCATTGGCATACAGAGCGATCTCGCAAGGGTATTGGTGGCCATACATGCAAGCAGATTCAGAGAAGTATGTTAAAAAGTGCGAAAAGTGTCAAAAGTTCGCACACCAAATACACCAACTTGCCAGAGAACTTCTACCTCTAACTAGCCCATGGTCCTTCGCAATGTGGGGATTGGACATAGTAGGCCCACTTCCAACAGCACCAGGCAACAGGAAGTTCTTTCTTGCCACAACCGACTACTTCACAAAGTGGGTGGAAGCAGAAGCCTTGACGTCAATCAAGGAGAAAGATGTAAAGAAGTTCGTCTGGCAGAATATCATCACTCGATTCGGCATACCAAAGGTGTTAATCTCAGACAACGGCACTCAGTTCGACGGCAAAATTTTCAGAGGCTTTTGTGAAAAATACAAGATAGAGTTCTACAACTCTACGCCGGCATATCCCCAAGCAAATGGTCAGGCAGAAGCATCAAACAAGGTAGTCTTGGATGGATTAAAGAAGAGGTTAGAGCAGGCAAAAGGCAAATGGACAAAAGAGCTCCCCCATGTTTTATGGGCTTACCGCACCACACCTCGACGATCAACAGGAGAAATACCATTCTCCTTAGCCTATGGCATAGAAGCAGTCATCCCATTAGAAGTTGGCCTCCCCACAATTCGAAGCGAAAACTTTGATCCAGACTTAAATGGTGAAGCCATAGCATTAGAGCTTGACCTTGCGGAAGAAAGAAGAGACAGAGCATTGGTCCACATCGTCTCCTACCAACAAGAATTGTCCAGAAAGTATAACAAAACAGTGCATCCAAGACAATTCAAGATCGGAGATTAGGTACTGCGCAAAGTAATGGGAAACACCTTAGTTCCAGGAGATGGCAAGTTGGGACCTAATTGGGAAGGACCTTACAAAGTGGTCGGATTAGCAGGCAAAGGGGCATACCACTTAGAAGATGAGGACGACAAAGCAATTCCTAGACCATGGAACACTGCAAATCTCAAGTTGTTTTATTTCTAGCTTTTTTCTTTTTTTAAGTATGTGTAATTTTCTACGTTCTCAATAAAACAAATCGATTCTTTTTTAGCATAATTGTCTTCAGCAGAAATTAGCTCTAGTAAGTTAGTAGCATTGTAAACATAGTTGGCCGGAATAACCAACTATGACCCTTCCTAAGCCCAGGATTAGGATCCAGGCTGCAAAACGTTTGGTCGGTATAACCAAACACTTTATTCTAAGTTGGCTGGAAAAACCAACTTAGAGGTTGGCTGGATTAAACCAACACCCTTCCTAAGCCCAGGATTAGGATCCAGGCTGCAGGACGTTTGGTCGGTATAACCAAACACTTTATTCTAAGTTGGCTGGAAAAACCAACTAATAGGTTGGCTGGATTAAACCAACTCTTTGTACTCTTCAGCCGAAGTAAGTGTACGGCTGAAGAGTTGTTGGCTGGATTAAACCAACTCTTTGTACTCTTCAGCCGAAGTAAGTGTACGGCTGAAGAGTGGTTGGCTGGATTAAACCAACTCTTTGTACTCTTCAGCCGAAGTAAGTGTATGGCTGAAGAGCGATTGGCTGGACTAAATCAACTCTTTGTACTCTTCAGCCGAAGTAAGTGTATGGCTGAAGAGTGGTTGGTTGGATTAAACCAACTCTTTGTACTCCTCAGCCGAAGTAAGTGTATGGCTGAAGAGTGGTTGGCTGGATTAAACCAATTCTTTGTACTCCTCAGCCGAAGTAAGTTATATCGGCTGAAGAGTGGTTGGCTGGATTAAACCAACTCTTTGTACTCCTCAGCCGAAGTAAGTTATATCGGCTGAAGAGTGGTTGGCTGGATTAAACTTACACTGGATACTCTTCAGCCGAAGTATCTATATCGGCTGAAGAGTGGTTGGCTAGTAAGTTAGATAGCTAAAACCGATATCACAGTTGAGCAAATAAGTACATGGAAAATTCATTACAGGTGCAAGCATACATACACAAAACCGGAATAAGAGTTGAAGAAGATTTTTTCATTAAAAAGTGCAAAGCAAGTACAATTGAGGGGCCGCAGCCCGGTTACAAAGATCAAATACAAAAGAAAAGAAAGGAAACAAAATCAACGGAAAAGTTCATCAATTTCTGCATCAAAGTCACCATCAGCAGTTGTTTGAAGTCCGGTTTGATGTGGGAGTTCGGTCTCAACTTGGACCTCGGTATCAACTGGCAGCACGATGTCAGTCGGCAGCCCATCAGTTAGGTCTTCCACAACCGGCTCTAACCGAAGTGATTGATTGTTGGCCTGCTCATTGACGACCGGAATATTGGTTGGCACCTCATCCTCCTCATCATCATCATCCTCATCGTCGTCAGACCCTTCCAGAAATTGCCTTTGAAGATTAGCAGCGTATTGTGACAGTGAAACTGGAATAGAGTACGGTGGAGCATTGTAGACATCGGTGTCTGGCGAACAACCGAGCTGCTCCACCGCACTCCTCCAGCCGCACTTAAAGAAAAGATCCTTGGCTGCATCGCACTGGAGGGTGTAGGCGTCCTCTGCCTTCTTAAAGCCTAGCTTTTCGGCTTTTTTTAGGTCAGCCTTCAACTGGGCTATCTCGGCGTCTTTTTTCTTTTCAATTTTTGCCAAAAGGCGCAGGTATTTGTCTTTTGCCTCGTTGGCAACCTTCTGCTTCTCGGCTTCAACTGAATTAGCAAGCTCGGTCAGCCGACCGTTTTCAGCACGTAGCTCGGCCAGCTGCTTTTTTGCTTCCTCTAGCTTGGCCGTTTTTGCTTCGGCCTCAGCCATGGCATCCCTTGTATTCCTCCTAAGCTCCATGACCCTCCTGTGTGTAACTTGGTTTTTCTAGATGGCCTGCAAATGAGAAGTAACGTTAGCCGAACTGAAAGTTGGGAAAAATTACAAAGAAAGAAGAAAGCTATTTACCAGGATCATGGACTTGGTTGAAGACCGAATGGACTTCAGTTCGGTGTTGAGTTGTTTATAGTGGTGCTCCATATCTTTTAGAAGGCACACACTTTTGGCTAGATTAAAAGCCATTAAGTGGTCCTTCTCTAAGACCACCGAATCAGAAGCGGTGATATCTCGGTCGTTGAAGGTGAGGGGAGGAACCCATCTGGAGGAGGAGGAAGTTCGGTCTGGTTGCTCCGGTTGGGGGCTTTTTTGGATGTTTAAGGAAGAACTTGGTGGCAGAGTGGTCTCGTCCTCATCAACAAGGCGTGGCTCGGTTTGGCTAGTCTGGGCACGCTTGTTTCGGCGAGAAGAAGATGGCTGCTGGGATGGAAGGGCCACCATGGTCTCAGTGGTTTGACCGGTTGGTTGTACATCGGCTGGAGTTGTTACGGTCAGAAGGGCCTTCAGCCTGCTCTTCTTTTCCATTTCTTGTTCGGCTGTGAGGGGGATTAGGTTTATCTGGGGCAAAGCTGGGTCCGGTTCAGGTGCTTCTTCAAGGAGAAAGTCAGTAACTCTCGCTTTTCGGCGACCGGTGTATCGGTATGTCGGCTCAAAACTAAGAAGTTTAGCCCAACTTCTTTCTGTAACGCGTAGTGCAGCGCGAAGTACGCCTAAATTGGGGTGGCTATACAATGAATGAATGTGAGCTGAATCTGCATAAAAAAGATAAACTGTTAGTTCGGCTTAAAATTAGCAACCGGAGTAAAAAAGTAGAAAGCAAGGAGACCGAAGTAAAGTATACCAGGGATTCCTTTGTTCCAGTTTATACTTCGGCCTGGGATCTGGGCTTGGTGGTCTTCGAAATTCCCAGATACCTAGAACAAGTCGTCATCGTTCAAGTCTTTATCCGGCGTATCTTTTATTATTTTTTCTCTACGTCGGCGTATCCTAAGGTAATATACCCATCCATCCTCTTTGGATCCTAAGGAATATTGGTGGAATATTTCTACTACACCGAGGTTCAGGCCGGTTTGGCGGTTAAGTTCGGCGATGCCCATTATTATACGATATGAGTTGGTTGATAGTTGGGTTGGGCATAGCCTGGTTTGCCTAAGAAACTTGCAAATTAATGGTTGGACTGGAAATCTTAGTCCGGTTTCAATTATTGAAAGAAGGGTAAAAGGCACAAAACTCTCATTCCCCCAAGGTATGGTGTCTTTCTTGGCTAGGGTAAGGTGGAAATCGGCAGGAATGTTGTAATCCTTGCGGAATTCGGCAAGGCCTCCTAGGGTTTCTACTAAAAATCTGTACTTCCCCATTTATTGTATAACTTATAAAATAAATTAATTCGGCTGAAAAGTTGTGCTCAGAAGCTCGATTGAGCACACAGAGGGAGTGCCTGGGCAACCTAAGTCTGCAAAGTGGAAAAACAAGGTGTTAAGCACAGATCGTTGACCGTGCTACAAAAACAAAGCGAGAAAAGAGAAGTCTTACTTCGGCTACATAGGGAACTACAGGATTTACCTAGGTTTCAACAAGGTGCTTGTTATCTCGGCTCGGCAGGATGTTTTGGTTATCTCGGTTCTACCTATGGGTTTGTTACTCCGGTTGGGCATCAAGGGGCAACTTTCTGAGTTCGGTTTAGAAACTGAGAAAGCTGGATTTCTAGTTCGGTGTGTTTTTATTTCGGCTAATGTGAATCAGATGTTGACCTATTGAAACTATTGTTATATGCACAAGTGGTAGTTTGATTGTGTAGTCTAGTCTCACTGGCATTAAAGCAACAAACAGTTTGCTAAGTTCGGTTGTGTGTGATTTTGGATCAAAGAAGTGTTCTACAGATTTTTTCATGAATACCAGAGGTTCTAAACATGGTGTTTTCAGAGGAAATAAGGCAAAAAAGAAAAGATATGTTTTGTAAAAACACGCACAACAAAACACGAATAACAGTACGCTATGGACTAAAGCAACTACAAAACAAACAAATGAGATTTGGGAAAGGCTTACCAGAAAAAGAGGCGAGAATGAGAGGTAAGAACAGCAGCAACAATAGGAAACACGAGCTCACGAGGTTGAAGAACAGTGGAGGCCCAGAGAGAGAATATTTTGGTGAAATGATTCAGAGAGAGGGTTTGTTTGTTTTGTGGAAAGAGAGGGGGCGAAAGGCGGGAACTGTTCAAATTCACGAAGTACGAAGAACGGCGTGACAGCTGTGAACAGCCAATAAGAGCCTGCCACGTGTCACTGGAAAGGGAAGCGTTTCAGTTGCTGCAATTGAAGAGACGTTTTGACCGGACGTGCCCAGCTCGGTTTAAGTTTAGCTCGGCTGGATAAGCTAAATGGTTTTTAGCTCAGCTGGAGAGGCTAAAAGGTTTTCAGCCCGGCCGGAATAGCTAAAGGATTGTAGCTCGGCTGGACAAGCTAAAACTTTAGCTCGGTTTATAGACAGGTAATCCCTATCATGCTGCGCAGATGGAATTAAGGGGCAATTGTGAGGGTAATTTATACAGGTAAATTGGGCCAGGTTAAGTAATGGGCCGGTGTGGGCCGGAGTATGAAAAGCAGAGTAAAAGGACCTCATTCAAGTAGTCCGGTCGCGGAATGTTATCTCGGTCACAAATTAGCCCGGTTAGTCCAGTTGGATCTTCTAGCCGAAGTAAGAGAATCTATTTTTCTAACTGTCCTGAGTTAATTCGGCAAGTATCTTCTATGGATAGCTCGGTCGTATTATGGGAAGCCGAGGTAGGAGACAGTAAGGCAGAGCCGGACTAGCGTATAGGTTGGTCACTCCAGTTAGTCTAACATGGCAAATGTTACTTCGGTCGTAAGGTAGTTCGGCTGAGGTAAAACCATCTCACTTGGTTTAAGCAGTGAGGGGGTGTTGAGAGAAGCATTATCTCTCAGGAGTATAATCCTAGGAGGACTCTACATGGAGGAGTAAGAGTCTTACTAGGATTGTGCCACACGAAACCTATAAAAGCTCACCAATATCACCTTTGGAAAGGTAACACAACTTTGTTTTCTGAATACACAGAGCTTTGGTCTATTTGTCAAACTTACTGACTTAGGCATCGGAGAGGTTTCCGGCACACACCCGCCGGCTAGCTCACGTTTGAGTTTTCAGGTGATAAAGCGACGTCGTACGGAGGAGCGCAGACTTGATCAATAGGATTATACGAGAAGGTGTATTTCTTTCCCGTACAATAATAATACAAAATGTTTATGAAAATGTCTATCTCTTGCATTTTGTTAGAACGATTGAGATCAATCCATATATGAAATTAATGATTGGATTTGCTTGACCAAAAATAAATTTTCCACTCAAAAAACCAATACTTTGGTCGTCCTTTTTTTTTCTTTTTTTGGGTGTTATGTTTCACTATTCTCTCTGCGAAACCTTTTGTAATTCACTCCCTATATTCCTCCCCTCTTTCCTTATTTCTTCCACAACAGTAAGATTTCATATTTGTATAAATTAAATGAATTGACTAATAATTGATTGCCCTATATTATTTTTTATGTTGTATTTTCACTCATAATAGAAACTGTTTATTTATCTCCCTATAATTTGTCAATGAGTTTGTAAATTTCTAACTTACTACATTTTCTTGATAGACTTTCAGTTTTGATGCACTTTTTCTTTTTGCATAGCGGTAAAATAGTGTGGGAACTAGCAGTTTGTTTGGTTTGATTTTTCAAAATTCATTTTTCAAACAATTTTTAAAAAAAAAATTTGCCGTGTTTTTTTTTTGTTTTCACAAAATTTTATTAATATTTTAAGTAATTTTTTTAAACTTTTAGATTCACTTAATATAAATATATTGAAAAAGTATAATATTTATTAAAAAATCTTTTAAAAATTCACTAAATACCAAAAATATTTTAAAAAATACAAAAATTTATTACATTTTCGTATTCTTGTATATTTATTAATTTTTTAAAATATTTTTTTTACAAATATTTTATTTTTAGATACATCTAAATAAAGTACATCTAAAAAAATAAAAAAAAATATTTAAAATTTTAAAAATATTTACTAAAAATAAAAAAATAAAAAATTTAATTTCTAAAAAAATAAATTCAAAAAATTAAAACTAAACATAGTGATTCATATCCCTCCCTACGATGACAGAGACCCATGTCTCCCTTACCATTGTTTATGATAGTTAAAAAGAGAGTTCTTATATATATTTGTATATTATTTATTATTTTTTAAGCCTTTTGTTTAATTTTATTTTCCCTCAATCGTTTCATTTTAGTATGGTAATAATGATTGTGGATTCAACTGGTAGATATGACGATAATGACAATGGAATATCTATTTTCTTGATTATATGTTGCTTGACTATATACTTTTTTTTAAATAAATTTGGAGTTCTCCTATCTATCATTTTTTTATTATACTAATTTACTTTTGTGTTTTTCTAATTGAAGAGCTTGATTCAATAACAAATCAAGCCTATTTTTTAATCAGTTATAGAACTCAATTTTGATCATTTGATTATGTACAATATTTTATTACTCATCTATATTTTGTAGGAGATTTACATGTAAGAGAAGGGAAAAAAAAATTACAAACATATTAAGCCTCCGTTTGGCAAGAACTTTTTTGGACTTTTTTGGCTATTTTAGCCACAAAAGACAAAATATGCTTTTTTAGCCACAAAAAACAAAATATCACATCCAACCCATAATTATTACACTCATCTCTCACAAAAAAAGTCAAAAAAGCCAAAAAGCCAAAAAGCCCTTTCCAAACCAAACTTTTAAGCCCAGGCTAAAAAAGCCAAAAAGCTAAAAAGCCAACCCACTTCCCAAACGGAGGCTAAAGGTGCAAGTGTGTCAAGTATGTCTGTGGTGGAGTGCAAATGTGCAAATAAAATGTTGTAGGGTTATAATGTATTGATAATTTTTTTTTCCTTCTCCCATCTATATGTAGTTTCTCCATATATTGTTTACTCATCTAAAATAAATTATGATTATATATAAATTGAAAGGAAAAAAGGAAGGAATAGATCAGTTATATAGGAGTGATTGATTTTGATTAATGTCAAATTCTGCTACAAATGGCTTCAAACATGAACAATTCGTTAGTAAATTAATGAACTGTAGTAGGAAGCTCAATTTTTGTATCATTTTATTTATTTATTTATTTATATAATCGACCTAACATTTTAGAGATAATTTATTCATTGCGCAATGTATAAAGATGGAGTTGATTGCACTAATGCATTAATAGAAAATTAGCGAATAGTGTGAGGTAAATAATAAAAAAAAAAGTTTAAAATATTTCTTATAAATTGACATGACACTTATTGTTATTATATTAATTTATCATTTTGCATATCAAACTTTTATTAATCCATGCTATATCAATTATTGATAAATAAATAAAAATGAACTAATAACCGTGATTAGTAATATGTTGTTTATTTTTATTTATTTACAAAAACAAATATTAATTTAACAAAAGTAAACACTAAAAACATTATTGTCAATTTTTTTATAAATTATCTTTTCTCCAAAAAAGGTAAAAATGAAAACCATATTGAAATGATAAGTATTTATTATTTTTTACAAAACTGGGTATTATTTTAAAAAAATAAAATAAAATTTTACCTATTATATTAATTTAACATTTTTTTTTACATTCAATGATAAAAAAAAAACGTATACAAAAAAAATATTACAAAAATAATCAAATTTTATAATCAAAGACGAAAATTTCTTCATGATAATTTTACAATAACAAATTTAATACACATCATAAATTTAAAATTCTAAGTAGTAAATTTTTTTATCACATTTTTAGGTGACACAAAAATTGGTTATCCCATAGCATTTAATTTGATTAATTAACTAGTGTTCCACCGGTGTTTACAATTATTTGTATATACGTGGATTGAGATTTTTTTTTTTTGGGCACATAGAAAATGAATATAAAAAATGCTGCATATCTTCAATCAATTATTTTATATTTTTTTTTATTCAAAATTTTGAAATAATGTATGGGCAAAATTTATAACTAAATTAAGAAAAAAAATTATTTCTAACGATATTTTTTTACTTCTATATAAATACTTAAAAAAATAAACCTGACAAAGATAGTCAATATAAATATTATACGTTAAGTAAAAAAATGTGGCTAGCAATTATGCTTACATAAATTTACTAGTACCAAATAGAATTTTTTTTAGTAAAAAAGAAAGTTATAAAATTTTGTTGTAACTTTTCAAATGTCTATTGTTAAACATTATATTCTATTTGCTTGTTTTTTGCTTGCTTACTTTGGGAGTTTTAATCTTTGATCTTTACTTCACATTCATCGAATTATTTTATTTATTTTTCTTCTTCTTGCTTAATTTTTTCATGATACTTCTTTCATAGTGTATCTTCGAATTTATTAGTGAAAACATCATACACTTAAAATGTACAAAATTACAATATATATATTTTTAAAAAAATGTAATTTCTGAAAACTAAAACTACTTTAAAAAATATAAATAAAATTGTTTGAAATAGAAAGTGATTTATTTATTTATTAATTAATTTTTAAAAATAAACTTTTAAAAGGAAACAAAGAAAACTATATTTTTTTTAAAAAGGTACAAAAACTAAACATAAAATATAATACAAAAAATAAATTAATTATAGGATTTTCAAGAAGTGAGATTCACAAACAAATTTTATAAAATTTTGTCTATTCATATACTTTGTGTATTGTTTTGTACTTCTAATCCTGAGAATGACATTGAAATAATTTGCACTTCTTCCATTAGGTCCATCTAATAGCTTTAGCAAGTACAGATATAAGTAATTTCATAACATAAAACACAAACACTTGTAAGATAAAATATATAAAAAAATGAAAGCAACGTTCAATGATGATGTAGAAACACATCTGACATTTTAATTTGAGGTATAACCAGATAAATCGTCATAGACGAGGAAAACAACCTTTATTTTTCATTACAATAATTACATAACTCAATATATAATTTTAATATCTCTCACTTTTCCACACGTCCAATTCTCTATCAATATTAGAATGAATGCATAAACCAAGAAAGGGAACATTTGCGAAGACAAAGAGATATGATTTGAAATATTTCAATTGTTGAATTCTATTAATTAATAGTTATTAGGCTTCAATAATCGGACTTCTAATATTTGTTAGCCATTAGAACTGAATTATTTAGTTTCGTCTTCACTTGATAATTTGATAGTGGACACATTTCAAGCCTTAACACAAATACTTGGCACATTTTTTTAGCATTATTAATAAAATGCACAGTGTAATTTTTTTTCTTTTTTTTTTCGCAATTACAACTTGTTATTTTTTAATAAGAATTTATATTTGTTTTATATTTTTTAATATACAAATTATTTTTTACAGTTTGATTTTTTTTCTTTTTAATTGCAACCTATTTTTTTTAATAAAAATTTATATTTGTTTTAGATATTTTTTTAATATACAAATTATTTATTACAGTGCAATTTTTTTCTATTTTTTTTCACATTTGCAACCTATTATTTTTAAATAAGAATTTATATTTGTTTTATATATATTTTTTAATATACAAATTATTTTTTAAGATTTTTTATAAAAATAATTTAGCAATCCCATCACTAACTATAGTGTATGGGATAAGTTAAAAATAGTGCAGCAGTAGGTATGAGAGAAGTTAAAAAGGCTTGAGAGTTGGGAGAAGTCAATAAATACTAAATTTTATTCTTAAATCAAAAAATTAAAAAATTAAGATTGAGATATTGAAACTCTTACAAAATGGGTTAGAAACCCTTTTTTTCTTATATAAAGATTTCAAACCAGGAAAAAGCTTGGAACCCCCAATTTGGGGACCCCTATGCCCCCAAATGTGTGTGATTGGTCCATGGTTTTTTTTTTTTTTTTTTGAGTGCTGCTATTAACACCTACTTTTATTCTTTAAACCTCTTATTTCTTTCATATTTTTTAATTCCAATTTTGTCTAAACATAAAGTTCCATTTTTATCTTCATCCATAACCTTCTAACCCTAACTCTAACCCTAGCCATTCCATCACCTCCAACCACCGCCGCCATGACCCTTCCTCCCCATCACTGTCTGCTATATCTGTGTGTGTGTGTAAATTCGTAAATTTTGCAATGGTGGACGAATGAGAGGCATTGTTGAACAAATACTCGCGAAGCTTTTGGCATGCTCAAAACGAATTGCACAGCTTCAAATCATGGCTCCAATGGATGTGCGTAGACCAGTCGAATGCATAGACGACATGTATCTTGTGGTTCATGTTCGTTCTAATGGCAATTGTCATGTTCGCCACTCTCACTTCGTTCTTACTTGTTTCAATTGCGATAACAAACACACTAGGCCTTACAATGGCGTCATTCAATTGAGAAATGCACTAAGGAATAGAGGTCAGTTATGGAAGCATTGGTCATTGGGGTATGGAGGTTGAAGGTGGCAACAGTGGCTGTCGGAGTAAGTAGAGAGAGGGTTTGGAACGTTAGGTGTAAGAGCTATAATGGATAAAGGTAATGGGGTCATCGGTGAGGGTGGAGGTCGCCGGTAGTGAAAGGTTACTAGCGGTGAAAGGGGTTACCAGAAGAAAAAGAGTTTGGGGTCCAAAGTACAAGGGTATAGTTGATATTAAGGTAAGCGTTCAAAGAAAAGATGAGAATGTTTCAATTATCTGAGTGGGGATTCAAAGAAATGAGGTTCCAAAAAATAAACGTAAGTATTAATAGCAGCATTTTTTTTTCCTCTCCCTCACATAAGATAATGTAGAGTTGTAAGTATTAGAAATGATTTTGAAAGTTTTGGAAAAACAGAATTTTTTCTCAACTCTGGTCTAATTTTTAGGTGGGACCCATGCGTCAAATTTCGCGGGTCTAAGTGGTAACGCGTTCTATGCCACGTTGTGATTCACGTAGTATATTTGGTTGCTCAAAATCATTATCGGGTGAATGAGAAATTGAAGTTAAAGAGAGCTCCATGAAAATTGTATTTTTGGTGAAATTTCCTAAAGGTTTGGTATAAAGCTTGTTCCACATTGATTTGTTGGACAAGTTTTGAATGGGTTTATAAGGGATGAGATTATAACTTGGGGAGGGCCCCAATGGGCACCTCAAGCTTGTAGAAGGGAGACGTTATGAGCAAATTGGGCTAGACCCATTGGACCCAAAAATAACCATACACGCGTGCCGCCGTCCGTCCGTCCGTCTGGTCGAACGGGCTGGGCTTGGGCTTAGACACGTGGTGTGAGGTTGGGTTGGGCTTATCCAGCCCAATACCTATCTTTTTGGGCCAAAAACATTTGAATTTAATTTTATTTTTGGTAAAATAAAATCTGTTTGCACCTCTTCAAATTCTGTATAGTTTAATTCAAATTTGTATTGTTTAAATTCAAATCTGTCCAATGTACAGTCTCATATCTGTCCAATAGATCCGAATCTGTTCAAACCCAAAACAGTTTATCTGTTTGAATTTCAAACCAGATCTGTCCGAACAGGTATCATACCTGTTCATTCAAATCTGTGCAGCCACCACTCCATCTCTAAATAGGCAGCCCTCATTTGATATTTTCATTTCCAATTTTCATTCTTGTTTGCTGCAATTTATCTCTACATTTTGCTGCATTAATTCCATTAATTTTCTGTGAGAAAGAGTATATACACTAAGTATGTTTGTTGTACGAAAAAATTGTAGTGCTGCAATTTGTCGTTGATTGATCATTTTATCTTGGGAGATAGACGTCCATATTCTGAAAGCACCGTGGAGAGGATGAATCTGTCTTAAGGACATAGTGTTAAACACAGGACTTGATTAAAAAATTTGTTCAAGAAATTAATCAAGTAAGTTGTTAATTTATTTTCTGGTTTATTATTTTTCCGTTTCAGATTTTTCATTTTGTTTTTGTAACAAAATAAAAAATCTATTTTTTGTTTTTATTTATTTTATTGTCTAGTTTGATTTTTGCAATCAAACATTCTCCCTTCTTTCCTTTATTTCTTTTGTTTGTTGTTAAGTACACAAAATTAAATTATTCGGAATACAATGAAGATTGTCCAACAATCTTAAGACAAACTCTTTTTTTTTTTGATGTCTTCATTGTATTTAATTTTTTGTAATTTTACAAAGTGATATTTTGGTTGAAAAATACAAATAGTAGTAATTTACTATTTGACAAATAGTAGTAATATACTGTTTATTTTCTTTGACAACTAGTAGTAATATACTAGTGTCATTAACAATTACAGAATATTAATTTGTGTTATAAAAAATTATTGTGACATTTTATTTTTCTAGTTTTAGTAACGAGGAAAATAAAATTATTTTGTGTTATAATTTATTTTCTAGTTTTAGTAACCAGAAAATTAATTTGTGTTTTGATTTTTTTTTATTATTTTTGTAATTAGACATTATGGCTGCTGAAAGTAGTACTCCAAATCCGATCGTTACAACGACTCCGGTCCCTATCCAAAACCATGTTCAAGTTCCGATAAATCATGGAGAAAAACCGAAAAAATTTAATGGCACTGAGTTTAAAAGATGGCAGTAGAAAATGTTGTTCTATCTTATAACTCTAAATTTGGCCCGGTTTCTCCATGAAGATACTCCAGTACTTAGAGAGGATGAAAGCGATCGGCAAGTTGTTGCTGTTGTAGATACTTGGAAACATTCTGATTTCCTGTGCAGAAATTACATCCTCAATGGCCTTGACAACATGCTTTATAATGTTTACAGCCCTCTGAAAATAGCAAAAGAATTATAGGATTCTTTGGAAAAAAAATACAAGATAGAGGATGCCGGCGTAAAGAAATTTGTTGTCGGTAAATTTCTAGACTTTGTTATGGTAGACTCCCAAACGGTAATTTCTCAAGTTCAAAATTTTCAAATAATTTTGTATGATATTCATTCTAAAGGTATGTCTCTTAGCGAGTCTTTCCAAGTCGCTGCTTTAGTGGAAAAGTTACCACCGGTTTGGAAAGATTTCAAAAATTATTTAAAACATAAACGCAAGGAGATGACCATGGATGAATTGATTGTAAGATTGAGAATTGAGGAAGATAACCGAAAGGCTGAAAAGATGAATGGTAAAAGTCCCATTGAGTCTAAGGCTAATGTGGTTGAACAAATGCACAAACCACATAACAAAAAGAAGAAGTTTACTGGAGATGGTCCTAAACAAGGCGACAACAATGACAACAAGAAATTCAAAGGAAAATGCTATAATTGTGGCAAGACCAGACATCGAGTTTCTGATTGCCGGCGCCCTAAGAAGGATCGCGGAAGTACAAGCAAGAAGACCACCAATCAAGCCAATGTGACAGAATTAGATTACATCTCTTATGGGATAAATGACATCAATCTCTCTGCTATGGTGTCTGAGGCTAATTTGGTTGGAAATCCCAAGTAATGGTGGGTTGACACTAGAGTAACTCGTCACATTTGTGCGGACAAAAAGATGTTCACAACTTACAATGAGGCTGCAAATGGTGAACAACTTTTCATGAGAAATTCTTCTACTTCTACTGTAGCTGGACAAGGAAAAGTGATCTTGAAAATGACATCAGGGAAAGAACTTACCCTCAACAACGTACTACATGTACCAGACATGCGGAAAAATTTAGTTTCCGACTCTTTATTAAGTAAAAATGGTTTTAGGCTTGTATTTGAGTTTGATAAATTTGTATTATCAAAGAGTGGTATGTGTGTTGATAAAGGATACATGAGTGATGGTCTCTTCAAATTGAATGTAATGACGGTTGTACCAAAATTTGCTATTAATAAGAATAACACATCTTTTGCTTATATTCTTAAGTCGAATTTATGGTATGGTAGATTAGGACATGTGAATTTTGATGCTTTGCGTAGATTAATTGGTTTAGATTATATACCAAACTTTGAAATCAATCCTAATCACAAATGTGAGATTTGTGTAGAAATGAAACTAACTAAGGCTCTATTTAAATCGGTTGAAAGAAAAACTAAACATCTAGAATTAATTCATTATGATGTATGTGATCTTAAATTTGTTCAAACTAGATGAGGCAAAAAGTATTTCATAATATTTATCGATGATTGCACAAGATATTGTTATGTATATTTACTTAGAAGTAAAGATGAAGCCTTAGAAATGTTTAAACTCTACAAAACTGAAGTTGAAAATCAACCTGATAAAACCATTAAAATGGTAAGAAGTGATAAAGGTGGTGAATATGATGCACCATTAAATGAATTTTGTGCACAACATGGCATTATTCACCAAACTACAGCACCCTATTCTCCATAGCAAAATGGAATTGCTAAAAGGAAGAATAGAACCCTTAAAGAAATGATGAATGTCATGTTACTTAGTTCGCGCTTACTGTAGAACTTGTGGGGGAAAGCAATATTGTATGCTAATTATGTTCTTAATAGAATATCCCACAAGAAAACCAACAACACTCCTTATGAATTATGAAAAGGCCGACCACCTTCCTACAAATACTTAAAAGTGTGGGATGTTTGGCAAAGGTAAAAGTTCATGTTCCTAAAAAGACTAAGATAGGACCAAAAACAGTGGATTGTGTGCTTATTGGTTATGCTCAGAATAGTAGTGCATATCAGTTTCTGACTTATAAATCAGAAATACCTGATATAAATGTGAACACTATTATAGAATCAAGGAATGCTATATTTTTTGAACATGTCTTTCCTTACAAGAAATGACAGGAATTAAGTTCACAGAAAAGAACTTATGATTGTACACAAAGTCAAGAGATTAATGACAATCAAACACAAGAGACTAGTAATAGTCTCAACCAACATGATTTAACTGATAATAAACCAAGACGAAGTAAGAGAGCAAGAACATCAAAATCCTTTAGTCCAGATTTTCTAACATACTTGTTAGAAAATGAACCTCAAAGCTTCAAGAAAGCAATGACAGGTTCTCAAGCACATTTGTGGAAAGATGCCGTTAATAATGAAATTGAATCCATTATGCAAAATCATACTTGGGAATTGGTGAATCTTTCACCTGGTTCTAAATCTCTTGGATATAAGTGGATATTCAAGAGAAAAATGAAAACAGATAGTTCAATAGACAAGTATAAAGCAAGACTTGTAGTAAAAGGTTACAAACAAAAGGAAGGTCTAGACTATTTTGACACATATTCTTCTGTGACAAAAATAACATCCATCCGCATGCTTATTGCCATAGCAGCGTTGTATAATTTAGAGATACATCAAATGGATGTTAAGACAGCTTTCTTAAACGGTGATCTAAATGAAGAGATCTATATGGAGCAACCCAAAGGGTTTGTAGTGCCGGGGAAAGAAAAGAAAGTTTGTCAGCTTGTAAAATCTCTTTATGCATTAAAACAAGCACCTAAGCACTGGCATAAAAAATTTGATCATATTGTGCTTATTAATGGGTTTAAGATAAACGAATGTGACAAGTGCGTCTATGTTAAAAATACTAACCAATGATATGTCATAGTTTGTGTTTATATGGATGACATGCTTATCATTACAAGCAGTCAAAATATGATCAAATCAACTAAGTAAATGCTGAACAAAAGATTTGATATGAAAGATATGGGGGTCGCAGATGTAATATTAGGAATGAAAATTACTAAAACATTTGATGGATACGCATTATCTCAATCACATTATATTGAGAAAATTCTTGATAAATTTATCAAGGATGATATGAATGTAGCTAGAATACCTGTAGACATCAGTCTTTATTTATCGAAAAATAAAAGTGATGCGGTGTCTCAATTAAATTACTCCAAGATCATTGGAAGCCTAATGTACCTAATGAATTATACTCGTCCTGACATAGCTTATGCAATCAGTAAATTGAGTAGGCATACTAGTAACCCCGGAGAAGACCATTGGAAAACAATCATTCGGGTTTTTAGATATATAAGATTTACCTGTGATCATGGTTTGAACTTTACTTGATATTTAGCAGTACTCGAAGGTTATTGTGATGTCGATTGGATATTGGATACTAAAGATTTAAAATCCATTAGCGGATATGACTTTACTCTAGGAGGCGCTACTATTTCTTGGAAATCTACGAAACAAACATGCATCGCACGATCTACAATGGAATCTGAGTTCATTACTTTAGACAAAGCAGGAGAAAAAGCAGAATGGCTTTGTCACTTCTTAGAAGACATTCCAATGTGGCCAAAACCTGTGCCAGCTATCTGCATTCATTATGATAGTCAATCTGCAATAGGTAGGGCACCGAATCATATGTATAATGGTAAATCACGACATATTCGTCGTCGAAATAATACTGTAAGACAATTGCTCTCAAATGGAATAATCTCAATAGATTATATAAAATCTAAAGAGAATATTGCGGATCCGTTAACAAAATGTTTGACAAAGGAGCAAGTGTATAGTTCATCGAAGGGGATGGGATTAAAGCCTATTACATAAGAGTCATCATAATGGTAACCCCTACTTATATGACTAGAGATCCCAAGAACTAAGTTCAAAGGGACAACTAAGTTATATGTGGCTTGCCAAAAATCACCAAGGGATTAAAATTCCCTATCCATTCTTATAGTGAGAGTGATATCTGCAACATGTGTTGTATGCAGATGTCTAAGGATAAGCTTAGCTTTTAATGATTACTTATATCTTGATTTAGGCATAAAATCAAGACGAGCATATGAGATACTCACAATAAAAATCACCTATATGAGTATCGAACTGGGGCCGATTCTATGAGAATGAAGAGGCTAAATTCTCTAGAAACACTCATGAAAACCATGAGCGTTCAAGGCCAAAATGAACACAGCAGTGAGAACCATGATGTGTCAGAAGATATTTTGTGTGAAATCTATTGTCTTGGCTTGCACAAATGGCTGAACAATTCAAGGCATCGCGTCCATTGGTTAGTTAGTAAGTTCGATAGGTTATCACTAGGGAAGGTTTAAGGCCGAACGCTACTTATCCTGATACAAGATATTTTCGATTTATACTCTTTTGACAAATTTTGCATATTGTTACATTTTTGTTGTCGTCAAATTCCATTAATGTGGGGGATTGTTAGAAATGATTTTGAAAGTTTTGGAAAAACAGAATTTTTCCTCAACTTTGGTCTAATTTTTAGGTAGAACCCATGCGTCAAATTTCGCGAGTCTAAGTGGTAACACGTTTTATGCCGTGTTGTGATTCACGTGGTATATTTAGTTACTCAAAACTATTATCGGGTGAATGGAAAATTAAAGCCAAAAAGAGCTCCATGAAAATGGTGTTTTTGATGAAATTTCCTAAAGGTTTGGTATACGGCTTGTCCCACATTGATTTGGTGGACAAGTTTTGAATGGATTTATAAAGGATGGGATTATAACTTGGAGAGGGCCCTAAGGGGCACCCCAAGTTTGTAAAAATGAGAGGTTATGGGTAAATTGGGCTAGACCCATTGGACCAAAAAATAACCACACGCGCGCGCCGTCACTGTCGTCCGTCCGGTCGGTTGGGCAGGATGGGCTGGGCTTGGGCTTGGGCGCGAGTGCGTGGTGTGAGGTTGGATTGGGTTTGTCCAGACCAATACTTATCTTTTTGGGCCAAAAATATTTGAATTTAATTTTATTTTTGGTAAAATAAAATCTGTTTTAATTCAAATCTGTTTGCACCTCTTCAAATTCTGTACAGTTTAATTCAAATCTGTCCAATTCATTTTTTGTACAGTTTAAATTCAAATCTGTCTAGTGTACAGTCTCATATCTGTCCAACAGATCCGAATCTGTTCAACAAATCCGAATCTGTTCAACAAATCCGAATCTGTTCAAACCCGAAATAGTTTATCTGTTTGAATTTCAAACCAGATCTGTCCGAACAGGTATCATACCTGTTCATTCAAATCTGTATAGTCATCACTCAATCTATAAATAGACAGACCTCATTTGATGTTTTCATTTCCAATTTTTGTTTTTGTCTGCTGCAATTCGTCTCTGTGTTTTGCTGTATTAATTTCATTAATTTTCTGTGAGAAAGAATATAAATACTAAGTGTGTTCGTTGTATGAAAAATTTGTAGTGCTGCAATTTGTCGTTGATTGATCATTTTATTTTGGGAGATAGACGTCCACATTTTGAAAGTATCGTGGAGAGGACAAATCTGTCTTAAGAACACAGTGTTAAATACTGGACTTGATCAAAAAATTTGTTCAACAAATTAATCAAGTAAGTTGTTAATTTATTTTCTGGTTTATTATTTTTCTGTTTTAGATTTTTTATTTTTTTATTTATTTTATTTTCTAGTTTAATTTTTATAATTAAACATTCTCCTTCCTTTGCTTTATTTCTTTTATTTGTTATAAAGTACATAAATTTAAATTATTCGAAATACAATAAAAATTATCTAACAATAAGGATGGAGTTTTTGTGAGATTTCAATTATTCCTCTTTCAAACTATCATAGTCTCACAGAGTGTGGAGACCACTCAAACACACGTGGCGATAGCATTAGCGTGAGTACAAACTTAGGTATCCTACTTCCGCACGATTACTTACAACCACCGTGTAAGTCGGCCCCCCATTCCCACTCAAAAGTGTAAATTACAAAACACTCCCTAAAATTTATTTAAAATATGATTTTTTTATAATTTTAAAAATTATAAATATTTCATTATAATTTTTTATTTAATATAATTAATTATTAAAAAATAAAATTATTAACTATTCTTTTATACAATAATAAATTTTTTTGAATTATTAATTAAAATATATTTTTAATCTTATTAAAAAAATTAGGCCTTATTTGAGAAGAAAGTTGGGTTAAAATAGTTTATTAAAAGACAAAATAATTAAAATAATTAATAAGACAAAATGTTACATCTAATCTATAATCATTTCATTTTTTTTTTCACAATATCAAATCAACTACAAAAAAAAAAAAAAAAAAAAAAAAAACCAACTTCCTAAATAGAATTTTTTTAGTCAGGTTAAAATATTCAAAAAAACTTACTAGCTAAAATAACTAATTTCTTAAATAAAATCTTAATTAACTTGATAGTAATTTATTAGTGAAAGGATCATTTATTATAAAATTAAAATTTAAAAAAATGAAATATAATTTTCTAAAATATGAAAAAAAATTTATTTTAAACAAATATTAAGATATACTTGTAATTTACCCCATTAAAAAAAAAAATCTCTCTCTCCTCCATTTTCAAACAACATATCAGCACCCTCTCCTTGGGTTGTCTCATTCACTCCCTACTTGTAGAGCTATTGGGCTCACTATTGGGCCCAATTTCGATAATCTGAACCGTTCACATTTTAAGATTTATTGAGTATATCATACCTGTAAAAAATCAAATTGATCGGATATCAGAAACTACATGTTCGAATTATCAAACTAAAATTTATTTTTTTTAAAACTTTAATAAACAGCTTTCTGAACACATACTTTCTGATATCCGATCAATTTGATTTTTTACAGGTATGATATACTCAATAAATCTTAAAATATCAACGATTCAGATCATTGAAATTGGCCCAAAAAATAGACCCAATAGCCTTGCAAGTAGGAAGTGAAGGAGACAATTTAAGGAGAGAATCTTGATTCTATTAGCACCCGAAGAAAAAGCAAATATTCCAATGTTGTTTATCCCCTCTCTCTCTCTAAACACACACTTTCTCTCTCTCATCTTGTGTCTGCATCGTCTATGGCGGTTCGGTGGGTTTGAATTTGGCATCTCTGTTCTCTCTCTGTCTTTCTTCATTTTTATCTTTTCTTTTCAAATTGTATATTAAAAGCGGTGTTCCTTTCCTTTCACCGTTGCACAAACCTCCTTTATTGCCTTGTCCCTGTAACCTTTCTCTTTATTCTGCCCTTTACTTTTACCTATAATTTTTTTTGATCGGCAAAAAGAAACTTTATTGATGGAAAAACAAGTACAAGGTACAAGAAAATTACATCAATAAAGGGAAAGAAAGTGCAAAAGTATCACAGTGCGCTAAATGATCCCAACTAGGTTGGCACCACCAAGCTCACCCTATCATTTGCTAGCACCCCAAGTTGGTGAGAGACCAACGGAAAAAAAAGAAAGAAGAACACTACAACACCAAAGCTGCAGCAACTTCCAAGGTTCTCAGTGACCAACACTACTTCGAAGGTTCTGAATGCACCAAAACAACACTACAACAGTCGCCTGGAGATTGAGCTAAGTCCTTACACCAATATACACAGATCACAGCCAGACTTTGAACCAATAAACCGATCTTGGTCACACAGCAATAAAGCATCCAGAACTAAAAATATACAGCAGCAAAATATACTGCAGCAGGCAGAACAGGGCCAGAACACATATAGCATCAGATGGAAGAGGTTGGGGTAGCCATCTTTTAGACCAAAACAACACAGATCACAGCCATAAGAGGATGGATCACAGAGATGAAGTTGCAGCCAGCCACTTCAACACCGAGATGAAGAGGCAGAACAGCCAGGGGCAGAACAGCCACCAAACAGCCCAGAACAAATCAGACCACTCTTTCCTAGAGTATACAGACACAGAAACAAGCAGCAAAAAGACAGAGGAGTACAGAATAGATTAGCTATGCAGCACATCAACTCCCAGCTTTATTCAATAACATACCTGCTTCAAATTAGATACAATGTTATGCACTGAGTACTGCATTTCTTTCAAATTTGATTTTGCCCATAAGGCGACTCTAACCTTCACCAACTCTGATAATTCTACAAAATCTAGTTTTGCTTCTTTAAACACACACTCATTTCTGAGTTTCCATACAGACCACAGCATTGCTACAGGAGCTACCTTCCAAATTTCTTTCACCTTAGCCTTCTGACTAATACCTGACCACCATAGAAGTAAATCCTCCACTGAACCAGGGATGCACCAACTCAGATTCCACCAATTGACAATGTCAGACCAGACTCCCCATATCAGATGACAGTGAAGCAGCACATGAGTCATGGTCTCCATTTCAGACTTGCAAAACACACACAGTGTGTTGGCTTCAGGATTCAACACTCCAATCCTAAGCAAAAAGACTGAGGATTTAATTCTACCTCTCCACGCTAGCCAACTCAGGAATTGCACTTTGGGTGGAGCTATATTCTTCCAAATGGTCCTTGTTATGGATTTGACAGGTCCTTTAGTAGATTCCAAAGATTTCCACAAAGATGATACAGAAAAGAGCCCAGAAGAGTGGGCTAACCAAAGACAAGAGTCTTCAACCAAATTATTTATGGTAGGAGCATTTTGCAACAAAACATTCAATTTAGACACTTCCTCCTCTTCCCAAGCAAATAGGGTCCTTCTAAAAGCAAACTTCCAGTTGCCACCCTCTCCTTTCCTTTGGACAAAATGTAGTAGAGACTCCCCTTTCTTTGATGACAATGAAAATAATCTGGGAAAAACTTCACTAAGACTCTGATTGTTAAGCCATCTATCAACCCAGAACTGAATCCTTCTACCATTTCCCACCACTGTTTTGACATTGCTGAAAAAGAATGCACTCAAAGTAGGATTAGATAGGTTCACTGATAAGACATCCTGCCACAGAATAGACATCAAGCCTGAAACCTCATGTAACGGACTCCACTTACCGCCATACTCGCCATACTTGCGGCACAACACCTCTTTCCACAAAGCATTCTCCTCCTTACCATACCTCCACCACCACTTTAGGAGTAGGCAATCATTGACCTCCCTCAAGTTTCTGACCCCTAAACCTCCTTGTAACTTACCTATATTAGCGGAAGCCACACGCGATTTAGGTGCAATTCAAATAAGTAAAAATAAAATAAAATATTTATTATATATTATGGACTAATCAAATGGTAAGACTCTTATTCATTTGACATAAGTTTAAGATTCAAGTCCCTCCACTTATTTGTCTAATTTTTTTTTTTTAATTTTAAATAAAGAAAGTGGCCATGTGACAACATAAGAAACAAAGTAGTCATTGAGAAACATTGCCGAAACAAATAAATTTTCAAAGTGGTCATTTTAAAGTAGTCATTGAGAAACATTGCCAAAACAAATAAATTTTCAAAGTAGTCATTGAGAAACATTGTCGAAACAAATAAATTTTCAAAGTAGTCATTGAGAAACATTATCGAAACAAATAAATTTTCAAAGTAGTCATTGAGAAACATTGCCGAAACAAATAAATTTTCAAAATAGTCAAATATGTACAAGCCCCTAGATGGATTCACCATCACATTAGAAAATGCTGGGAGGGGTGGTCACTGAAGTCAAAACTATTCACTGTGCAATTTTTTATTTTTATTTTTTTTGGAGGAGACTATTCAACAACATTACAATCTTATACTTAAAGTTTGTAAAGTAGTTATCTAAAGTGTGTATATATATATATATATATATTGCCTATCTTACACCGTAATTGTAATATTGTTAGTTATATTTTTTTTTCTTCATTTTAAAAAAAAAAAAGCATAAGAAAATACAGAGAGCTTTTTTAGGTTTGTATTTTTATGTTTTTATATTTTTCTATTCAAGTTGGTGCAATGTAGTTATTTAGTTGTTATCCCCTATTTCAATTTGTTAATCTTTGGTTTGTTTTCTATTTTGTATATTTCTTTCCCTGTTTCACTTTTGTTTGTTTCCCCTATTTTCTGAACTCAATTTTTTTTAGGATTCTATGTTTCAATTTGGCCCAGGTGTGGAATTTTAGCAAAAATTGTATATAAGTGCATTTAATTGCTGTGATTTTATTTTAAAATTGTTAATTTTCTTTGTGTATATCAAATTTGTACTGTTTATTTTCTTTATATCTATCAAATCTTTTTAACTATGAGTGTTCTAAAAGCCTTGGGTATGTACCTTACTATTTTGTGTGCTTCTATATATTTATATTCATTTTTTTTTTCTATAAATTGCGAAGCATAAAATGTGTGCAATTGTTTAGACTTAGACTTAAACAGTTTGAGGTTTTTTCTTTCACTTTTTTAAGCTTTTGTTCGTTTTTGTGTATAAATTCATTTTTTTTTTTTTTAATTTGGTTTGTATGTTTTTGTGTGTGTCTTCTTATTAAAAAAATAAAAAATACGTTGTACTATGTGCTTTGGATTTGTATTTTTTTCTGTTTCGTGTGCTTATTTTTATATTTATTTATTTTTTTAAATTGCGAAGCAAAAAATATGTGCAATTTTTTAGACTTAGACTTAAAAAGTTTGGGGCTTTTTTCCTGTTTAACTTTTTTAAGCTTTTGTTTGTTTTTGTGTATAAATTCAGTTTTTGAAAATTTGGTTGGTTTGTTTACTTAATTTTTGTGTGTGTGTGTGCACGTGTGTGTGTTTTATTTTTAAAAATCAACGTTCTTAATTTTGTGTTTGTGTGTTTATAATTTATGTTTTGAAAAAATTGATTTGTTTGGTTGGTTAATTTTGTGTGTGTGTTTTGAAAAAAATAAATATAAAAATATTATGTTTTCAATAAAATTGGTTTGTTTGTTTGTTTAATTTTATGTCTTCAAATGTTATTTTTTTTAATTGGCGAAGCAAAAAATATTCTATTGTTCGTATTTGTATAGGCTTCGTTGAATAGTTTCGCACATCACATTGGTGTGCATTATTAGAAAAAAATATAAATTTTATATTACAACTCCAAATAAGTTTGCACACGAATTGCGTGTGCCCAGTCGCTAGTATATACATATATATCTTTGTAAAAAATTAAGCATATATTTTATTTGCATTTTTAAAATTTTTATTTAAATTTATAATCCAAACATAGGTGTAAAAATGCTAGTCTGTAAAGCAAGTAAATTTTCAAACGAATGAGAAGATTTAAAAAAAAAAAAAAGGAATGGAAAGGAGTGAAGAGAAGTTTTCTTTGTCATTCCTTTCAACCCAGAATATGTAGCATTACTATTTGATTATTCTAATAAACAAAGAGGCTAGTGATAAGGAAGATCTGAGTTCAAAGAAGGCCAATGAAACCTTAGCCCTCGCAAAAGCCTCATTGTCTAGTTAACTGAGGATGTTGAGGTTTTAACATGGGTCGTTACAGACACCAAATATAAACAATAAATTATACCAAATTTTTTCAAAATAATGGCAAGTCTAGGTATCAATCCACAAGGACAATTGTGAAATTAAACTAATTTAAATGCTAAATTATTAAATTAATTTTGATAAAAAGGTTGAGGAATTCATAAACCAATAATAATTAAATTAAACAAAACGAATAAACTAGCAATTATAACTAAGGATGAATTTACTGATTTGGGGAAAAATCTAGGGCAATGAGTTCACCACTAGTTACGTAAATAGGGTTTCAAATTGAAATCAATTATGTTACGGTTCGAACGAAATAATGCCTCGCAACTACAAGTTCAAAGCATTTAGCAAGAAAATCATCACGTTCAATGTACGAGTACGAACCATCTCAAATAGTACGAATTGTTCACTCTAAACTAGGGTAGTGACACGACTCGTCCCTTATAGTATGTTTCGTCTCATACCTTGAATGTAAAAGAATAGAAAACTATTGTATGAAAAACATTCAACAATCACAGAAAAACTGAATACTTGAAGAGATAATGGAAAATATATATATAAAACTTCTAAAACACGACACAATTGTTTAAATCTTTACATAATTAAAAATCGAAAAGAAAACCTAATTACATGGCTAGGGTTTCATCAAAACCCTAGAAAAGAATAACCTAGTCACTCATGGAAGAGTGGGAAGAGATGGGAGAGATGGAAGCCCCCATGGAAGTTGTCTTGAACGTTTCAGAATCCTCATTTTCCTCCAAACCCTAGCCTCTCTCTCTTCTTGGAATTAATTTCAGAACCCTAATCCAGCCTCCTTCTTGCCTATTTATACTTCTGCGGTCTTTCAAACAAGTTTAAAACATCGGACCCGTTTTCCAAGAAAAACAGTTTAAAACATCAGGCCCATTTGGTAAGTCTCTCAAAATATAGTTTCACCGATTGATTTGAGTGTGTTGTTTGTTTGGAGCTTTTAAATCATAATTTTACACCCATTTCTCAAAACTCAATTCAAAACATAATTATTACTTTTCAAAACTCATAACCAAATACATAATTCAAAACTCAATTCAAATCAATATTTAATTTTTTAAATATTTTAATATTTTAAAAATATTTTAATTTTGTTAAGATTTTAAATATTTTAATATTTAAATATGTTACGATTTTTTGTTATGAGTGAAAGTAGTGTGTTTTGTTATGAGTTATAATAATTTGAATTAAGTTTTGAAAACTCTTTCCAAAACTTATAACCAAACAAATTTTTTTACTTCTCATGTCAAATCAAACTTTCGAAACTCAATTCCACATTCAATTTAAAACTCAATTAAACACTCTATTCAAAAATCATAACTAAACAAATTTTCTACACTCAAATTATAATTTCACAACGCATAAACTCAAAATACAATTCATATTCTCAAACCATATTTACAAAACCCTACCAAACACCACCAAAGCTTTCATGACATGATAAGGGTGTTCACTTTATAATAGTAGATGGATAGATAGATAGATAAACATACTTTCCCTCTCCTTCAAAAAGCGTTTTTTCTTTCAATCATCTCCTTTTCAGACACCCTTTGGATGTTCTTTTGGCAAGTTCATACAACATGAAGTCATTCCCTCCTGTAAGTTTCTCTCTATTCACTATTTCTATGTTTTTGTTTTGTTTTTTGTGATTGTTATTTTTGGAATGGGTTTAATTTGATTGGTCATAAGTTCATATATACAGATTGGTATTGGTATTTGTTTGTATTGTGTGTGTGTTTCAAGTTGCTTCATGGTCTGTTTGGATGCTGAGAATAACAGAGGAAAAGGAAAGGAAAAAATAAAGTTAAAAAACCCATAATTTGATACCCCAAACATTTGAAATTTATTGCACTGAGCTGAGCCTGTGCTATTATCTTGCCAGATGTTCAAGTTTTGTTTTTTTATTTGGAAATCGGTTTGGTTATCAAACCTTGCTTACCTGGTAAGAAATAAGAGTGTATATACACTCAATTTTGCAAGTTTGTTCTGCTTATCCTAGAAATTCTTACTTTTAAATATTTAGGTTAGACTTCTCTCGAATTCAAATTAGGGGCCTGCGGACCTACCACGGCCCATTTCAATGAACCAAACTGTTCATTTTGTTGGGTCATCCGTATATATCATCTATGAAAAAATTAAGTCTATTCGATAATCATAATCTTTTTATTTTATTATTGTATTTGCCTCCAAAAAAAAAAAGATGGTTTATTTTAAAAAATATACACGTCATCGAATTTTAATTTTTTTTAAAATCGGATCGATCAAATATATTGAGTGCCTGACAAAATGAACAATTTAGATAATCGAGATAGGACCCATGATGGCCCCACAATCCCCTCAACTTTTCTCAAGTTCAAATTTGAACATGAGAGAACCCAAACCTAAATCTTTAATTGCTCTCAGTTTCCTTCTAAATTTCTGGCAACAAAGGTCCGGAAGAACCTCTTTCTCTTCCCCTCCCCCCTTTTTCGTTCTGAATTCGGGTGATTTGGAGGTCTTCGTATACGCATACAGTGAACTTTTAGATGTCTTATGAGCAGTACACTAATACCTTTTGTCTTGCTTACCATTTTGTACATATTTCAAATTTTTTTTGTTGGACACTTCATTGGATTTACAAATGTATACATAATTGTGCTCTAATTTGCGAATTGGCAAATTGAGGGTGAAATTGTTGGAAATTTGCAAACTGATGTAAACAAATTCATATGAGGCAATCAGTGGATTCAAGATGAATTAACGTTTTCACAAATAAAAACTGGCACTTCTCTGTATTCATGGTATTTAACATAATAGTATAGGTTGCGGCCACAAAGGTTAGACCTACTCGTGGCTTCAAACACTGTAAATTATACACTAGCTATCCTCAGGCGAACATTTCAAGTTGCTTTTGAAGTCAATTATATTTTAAGAAAAATTAAATATAAAAGACACATGCTTGAATTCATACCAAGTATATTATCCTAATAATAACAATTGATGCATAAAATCTCATTATATATATATATGTTTGTGTGTATATCTAGATGCTCCTGCTCTTAAGGTCAACATGCTCTCTTTCTCACTCCACGAATAGATTACTTGGTGCAAACCCTACCGTGGTTTGTCTCACTTAATTGAGATCTGTTTGGATGAACTTGTGGAAGCTTATGTTTTGTTTCTAATAGTTGACTAACAAAAATGCTGGCAAATGAGTTTTTGGTGCATCTGACATTTTTTCGATAATGAAAATAGAAGCTAGGAACAAGAAGAGATAGTATAACAGATATTAGTTAACAAAATTAAAATAAACTATTAAACGGGGAATTGAAGTGAATAAAAAGTAAATGGAACTTATAAAGAAACACACTTGTGCAATTGTTCACCTTAAAAATTTGTTTGTAGGACACACCTAATTGAGCTTCTAAAATAATTTAGAAATAGCAAAAAATGGAGTTTTTGTCTTTTTCCGTTTATTGTTGTATTGTTCTTTCCATCTAAAATAAGTGACATGCTTCCATGGTAACAATCTAAAATAAGTGACATGCTTCCATGGTAACAATAGTGTGAAACGGGGACATCTCACTAATATTTGCTCACTAAAGACAGTAAAAGGATCATGCTATATCAATCTGAATTATTATTACTACATTTTATTATACAAAATTTTTTACTATTCTTTATTTATTTTTTGTTATCTTTGCAGGTTTTCTCCACTGTTGGATCCAAAGAGTAAATCTTGTCTCTTCACTCTCTTCATTACTGCTTCATTGATTTGTGGTGCTTACTTCATTGGGAGTGCATTCCTTGCAAAAAATTACAGAGGAGTACATATCATTGCTTCAATGGCTATTTCTTTAAAGCTTCGTTTGGGAAGCCTAACTTGGGGCTTTTTTGGCTATTTTAGCCACAAAAAACAAAATAGGCTTTTTAGCCCAATAAGACAAAATATCACATTCAATCCATAATCATTACATTATTTCTCTCACAAAAAAGTCAAAAAAGTCAAAAGCCCTTCCCAGGATTTTTAGCCCCAGGCTAAAATAACAAAAAAAGCCAAAAAGCTAACTCACTTCCCAAGCGAAATCATTTACTTTGCAGAAGTTAATGCATAATATATGGGTCTTGTTTAAGATTTTCTCTAAGAAGTTTCAGTTATCTTGTAACAGACGATGAATAATTTTTGTTACTGTTTATGCAGATCTTACCAACATGGAAAATGAATAATACAAGGCAAAATAGACAATCTTTTGAATGCAATAGGGTTTGTCCCTTTCAGAAAACATTTTTGCCAATGTGGCGGATAAAGTTTTTTAAACTTCTATAATCCCTATAAGCAATCCCGTATTGAAAATGGTGTTCCAGATGCATATCCTTGACTATCTCCGGCAAGTGCTATCCTTAACGAACTAAGTGCACATCCTATAAATATTACTTCGTATCATTTTTTAACAATTGCATATATCCTAGAAATTCAGGTTATGCAGTTTTGTGTCCTCATTTCATTTTTGAACAATTGCATATCCTAGAAATTCAAGTTAAACAGTTGTGTATCCTTATTGTTGATGTGGTGACTGAAGTGGTTTACTCCCTATTTTATTTTTCATGGCTACCATTACTTGTTTCGTAATTATCCTATTAAGGTTACCTCAATTATATTTTCACAAAGTTAGACGTGACTAATGGTTATTTTCCCATTAGATTTTGTGGACAACTGACTATTTTCCCTTTTTTTTTTCTTTTTTCTTTTCTTTTTTTTTTTTTCCTTTTTTGGTGGACAAACAAGTCCGTTGGAAATTTTACTCAAGTATGTTTGAGAATCTGTATTTGAGGGGTACTTTATATTTGCTTGAACATCTCTCATTCTAAGCAAATATGTCTAAAAGTTTCAATGTACAAATAATTTACAAGGAATAAATCTGACAGCAGCTTGCTCAGATATCACTAGGGGAGGAAATGAATCACACAAGGCAGGATACACAATCTAATAAATGCAAGGTTAATCTCTTTCACAAAGTGTACTTGCTATTTTGCTTGTAAGTTCTTTGGTATATATATATTTTTTTTATGTCCCAGCTTTTAAATTTATTCCCTTTTGCTTTTAGAATCAATGCAGGCCTGTTGGCAGTGAGGCATTGCCAGAAATTCTAACTTGGAAATGCGCCCTTTATGGGGTCCTGTTGCAGAAAATGTATGTGAAACAGCAGCTGGATATCTCAATGAATGTCAGAATGAAAGCTTAAATTTTACTACTAGGTTAAGATTTTCTACATGTAATGGTTATCAAAATTTATTTTACAAGTTTTTAGACGATTGTTTATTCTTTTTCTTTATTGAGCATTTGCACAGCATGACTCGTGAATTACTGGCCTGACTTGAGAAAATTTTCTGTATAAATCCTCCTGAGCACTTCTGGGCCTTAAAGGGTGGGGTTGGTGTAGGTTTTATTTTCAAATCTTACGTATAAAAAATAAAAAAAAAGTAAAAAAGAAAATTCAAATGAGAAAGCAAAAGAAAATGTTTCTTCTTGACACTGATAGTTTTATTTGGTTCAAATAAATCAAAAACTTTCTTATCTTTTCATTTTCTTTATACTTATTTTAGTATTTTTTGAATCAGATCACTTCAAAGCCTTCAGTAAATTTATTGGCCATTGCAGTTGGAATAAAGCAGAAACAAATAGTGAAACAAATTGTTGAAAAGGTGACAGGCTATATCTCTCTAATGGCTTCCTACCTCACAGACTTTTGCTGGTTGTATTTATGACTAACATCTACCATTTTGTTGCAGTTTCTGGCAAATGGTTTTGTAGTGATGCTTTTTCATTACGATGATGTTGTGGATGAATGGCGCGATTTAGGGTGGAGTAGCCGCGTCATACATGTATCTGTCATGAATCAAACAAAATGGTAATTGCCTGATGAATTACAAGTCATTTCTCTCCAAGTGGGGTGTTCATGTAAAGTATGTATCTGTAATCTATGGATATATAAAGATCATCTGGTGGCATAGGTGGTTTGCCAAGCGTTTCTTACATCCGGACATAGTAGCTGAATATGATTATATATTTCTTTGGGATGAGGACCTTGGAGTTCAAGATTTTGACCCAGCACGGTTAGTACACTACTAAAAAAACGGCATATTGCAACGTTTCTTTTGTGGCGTTTATGGAAACGCCATTATAGATTCATTAAACACAGCGTTTTGAAAACGTTGTCTTTTGATTTCTGTTAAACGACGTCGTATTGAGTCGATTTATTAACACTATCCTAGACTCCGTCTCTCATTTTCTCTGCCTCTTCCACAAACCCGAGTTGAAGCTCAAATGCACAGACACACTCTCTCTCTCTCTCTCTGTCTCTCTCTCTTCCAAAACCCTAGATTTGAAGCTCAAACACAGACTCTCTCTCTCGCTCGCTTGATTGAAGATTTTGCGTTGTATGTTCTTTATCAATGTTGATCGAAGCTCAAACAACCCTCGATTTGAAGCTCAAGCACACAGAACTCAACCGCAGCAGTTTGCTCTAGCTGTTCTTCATCAATCGCAACGATCTCTGTTCTTCATTGATCTCGAGGCTAATCGACTGAGGACGTGACACCAGATGGTCCAGAATCCGATCTCTTCGTATATTACTGCAAGCACTGTGGATCTCATGTCCTCATCAATGATTCGCTTATCTCTCTCTTCGTCTGATTCATCTCAATTTACTTACCTATATATACACACATTTATATGCAATAGCTTCATTTCCACACACACACAAAAACTAGAAAATATTGGATTATCATCCTTGATTTTGTTATTAGAGTGTTTGTGTTTGTGTTTTTTTTTAAAATTTATTTTGGTTTTTAACTTGTTGAGACTGCTAGTGTTTGTGTTTATGTTCTTCATCAAAATCGATCTGTTCTTCATCAAATCGCAGATCCAGAATCCAAAATCGATCTGTTCTAGCTGATCTCTTTTGCTCTTATCTCAGGTACATTTTTCATTCTCTATTTTCTCATTGTCAAATGGTAATGGTTGGAAACTGGATTTTAGGATAAATCTCTTTCAATGGGAACATGATGTGTTGAATAATCTTTTGCAGAGTCTGAGTATGAGCTCTATCTTGAGGGGATCAGAGGATTGTTTAATTTGGAAAGGGGAAAACCATGGAATTTTTGAAGGTTACCACAATTTGGGAGACCATCTGCTTATGGTGTAATAAGGTATTTTTGAGATATAACTTTCTTCTTCGGCTTTTGTGTTGATTTCATATTGGCTCAATTTTGGCATTGCTTGTATAGTATTTTGATGTTGATGATCATGCATAGTGCATATGGTTGTAGTGAGGTTACTTTATTTGAGACTAAATTTTGAGCAGTCTTCCCCACATCCTACCTGTTGCTAATTTTTGTAGTTGAATCAGGAAATCTATGGACATCCTCTCTGCAGCTGGATAAGCACGATTTCCAATACATCAAAAGTTGAATTTCTAGGTCGATGGTTCCTAATTTATAGTCCCTTTAGGAGTAAGAGGAGATATGCCCTCTTTTAGGCGGGTTGGGCAAGTCAAACGATTCTCGATTTCGAAATATTTTAAGAGATGAGAGAACACCGCCTGAACTTCTAGAGCTCTTTTTTGAATAATCAAAGCTTGTTTGTCTCTAATGTGAATGAGGAATGCAAGATAGCTATTTTTGGATTATGGATTTGGGTAGGAATTTGAAAAGAGAAAGGGAAAAGAAAATGCGAGATAAATCGAGAAAGAATGTAGTTTATATTTCATTCACATTTTTCTCAATCATGGATTATGATTTGCTAAGGTTATCATTCAGTCATAAAGAGGAAACAAAAGGCAAATCATATGTGGTTACTATTGATCCTATGCATTGCTCTATGTTTTCCCCTTGTTAATGGTTGCATTATCACCACTCCTATTATTTTGCAATTTGTTTACCTTTTCCAACTCTAAGAATGCAATAATAGAAAGTTTTCATTTGAACAATTTTGTTATATGAAAGCAGCTCAGATTCTGAGAATGTTACATTGTCAATGAGTTTGAAGTCCAAATGCTAGAGATGTGGCTTGCATCTATTTCTTCTTCCTCTGTAAACAGCAGCTGCAAGTATCTTTTGATCATCGCCGAGTGCATTTAAAATGACTTGCTTATTTCTTGATTTGTTCCAAACATTGAAATCTATTTTTGTTTATGGTTGTGTGGGTTTGCTCAGTCTCTAGGGTTTTGTTTATGGCTTCATGCAATTGTTTCTAAGGGTCTAAAATTTTTGTACCTTTTCTGAAAAATGGATAATTTTGCTGAGGTTTAATTTTTTTTCATCTTTTTAAAGTAAAGGTGGTTGTATAGCATATTGTCTGATTGCCAATTTTGACAATAGGGCCTTGAAGATAAAGCTTGGCGAACAAAGCAAAGTAGTGTTCAACTTCTTGGTGCTATGGCTTACTGTGCTCCACAGCAACTTTCTCAATGCCTTCCTAAGATTGTGCCAAAATTGATAGAGGTATATCTTAATGAATTATGACCTTATGGCTTCCTAGTTTTGATTTGACTGGTAACTTCATCGTCTTTGAGGAGACATAAAAGTCTCAATGTTAAAATTACTCTATGATTGCAGGTGCTAACAGATAGCCATCCTAAAGTTCAGTCAGCGGGGCAAACAGCCCTTCAGCAGGTCGTACTTTATGTTATTAGTTTAGTGCTCATTCACTTTTGCGTACTTGTGTAGTTTTTTTGTGCTCTTGTAATCATGTCTTTGTTTTATTTCTAGGTTGGGAATGTGATTAAAAATCCAGAAATTGCTGCTCTTGTCCCAACACTTCTAATGGGCCTTACAGACCCCAATGACTACACGAAGCATTCCCTTGATATTCTTCTCCAAGTAAGGATGTGAACTTTACTATTAATTGTTATGATTTATGCATCTGTTCCTTTTTTTCCCCCTTAAAATAAAATAGCTTTTTGTTGATTGCCTCCGTGCATTTTGTTGCTATCTTTACTTTGCCACAATTGAAAGATGCCAGTTGACACATGTCCCCTTCAAAACTTAGCACTTCCCCCCAGAAGTTTCCAATCCTAGTTATATTGGTTCTATTCCATAGATTTAATGGAATTCCATAACAGCTGATCCACACACATTGTTCTTGTTCAAGACTCAGTCCTACCTTCCATTCTGTGATGAACTCACACCAGTTATTTATCCACTCCTTATCACCTTTAGTTCCAGAACCAACTCCTGTTTGTATTGAAACGTTAAGATAGCATCACGACCGCCACCATGTCTAACCATGATGTTAGACGTTCCTCTTGCTTCCAATTCCACCTTCCAATTAACACTAGCATACTCTGCTTTAAACCTTATAATTGCACTTTCATTGAGCCAACCATTACTAATCTCATCTGTCTTTACAGAGATTATGCCTCCTCCCATCGAGCCTCTACTTTCCACAGAACCAGTACCTCTCACCACTTCCACATAAGATATGTGCTCTGCTTGAGGTATTCGCCTTCTCATATCCCCTATCATTTTACAAGGTGGTTGAATCTTTTGTGCTGATGGTACATTCATCTTTCCCCGTTGTTCCTCACCATAGTCTGCCTTTTTTTACCTCAATTGCTTTGTCATCCACCCAGAGACCATTTGGTTTTTTATAGTGTGTTGGTTGTGGAATTGACTTTTTCATCCATTTATGTGTTTGTATTGCAGGGGTGGAACAAAAAGTGAGTACATCCTCTATATTATAGTACCTAATTTCATAGTAATTTTCAGTAGTTGTCCTTATGCATATGCTGTTTTTGTCAATTGGAACTCTAGTTTTATTTTTGCTTGAACTTTTGAATGTTTCTATATTTGAATACATATACAGTTCTATTAGAAGAGGGAGGGTGGGAGGTTTGCTTTTGGTTTTAACGAGTGTTTCTTCCCATCTGTTCTTGTTATATGCTTAACCAGAGCTGTTCAAGTTGTTTGACATCATCCTTCTGATAGAAGGGAGGATATATACTTCAATGTGCCTATCATAGTTATTAGTGGCTGCTACTTTCTTTTACTACTTAATTCATTTTATGTGTCACATACTTTTTTCTCTTAATAAGTAGTTAATGTTTAATAAGTAGTTTTTTTTTTTTTGATCGGCAAAAGAAAAACTTTATTGATGAAAAACATAACGAGAATTATAAATTACATCAATAAAGAAGAGGGTGCAAAAAGCATCACAGAGGAACATTTGAATCCCAACTAGTTAATGTCACATACATGTTGCTTTCACTCAATTGCAGTGGTGCTGGAGCGACCTTCTTTAGATCCTGGGCTACATACTTGAACCGTTCCATATTTCTTACTCCTGAGGTACCTCAGCAACTCTTTTATGTGACACTGATTGTGAACTTTGCTGCTGATGACTGCCAGCTTAGTATAGACCTTTGTGGTTGTGGTATTTGCTTCAATGGTTTCCATCTGCTTACATTTGATCATAATTTTTTGAAGGGGTGTCTTTAAATATAAGATTTTCTGATGGCAGGACTTTGTTTCGTTTCTCTGACAATAATCTTCTTCCACAACTTCAAAAACTAGTGAAGACAGAAGTTTATCCAAATTTCCAACCACCACTTTTTCTTTCTTTTTTGATTTATTTTTGGTTGACAAAACTGTAAGTACTTTTCATATGATGATGATCTACATAAACCTAACTGTTTGATCTTGCCAACATATGCGACCCCCTGAATACTTCTTGATGGACTGACAATAATGAATTATTCACCTTGGAGTCGAAAGAGCCATCTAGAAATCTCTTATTTTGGAGTTGTTGACATTCTAATAGCATTCAGCTACTGCAACGACATTTTGATTGTTGGGTCTAGACTTGATTCATCTTGATTTTGTTTTTTGCGTTCATAAAGAGATTGAGCTGTCTGTGGTTGGTTATATTTGTTTTGTTGGGCCTTGGTGATTCAATGCATGTTGATTTATATTGATTGATACCGGGTTCATATTGGACAATACCTAGCATATTTGTTTTATTGCAGGGAGACCGCACAGATAAGCGAGACACTAGTGCCTTCAATACATGGAAAGATATCATCATTCCTGGGAATGTTGATGATGGGATGGCTACTCGTGGGGCTGGGCTGGTCCAGCCTTGACCTTTATCTAAGAGGAAGTATTTGGCAAACTTCTTAGGTCGAGCACAAGGAAAGGTTGGTCGTCTTCAATTGGTGGAGCTTGGTAAGCAATACCCAAATAAGGTATGTCTTCCATTGTAGCTCCATTACCTAAGGTGGAATTTAGCTCATTTGCAAAAACAAAAAAAATTGGGCATAAAGTTTTGGGTTTAATGATCCTAAATCTAAATGATAAATGTTGCTTGCCGTAGTATCCATATGAAATTTTTGTTTCTGCACTTTGCTGTTGAACGCACACGTGTGACTTGCTTGCATTTCACTGTCTCAATGAACAATGTCTCTCTTGTTTACTTAAACTTTTTCTTTGGATTGCCTATTGGAATTATTTTTCCTCCAAAAAATGTGCATATTGATTTTATAAACAGTTGGAATCTCCAGAGTTGAAGTTTAGTGGCCCTGATAAATTGGGAAGGAGAGAATATTTTGAGCACCTCCGCAATGCCAAGTTCTGCCTGGCTCCACGTGGCGAGTCATCATGGACTCTTCGCTTTTATGAGTCTTTCTTTGTGGTCTCTCTCTCTTTCTCTCTCTCTCTCTCTCTCTATAGACACACACCAATCACCTGATAGGATTGGATAATCAAAATGATGCAACTCTTTTTGCTGAACAGGAGTGTGTCCCAGTGATCATATCAGATTATGTGGAGTTGCCTTTTTAGAATGTTATTGACTACACCCAGATATCAATCAAATGGCCATGGAATCGTATTGGTCCTGAACTTCTGGAGTACCTAGAATCAATACCAGGTGAAATTCTAGCATTAATTTCCATAATACTTGGTTTTTTAAGCCTTCAGCGTCATGGATTAACTTTAGGTTTTTTTTTTTTCGCTTCAGATGAGGACATAGAGAGGATGATTGCCCATGGCAGACAAGTTAGATGCTTATGGGTTTATGCTCCTGAATCAGATGGAGATTTGCACGAGCTTAATGGAGATGGAGATTTGCACGAGCTTGATGCCAACTCTAGTGCATCTGTTGCTGGGCCAAGTAATGGAGAATTGTTATCGTTCAGTTTAAGAAGCATATTAGCTGCTATTGACAACTTTTCTGAAGTAAAACAATGAAGTTGTCTTATGTTTTAGTTTCTATTATTTATTTCAATATTCTTACATTTCATACTCGTTTTTTTTTCCCCTTTTTTCTACTTTTTTATTCCTTTTTCCCCCAAATGATGTATGACCTTGACGATGTTCTTCTTATCAACAACAGGTTTGGAGTGGAATCTGCACCTGCAATTGTATTTTTGAAATAACATGGAATCAAACCTGTTGTGTACCATGGTATGTCACTCTTTTTATTTTGTTTCCCCTATTATAAGGTGCTTTACTTTGGAAGATCCATGTGATACATGAAATAGAGATAGTAATACTTATTGGGAATATATATTAAGTTTTTTGAGAGACTTTTTCTTAACCAATTAGTGTTTTGACAAAAAGGAACAATATTTTAGTCAAGTTGGTGTGATCAATCTTCTCCAAGAAAAAGGTGGTCTCTGTTTTGTAGTTTGTTTTTTGTTTACTGTTTTTGGAAGTGTTTTGGTTTGGGACTGTAATGGTTTGACGCTTCATTTTGAGGTTTTGTTTTGCTTAGTTTACTTGATTCAACTTGACAAGCCTTAATTCCAATTACTTGGGGTTGACTACAGCCTGCATACATCCATAACTTTTTACTCAGCTCTATGTAAAGCTAGTGTGTTTTGAGTTTTGACTAGATAAAAGCTTTATAATATTCTGGAAATCCAACAGTGTTGGGGTTACCCTTGGGGACATGTTAAAACATTAGAAAAATTATTAGGTTTGTAATTTCAAGAACCTTTGGGTAATTATGTGATTCAGCCATCCCAATGCTCAGTTAACACACATTGTAGTCAAGTATGTAATATGAATTGTAGCTTATAATCTTTATTTATATACTTATTAGCATCTTCTTTTGTTGTTCCTTGTCAAAGGTTGTCAATCTAAATATTGGTGCTAATCGGCATACACTTCCAAATTCTGAACACCTTGGAGACAAACCGACAACTCTGGTGGAAGTTTGGGTTGATGTGACCAGTTGTGAGAAGCAGCTTTTGGAACTGCTTGATGTAGTGAATTGCTATTAGAGTATTGTGTATTGTTGTTAGATTAGCTACTAGTTGTTAATTTGTATTGGTACTTTGGATTGAATAGTATGTCATTTTTGCTTCATTGGTATGTGTTGTTGCAAAAGCAACTGATGAGAATTGAGTTGGTCTGTTTCTTCAGTTTTTTTTTTTTTTTTTTTTGAGGACTAATCAGTTTTATATGATAACACACACCCAATAAATAAATAAATAAATGGCGTTTTTGGAAAAAACGCCACTAAATGACATCATTGTGACGTCATCTGTTAGTAACGGAAGTTCCAACAGTGTCAAAGATTTTGCGGCGTTTTAAAAAACGCTGTCTAATATTTTTAGCGACGTTTTTCAAACGTTGCAAAGCTATTACGGCGGCCGTATCAGCGACGAAAATATTAAACGTTGCTGTAACATTTGGCGGCGTTTTTCATGCTTTTGGCGGCGTTTTTGAAACGCCGCTAAAACTCCAATTTCCTGTAGTGGTATGATTTGCAAGTTTTGTTTTTTGTGTATTAATTTTGAGTTTCCTTAGTGATTATTGTAAGCTTTTACTTAGGCTTGGCTGGTTCGGTACTTCAATAACACCGAGCATAACAATATTTATCTAGAATATTGCTCGTTCTTGTATCTAGTAACTAAATGGCATGAACTAGTGAATTGGTTGGATGTGTGGAAACATGCACATAAATGTAATCTCATTCTGTGATAAGCATGGCCAGAAAGAATATAAGCTGTTTTGTAGTTACTTTCAGGCTACATAACATTGTGCAAACACTTTTCAAGTGTGTCTAGGAAAATTTCGCTAGCGCTTCTCTTTAATGGCGCTGGACATTCCTCTTCATTAATATTTTTTGCGACTATTCTGGCAATAGTTTTGCCAAGTCCAGATCTTGATATTACGACCTATTTTGTCTCACATCTTGCCGATGCTAACACGGCCTTTTTGGAATTTTTTAAACAAAACTCCACTTCAAATAGTATGAATATGGTTTCTTTGAAGATGAAAAACCTCATGATCATATGTTGAACATGTTAAAATCTATGCAGGTATCTTTCTATTGTCAAAGATGAAGGACTTGAAATATCCCAGCCTGCACTTGATCCTGCTAAGTCAGAGGTGCATCATCAAATTACTGCACGTTGGAGGAATTCAAAAGTGCACAGGTCAGTGTAGTACTCTTGAAGGGAGAGAGAGAGAGAGAGAGAGAGAGAGAGAGAGAGAGAGAATAGCTATAATCTGAATTATAATTAACTGAAATTTGGAAATAAGCTCAAAGGGTACTGACCAGCTGTACAGATCAAGGTATCTAAGAAACTTCAGAGATGTCGCAGGTCAAAAAGACCTAATCGAAATGCTCGACCATTGAAATTTCCTCATCGTGGCTGGATCAGGGAACATAAACTGACGATACAGTTTGTTCTCAGTAGATGGACTGGACCACTCTAAGCTCCTCGAGCCCACGTTTGGGTGGCGGAGCCTGCTGGATGACCTGCAAGCAAGTTCAGTGGGGAACGGGGTAGTCCCCCGGCGAACCCTCCGATGAGTAAGTTAGCAAGTAAGAAAGGAGATGAAGTATGTAGAGAGAGATTGGAGATAGAAAAGCTTAACCTTCTTCTTGTCTTCGATGCTTGCTTATATCCTTTGGTAATCATTTCACTGTCCCTTCTGACGTGCCCGTCTCGCCTCCAGCTTGTGCTGTAGCTTACCTTGTTCAGGGTAAGGGGCACCATTCCGGCTGAGGGCTGTTGTCGCAATAAATGTTGTGATAGGCTGCATTAATGGTGATGTGTTGTGGTAATAACTTTGCAGATCTTTGTCTGCTGATGTGGTCTGTCCTGCACCTGCCATATGTCCGAATGCCATTGGCCCTTCATGTCCAGTTGGCCTCCAGCTGTCATGGACTTTACCAACCGGGTTATGCAATGGGGTCCAAATGGTGGGCTTGTGTTTGTTCGTTGTGGGCTGTGGCCTCTATGGGCCTATCCATGTCAGTAGTTCCCCATTCCCGAGTGCAGCTTCAGTCCAACGAAGGGAATAGTAATGAGGAGGATGTGCCCGGCTGTCGGGAGGGTCGAGTTAGCGGACCGAGCGGAAAAGGAACTGACCGCGAGGGGAGCCGAGTGGGAGGGGCGACCGTGAGGTGGGCCTAGCGGGAGGACCGACCGCGAGAAGTGCCGACTGCGAGGGGAGCCGAGTGGGAGGGCCGACCGTGAGGTGGGCCGAGTGGGAGGACCGACCGTGAGGAGTGCCGACCGCGATGAGAGTCGAGTGGGAGGGCCGACCGCGAAGAGTGCCGACCGCGAGGGGAGCCGAGTGGGAGGGGAGCCGAGCGGGAGTGCCGACCCCGAGGGGAGCCAAGTGAGAGTGCCGACCGCGAGGAGTACCGAGTGGGAAGGCCGATCGCAAGGAGGGCCGACCGCAAGAAGTGCCGACCACGAGGGAGAAGGCCGATCGTGAGGAGGGCTGACCGCATGAAGGCCGAGCGGAGGGGCGCGGGGCTCAAGAGGCGGCGTGTGACATGAGGATTTGAAGTGGAAAAGATAGGGGAAGTTGTTGGGACAGTGCATCGCGGCCATACATGTGGCGGTATCGTGTGGGGTAAGTGAGGCGTTGGAGCAAAAATGAAACGATAGGTCATTATGGGGTTGAAAAGACAGTTTCGGCGAATGATTTGAAAAGTTTTCAAACTGGCGAAAATTAATTGAGATCCTTGGAATACGGGCAAACCGTGGGCTTTTGGCATTGTGCGATTCACTTACTTGTTTACAAAAAACCAAAACATTCCAAGTCTTACTTCATTTGTCACTTACGATACCCCTTTGCAACATTTCTTCAATCTTCTTGCTCCTGCATCAGAGGCAATTTGTAAACATACCCTAGAAATGGCACAAGAAGGAGCTGTGAATATGAGGGTAAACCCCCTTGGAGACGACGATGCAGAGGAGCTAGCGGCGCAATATAGGTCAGACATGGTGGGGGAGCCGGTGGTGCGATCCCATGGTTCCACCATAATAGCAGCGCCAAAGCCAATCAGCCAGGTGGAACCAAACCACTGGCACACGAAGGCTGACAAATCCACGATTACGGCGGCGGAGTTAGAGGTGATCCGTGAAAAGTACCAGATCCCTGCAGAGGTGGAGCTATCGCTGCCGACATCGACGGAAAGGCTGTCTGACACCAGGGCAGGAGAGTTTTCCCTCTATGAGGAAGCGCTAAAGGGTGGACTGAGGTTGCCACTACCGTAAATAGTGGTGGACGTGCTTAACCGTTTAGAGGTAGCACCAGGGCAACTAATGCCCAATGCCTGGAAGATCGTGCTAGCTTGCGCAAGTGCCTGGCCGAAGGCGAATGGGAGGCAGGCCATGATAGTGGATGAGTTCTTTGGCTGCTACAAGGCTGTAGGACAGCAGGAGACCTGGGTCACCCTGCAGGCGGCGACAGGGAAGGGTTTGGTGGCGGGGTTGCCAACGTCGATCAAGGGCTGGAGACCCAGGTGGTTCTATGTGTCCACCGCTGGAGGGGCTGGGGTGCGTACGATGTGGAAGGTGCCCACACGCTCTATGGAGCTAAAGTTAGGGGCAAAAGCAGAGGAAAGGATAAGAAAAGTGAAGGCCTGGAGGGAGAAGGAGGGGGCCAGGTGGGATGAACTCGTGCAGTCATCAGCTTTGTTTGAGGCAGGGTTGGGTCCAAGGCCAAGTAGTGGGGACCTCAACCGAGCAGAATTGGAGGGGAGGAGAAAAGCACAAGAGGTTGAAGATAGGGCCATACTGGCCAGGGCCACAGAGTTTAAAGAAGCTCAAGGAGACCGACCACGTCAGCCGATCGCGCGGGAGAGGATCCGACCGCGCCCAAGGCCACTGGGGAGTAAGGACTTAGGCAGTTTTGAGCCCCGACCGCCCCCAGTTGATCTTGTGAAAGAACAGGCGAAAAGGGAGGGTGAGGCTCTGAAGAAGAAGAAGAAGAAGAAGAAGAAAAGAAGTGCTCCTGAGGAGGTTGCAGATGAGCCTGGGTCCAAGAAAGCTAAGGTTGTTCCAGCTGGGGTGGCGACCCCTGCGGCTAAGGATACCCCAGAAGTGGTGGGGGTCATCCCAGCGCTGGAGGTTGTGGAGATGGCCCCAGCAGGACAAGGAGGAGTTGGGGTAACTGATGCTGAACCGAGTGGGAGGGAACAGACCCAAAGGGGCCCTGTACCCCAGGAAGGAGGAGTCGGTCTGGCCACAGCAATCTATCATGCTCGTGCGGTGGCCGGACGGCTGGAGGGAGAGGAAGGCCCAACTAGGGCGGAGGCAGACCGTCTGGTGAAGATCGTGAAGGAGGCAGCTCTGCACTCGGTGGATAAGTTTAGTGAGGCTGACCTGCTGAGGGGGTTATGCTCCGCCCAAATGGAGGTAACCACCTTGGCAGGAGCCCTTCTGAGGAAGGCGGGGGCTGCCAAATTAAAGGCAGAGGAGGCTAAGTCTCAACTTACAAAATTGGAGGAGGAAAAGGCAAGCTGGGAGAGTGCTCATGCCGATCTGCAAGTGGCCAAGACGGAGCTGGAGAGTACACGCCGCCAAGTTGTGTCGCTCGAGTTCCAGCTGGCTGGCGAGCAGAAGAAGGTGGATGAGGCCCAGAAAGCTTGCGCAGTCGCAGTTGAACGCCATGAAGAAGCGATGAACAACAATGAAGAGCTGGTCAGGCAAAAAGATTAGGCGGATGTGAACGCTCTGCAAAAGGAGCTGGAGGGCGAGCATGCCAAAGCAAAGGAGCAGAGGGAGAGCCTGCGTAAGGAGTTAGAGGTGGAGAGAGGAAGAGCGATTGCTGAAAGAGAGACTCTACAGAAGGAGTTAGAGGCTGAGAGGGCCAAGGCCGCCTCTAAGAAGGCGATCCTTCAGAAAGAGCTGGATGAAGGAAGGGCGAAGGCAGCCTCTGAAAGGGCGGCCTACCCCGATCTGTGCATTGCAGCAGTTGACCAATTCAAAGGATCGCCTGAATTTCAGATGGTGGTTGATGCCGTAGTCGCCATCAGCTTAGCTAAGGAGGAAACTAGGGGGGCTAGGCCATCAAGGACGACTGCTGGGGAGAGAACTGAGTCTGAAGTCATTGAGAGTTTCCAGCAGTCAGACTTCTACAAGCACGAAATGGCTGAGTACTGGGACAGCGGATGGAAAATGTTCAAACGTAGGGTGGAGGAGCTGTTCCCAGAGCTTGACCTGAGTAGTGTTACGATTGGGGAGGATGACGTGGCCCAGACCCCCCTAGATGAAGAAATTGAAGAGGCAGACCTTGTCTCTAGTGATGAAGAGGAGTGAAGTGAAGATGTGTGCACTGAAGAGTTTTTGTTTTGTTTTTGTATACACATTGTATCTCTTTTCTCTCTTCTTTTTTTTTTTTTTTTTTTTTTTTTTTTTTTTTTTTTGAAGTACTGTAGTGGACTGATGTACATATTTTTGAATAAATGAAATTTCAATTTTATTTCGCAATTGAGTATGTTTACCCATGTCTGAAATAGATGAAGACTGGTGATAGGAACTGGTGATAATAGCTGAGTAAGGCTAGGGACGCCTAAATGCAGAATGAAATTGAATTCGCAATAATATAGAGTTAAGTTAGAAATTCCGCTTTGTACAGTGAAACTGAATTTGTAATAATGTAAAGTGCAAGAAATTCAACGTAGATCAGAGTTGGAGTATTGAACTTGTGATGGAGTTGTGTGTTGGTGTTCGTCGTGCTATTGAGGAAGTAATCTGATTGGTGAAAAAAGTGCAAGGAAGTCTCTGGGAGTTTAACTAAGCAAGGGGTGGTATAAAAATGTTGACCTGAAATTGTGACTAGGTGTGCTATTAAGGGTAAATTGAAGCTTGAGGCTTGTACGCATGTATGTATTTGGAAGTTTTGAGGTTGTAAGTTCATAATGCCTCACATGAAATGTTTGAAAGATTTAGCTCATTTAAGCGTGTCACTTAATTATAAATGTGTATCTTGATTGCTAGAACTATGTGTCTTGCTCATGTCTCGTGGAGTTTTTAGGATCATCATCATGATGGCATTCTGTTTGGTTGAGGTGATCATGGTGCTCAGTCTGACTGAGACTTTGGAAGTGCTCAATCTGGCCGAGGCTTTTGAAGTGCTCGGTCTGGCTGAGGCTTTGGAAGTGCTCAGTCTGGTCGAGGCTTTTGAAGTGCTCAGTCTGGCTGAGGCTTTGGAAGTGCTCGGTCTGGCCGAGGCTTTTGAGGTGCTCAGTCTGGCTGAGGCTTTGGGAGTGCTCGGTCTGGCCGAGGCTTTGGAAGTGCTCAGTCTGGCTGAGGCTTTGGAAGTGCTCAGTCTGGCTGAGGCTTTGGAAGTGCTCGGTTTGGCCGAGGCTTTTGAGGTGTTCAGTCTGGCTGAGGCTTTGGGAGTGCTCGGTCTGGCCGAGGCTGTTGAAGTGCTTAGTCTGGCTGAGGCTTTGGAAGTGCTCGGTCTGGCCGAGGCTTTGGAAGTGCTCAGTCCGGCTGAGGCTTTGGAAGTGCTCAGTCCGGCTGAGGCTTTGGGAGTGAAACGTCATGGAGACACCATATATATGACTGAGAGATATAAATGTCAATAAATTACATTGCACAAAAGGATAACAGGAATGTTTAAGCGTGTAACTTCTCGAAAAGAAAATACAATAACTGAGCAACTCAAAAGCAGTAGTTTATTGAAAATAACGTTTCAAGTGTTCGGCGTTCCAGGGGTGTGGGAGGTCTCGTCCTTCCGGATCCTGAAGCCGGTAAGTGCCTGGACGTGGTCTGGCTTTCACAACATAAGGTCCCTCCCATTTGGCTGCCAATTTACCCTCAGTCGGATTCTTGGTGGCAAGGGTTGCTTCTCTCAATACTAGGTCCCCAACAGCAAACTCCCTTGGTCGGACCTTGCGGTTGTAATGTGTTCTCATTTTTTGTTGGTATGAAGCCAGTCTGACTGCAATGGTCTCCCTGAGTTCTTCAATTAGGTCTAGGTCCGCTCGGCGGAGCTCGTCAGTGAGCGCTGGATCTGGGTGTAAAACTTTGGGGGTCGGCAGACCGACTTCCACTGGAATAACCGCCTCAGCGCCGTATGTTAGGCGGAAAGGGGTTTTCCCGGTGGGAGTTCGAGCTGTGGTTCGGTAGGCCCAGAGTACATTTGGTAGTTCCTCGGCCTAGAGTCCTTTAGCAGCTTCCAGATTAGTCTTGATGATCTTCAGAAGAGAACGATTGGTGACCTCAACCTGGCCATTAGCTTGGAGATGACCGGGGGAGGAGAAACATGGTTGGACCTGGAGGTCTACACAGAACTTTTTGTATCTGGCATTGTCGAATTGTTTGTCGTTGTCGGACACGATGGCCTGAGGGATGCCAAACCTGCAAACAATTGACTACCAGATGAACTTGGTTGTGTTTCGTTCAGTGATAGTGGCAAGAGGTTCTGCCTCGACCCACTTGGTGAAGTAATCAATGGCAACAATCGTGAACTTGGTCTGGCCTCGGCCGGTGGGAAGTGGACCAATTAGGTCGATCCCCCATTTGGCGAATGGGTACGTGCTACAGAGCGTAATCAGTTCAGTGGGAGGAGCATGGGTGATGTTGGCAAAGCGCTGGCACTTATCACATTTGAGGACAAAATTAGTGGCATCTTGATTGAGGGTCGGCCAGAAATAACCAGTACGGAGTATTTTGTAGGCCAAAGACCTGCCGCCTGAATGATTGCCATAAATGCCCGAATGGATTTCTTGCATTACATAGGTTGCTTGAGTTGAGTTGAGGCATCGCAGATATGGTCGTGAAAAACCACGTTTATACAAGACGCCATCGACCAGGATGTAGTTAGACGATCAAGTCCTGACCTTGGCGGCCTGCTGTTGGTCATCTGGGAGTTCGCCTGTTGTCAAAAATTGGATGATGTCCGATGCCCAGGGAATGGGTTCATGTTGGAGGAATTGCACCTCGTGCGAGTCGGGTGAGATGGCCGGATGAGTCAGGTATTCAAGGCGGACTCCGTAGCTGAGGTCGGACTGATCTGCAGAGGCCAACTAAGCCATCTCATCTGCTTTGGAGTTTTCCGCGCGGGGTATGTGCTTGATCTGGAAAGTGTTGAAAAGGCGAACGAGGGGGAGCGCCATGTCCCTGTAAGCCCGCATTGTGCCATCCTTGGCATCGAATTCCCCCGTAATCTGACCGACGATGAGTTGGGAGTCACTGAACACTCGGAGGTGGCTGACACCAATATCCTTGGCCAGGTGGAGTCCTGCTATCAATGCTTCATATTCGGCCTCATTGTTGCTGGCCTCAAACAAGAGACGGAGAGCACATTTGAAATAACCACCTTCAGGGGAAGTGAGGATGAGGCCAGCCCTACTACCTTCCCTTCGGGATGACCCGTCGACGTTGAGAATCCAAGAATGGAGGTCTTCTGGTTCGGTAGGAGTTGGTAGGGGTGGGGAGGTGGTGGTTGGGGTGGGGTTGGTGAATTCCAAGATGAAGTCGGCGATGGCCTGTCCCTTGATTGCTGTGCGAGGGCGGTAGGAGATGTCAAACTGGCTGAGTCCCACTGACCACTGCATAAGTCGGCCAGAGAGCTCTGGTTGTTGCATGACCTTCCTCAAGGGCTGGTCGGTGAGGACCACTATGGAATGGGCCTGGAAGTAAGGACGAAGTCGTCTGGAGGCGGTGACCAAGGCCAGGGACAACTTTTCTAGCAGTGGGTAATTTTGCTCCGCTTCCCTGAGAGCTCGACTGATGTAGTAGACCGGCCGTTAGACCGAGCCGTCTTCCCTGATAAGAGCTGCACGGACAGCGGTGGTCGATACTGCTAAATAGAGGAAGAGGGGCTCGCCCGTAATTGCTTGTGAAAGAAGGGGGGGATTGGCCATGCATTGCTTTAACTGCTGAAAAGCCTTTTCGGATTCAGCTGTCCATTCAAAAGTTTGCCGAAGAACTTTGAAAAATGATAGGCACTTATCTGTTGCGTGGGAAATGAAGCGGTTGAGGGCCGCCACTCTGCCGGTGAGTCTTTGAACTTCTTTAACAATTTTGGGTGACTGCATCTCAATCAGGGCCTTGATCTTTTCAAGGTTGGCTTCAATGCCGCGTTGACTGACCATAAACCCTAAGAACTTTCCAGATCCTACGCCAAAAGCGCACTTCTCTGGGTTGAGCTTCATCTGATACTTGCGAAGGGTGGCAAAGGTCTCTCGTAGGTCGGTCAGATGGTCAGTGGAGAGTTTGCTCTTGACTAGCATGTCATCCACATACACTTCCATGTTCCGATCGATCTGATGGTGGAAAACGGCATTGACTAACCGTTGGTAAGTGGCCCCAGCATTCTTTAGTCCGAACGGTATTACACAGTAGTGGTATGTACCTCGGTCGGTAATGAAGGATATGTGTTCCTGATCGGTTGAGTGCATCATGATTTGGTTGTACCCGGAAAAAGCATCCATGAAGCTGAGCATTTGGTGACCGGCCGTGGCGTCGACCAGTAGATCTATGCGGGGGAGTGGATAGTTATCTTTGGGGCAAGCTCGGTTCAGGTCAGAGTAATCGACGCAGAGTCGCCACTTGCCGTTGTTCTTGCGGACCAGAACCACATTGGACAGCCACTTAGGATAGTCCAAATTTCGGATGAATTGAGCCTCAAGGAGTTTGTCAACTTCTGCGGCTATGAGATTATTGCGCTTTGGGTGGAAAATGCGTTGCTTTTGTTCGTAAGGTCGAAAATGAGATTCGATGCTGAGGCGGTGAGTTATGAAGGTGGGGTCAATGCCTGGCATGTCTGAATGGGTCCAAGCAAAGACGTCATTGTGCTCTGTCAAAAGGGCGGTAAGATCGGATTTTGCTTGGGGGGTAGTTGGCTGCCGATCTTAATAGTTTTCAATGGGTTGGTGGGGTCAATAGGGACCTCAATGAGCTCCTCCACTGGTTCTCCCCTGACCAGCTCATCCTCATCCCGGACGTCAAGTCCTTCGATGATCATTGCCTCCTTCAACTTAACTTCTTTAAGTGAAGCAACATAACACTCCCTGGCCACGGTCTGCTCTCCTCTGACTGTTCCGACCCCGAGATCAGGTGGGAAACTTGAGGGCAAGATGATAAGTGGATGTGATGGCTTGGAAAGTGTTTAGGGCGGTGCGGCCAAGGATGATGTTGTAGGCAGATGGGCAATCGACCACAAGGAAGGTGAGCAACTTCGTGGCCTGCCGTGGGTATTCGCCGATGGTGATGGGAAGGTCAATGGAACCAATGGAGGTCACACGGTCGCCAGTGAAGCCGACCAGGGGGGTTTGGAGTGGAGATAAGCTTTCTTCCCCAATCTTGAGCTGGCGGAAGCAGTTGAGGAAGATGATGCCTGAAGAGCTGCCGTTGTCGATGAGAACTTGTCTGACCTTGTAATTGGAGAAGATAGCCGAAATGACAAGGGGGTCATCATGTGGGTAACGAATGCCTGTACAGTCGGCGTCCATAAAGGTGATGGGCTCTATCCACTGTTTGGGCTGTTTGGAAGGTCGATCTACAGTAGCGACTGCCTTGTCTAAGCCCTGCCGTATTTTTCTCAGTTCCGCCCTTTGAGCCGAACGGGATGGTCCCTCGCAGGTAAGTCCACCTGAAATAACTCTGATTTCACCAACAGACGGGGGTGGGTTACCTTGTGGCTGAGGCTGTTGTGGAGGTCGATCATGGCCTTGATTTGGTTGAGCTGGCCGTCGCAGTGGGGTGTGTCGGTGATTGTCTCTGTGGGGTTCAGTTCTTTGCCTTTGCTGAGGGCGGGTGTCGGTGAACCGGCTTAGGTGCCCCTGGCGAATGAGGGTCTCCACCTGATCCTTGAGGTTGATGCAGTCATCAGTGTTATGGCCATGATCCTGATGGAAACGGCAATATTTGGACTAGTCTTTCCGGTTGGAAGGGTTCCGCGGAGGGGGAGGCCATTTGAGGGGGTAGTCCCGTTAGATATGATTGATGACATGTTCCATGGGAGAATTGAGGGGTGTATATCGCTCGAACCGACCGGGCGGTCGGACTGGTGCCGTCTGGTCTGCACGAGGGGGTCAGTCTGTATAGTGGGGTGTTTGGCTATGATACTAGGCGTTTTTGGGTTCTGAGTCTTTTCTCTTTTCTCTTGGGGTCGGGTTTTTAGCTGTTGGAAGCTGCCGAGCGGCTAGTGAGTCCTCGGCATTTATGTATTTTTGGGCTTTGGAGAGTAGGACTGCCATTGAGGTTGGGGGGTTTTTAGAGAGGGAGAAAAGGAAATCAGATGATCGCAGACCGGCCATGAAAGCTGTGAGGATGACCTTGTCGTCATTTTCTGCAACTTGCAAGGCTTCGGTGTTGAAGCGAGTAACGAAGCTGCGTAGTGATTCCCCCTCGGTCTGACGAATATTAAGGAGTTGGGTGGCCGGGCGTCGCTGACGCTGGGCTCCGATAAAATGGCTCAGGAAAGAGTCACTGAGATGTTGGAAGGTGGAGACAGAGTCTGGTGGTAGCTGGCTAAACCACAGCCGAGCTGACCCCTTCAGAGTCACGGGAAAGGCCCGACACATGATTTCGTCCGGGAAGGCATGGAGGATCATGAGGGTGCGGTAGGTCTCCAGGTGGTCGACGGGGTCGGTCGTTCCGTCGAAGGAGTCGATGATGGGCATTTTGAATTTGGCAGGAAGGGGTTTGTCTCGGATGGAGGCGTCAAATGGTGAGTTTGCCGTAGTGGAAGGCTTATGCTGGATATTCTACATAACCCCTTGGAGCTGAAGCTTCATAGCTCAAAGTTCAGCGTCCCAAAGGGGAATGTTGTCGCCACCTGAGGGAGGTAGGTGTTGGACGCTGCTGGCTTCTCCCTCAGGAGATGGTGTTACAACTGATGGACGTGGGGGTGGAGGTGGTGGATTTACGTGTGGGTTAGGAGGTTGTAAAACTCCCGAGTTAGGTGGATTGGGTTGTGGGACAGTATGGCTCGGAGTTTGTTCTGCATGGGGTGAAATATCTGGAGGTGGCGGTGGAGGAATGGGAAGGTTTCTCTGGAGCAAAGCATTTATTAAGGCCTGGTTTTGTTCGGCCATGCGGTTGATGCTGTTGGTAAGTTCAATGAAGTATTGTGGTGGGTTGTTTGGATTGGGAGGGTCGGTTTGATGATCGGCAGTATTATGGTGGGAAGCCATGGATCTAGTCATGACCATACACTCGACGGGTGAGGTGAAAAGGTTACTAGAACAGGGTCTCCGGCGGCAGTGAACACAATTGGCGCATGGACAAACCAAGCTTCCCACAGACGGCGCCAACTGATGATACAGTTTGTTCTCGGTAGATAGGCTGGACCGATCCAAGCTCCTCGAGCCCACGTCTGGGTGGCGGAGCCTGCTGGATGACCTGCAAGCAAGTTCAGTGGGGAACGGGGTAGTCCCCCGGCGAACCCTCGGACGAGCAAGTTAGCAAGTAAGAAAGGAGATGAAGTATGTAGAGAGAGATTAGAGATAGAAAAGCTTAACCTTCTTCTTGTCTTCGATGCTTGCTTATATCCTTTGGTAATCATTTCACTGTCCCTTCCGACGTGCCCGTCTCGCCTCCAACCTGTGCTGTAGCTTACCTTGTTCATGGTAAGGGGCACCGTTCCGGCTGAGGGGTGTTGTCGCAATAAATGCTGTGATGGGTTGCATTAATGGTGATGTGTTGTGGCAATAACTTTGCAGATTTTTGTCTGCTGATGTGGTCTGTCCTGCACCTACCATATGTTCGAATGCCATTGGCCCTTCATGTCCAGTTGGCCTCCAGCTGTCATGGACTTTACCAACCGGGTTATGCAATGGGGTCCAAATGGTGGGCTTGGGTTTGTTCGTTGTGGGCTGTGGCCTCTATGGGCCTATTCATGTCATAAATAATTTTTCAGATTAAGTTGACTATGACAACGTAATCCGAGGTGTAGAAGTGTGGTGAATTATGTCTTGTGTTGTTGTTGGATAATGGATACCGTATCACGGGGATTATAGATACTTTCTTTAGACAAAATATGCCATTGTTCTTAAAAATTTAGAAACTTAAATCGATCTTAACCTTTGTTATTTACATCTTTAACAGAAGTTCTATAAGCTTAAAGGCAGTGGAAGGTGTGACGATCGCAGTTAGGGTATCATCAGCCTATAACTCCTAAAAATGTTCTTTAATTTTCTGTTCCATATCATAATTGGTTCTTTAACTGCTGAAAAACCACTTTTTTTGTGGTGCTCTAAATTCTTGTATTGTCTCGAGAAAAGAATTTTTTTAACCCCAAGGGTGTGTTTGATTGGGGGATAAGGGGTGGGGGATTATTTATTGTGCGGATTGTAATCCACACAGTAAATTCAATCCGATATTTGTTTTTTTTTTAGTCGGGGGGGAGGGGATTATTTATTGTGCGGATTGTAATCCACACAGTAAATTCAATCCGATGTTTTTTTTTTTTTAGTCCGCCGGACATGGAGTTCGGACTCCTTATCCTTCATATGGGGGATTATACTATCCTAGGAGGGGATTATTTATTGTGCGGATTGTAATCCACACAGTAAATTCAATCCGATGTTTTTTTTTTTTTAGTCCGCCGGACATGGAGTTCGGACTCCTTATCCTTCATATGGGGGATTATACTATCCTAGGAGGGGTGTGGGACAATTTTGGGGAGATTATTTAATCTTGGGATTAGGTGGTGAAATGACCATTTTGACCATCTACTATTTAATTATGTATTATATTTAGTAAAATTTAATAAAATTTGAATATCTCAATTTAAAAATAAAATAATTTTATTTAACTTTTTATTGATGTTTTATTTATTTTTTTAAAATAAATTTTTATAGATATTTTATTGATGTTTTATTTTAAAATTTTGTTTATATTTTATTTAATTTCATTATTTAAATGTTAATAGATGTTTTATTTAATTTCATTGTTTAATTATTATTACTTTTAAAAACAAATTTATTTAAAATTTTAATTAAAAAAATAATATAAATTTTTATTGATATTTTATTTATTTATTTATTTAATTTTAAAAAATAAATTTATTTAATTGTGTAAAAAATAAAATAAAATAAATTTTTATTTAATCTAGCTAAAAATAATTAAAATATTAAATATATGTTTAATATTACTATTACTTAGTACACAATTGAAAAAGGGTAAAATAGTATTTTGTTCATTTATCCTATCCAGTCCGTCTAACCAAACGTTGGATTCACTAAAAATAGTCCTTTCTAGACATCTAATCCCATGAAAAAACAAACACAGGATACATATTTAATCCAACCGAGTAGTCCGGGGGATTCACAGTCCCAGGACTCAAGTCCGATAGATTCTAATCCCTTCTTATCCAGTCCGTCCAATCAAACACACCCCCACATAATTACTTGATCCATGCATGGGCCTTGGATTTCCAGCTTTGTTATTGTGCACATGCAATTTTCTAATTCCACAACTTCTCTGTATGACTCTCGATTTGTGAACGGTAGTGATACGTTGACTACTTTTTTTACAGGGTGATAGGACAAAAAATGTGGGTGTGGTTGACTCTGAGTATATAGTTCATTTGGGTCTTCCAACACCTGGTGTTTCAGATGGCACCAAGGTAAGTAATTCTCATGTTTATGTGAGCAATTCATTTCCATAGGAAACTCGTACAGTAGATTCTTGCAAGTCTTATGATTTATGCCAATAAATTTTTACATTGAAGTTCCAAAAAATTTCAAAAAAAATTATAATATGGAAATGTTCCATTACGCCAAGTCTTGCTTCATGAGCTGTCAATGCAAGCATAAGCTTGGCTTTGCTTGAGCAAGTCTACCAAGCCAGCCAGTGGAAAGATTTTGAAAAGCGGTTGTGGTCGTCGTAATGGTAGCAGTGGCATGATTGCAGTTGCGGGGTGTAAAGACCGTAGTATAACAGTTGGGATAACCGGAACCGTAAATTTTTTTATTTTTTGCACAATTTGAAAAAAACTTATCGATACTTATATTTTTTTTCCATAATCATATTTATTGGGTTTTACAATAAATTGATCAATTTTTGTAAATTTTTAAGTATGATCCAATATATTTCATATTTTTAAATCACTATAAAATGAGTTTTTTACATTTTATTTTAATCATTAATGACTTTATATGTCATAAATCCATATTACACTTGTGGCAAAAAAAAAATAAAAATTATTGGACTTAGATGTATAAAATTATTTTTTTAATTATTATACCTGTGGAAGCATATGCAAAATTTTAACTTGAATAGTTTTAAAAAATAAATTATACATGCTAATGTAATCATATAAAAATAAAAAAATAAATTATAAAGATTTTTCTTTTTCTTTTTTTTTTTTTTGGGTGGGGGGGGGGTTTGGATTACTTAATATTCATTTTCTTTTTGGATAACTTGTAAATAAAAATAAAATAAACTAATCAAAAAAAATTGACATGTATAAAATATGTATTAATATATAATTATAGGTGTTATGTTTTCTAGAGATTTTACAAAAAAATCAATCACTAACTATTATATATAAGATAAACAATGACAAAAATAAGAGAATAAATAAGAGTCTATATATATATATATTTTGATCAAGCCAAATAGATAATGACCACACTTATTATTATTATTATTATTATTTTCAAACAATATATAGATAGACCCACACAAACAAAATGGTTAAGTGATAGCAGCTGATTAGAATAGCATAGGTGAGGCACAACCTTCTATATCTTCCTTTCCTTTTTCTTCATCCTTACTCCATCTCATCATCGCAACACCTTAACCACTGATCTTGGTATTGCCCACCACTTTATCACACTAGACCAGATCAACCAAACCTTTGGCTAGTGAAAAAGAATATGGTTTAGAGACTCTGGTTCATTTCTACAAAACAGACGAATTAGGTTTGTATTATTGTTCGTTCTTAGCGCTGAGTGACTCTACCGAGATTCCGGTTAATAAGAAAGTCATTAATAAACTAAGTGAGCAATGCTGCCAATAGAGGGGTGGAAGGATTATGGTTTGATCATGCATAGCAGATTTGAGAGTGATAATGTCGAACATATGACATATTGTGCAAACTTGTATCTTATACTTCTTTGTTTCTTTATGGATTTAACACTCAGGCAAGTGCTTAGGTATGGAGGTCCACCAGCCTACTAGGTGTGGATTGGGATTCTCTATGTAATTCTTTTTGCAATAATCTCACAATACTAGTTTAAATAGTCAATTATATTTTTTAAATTATACATTTACCGACCAATGTTTTAGTCGCCAATAGTCAATTATATTTTTTTAGGGTCTTACAATTTCAACAAATCAATAACATGTTCTTCATCTTCCCTGTTCTCTCTCTCTCTCTATCTCTTACTCTTCCATCCTCCATCTTCCCTCTTCATCTTTCCTCTTCTCTTTCTATCTCTCTTCTTTTATTTTCAGTTTTTTTTTTCTTCGAAAGAAGCAGTTCGAAACCGTTACGTAACAGTGCGTAACAGGTCGTTATGGCCGTTACAGCATCGTTACAATCGCTATGGCAACTGCTACGGCCAACATACCTTTGAATCTCAATCACACCGCAAAAGCGGTCGTAACGGGTAACGGGTGACGGTAACTACCACAACCGTTACGTAACGGCGTTACGTAACGGTTGCGGCTGCTTTTTAAAACCTTTCAAGTATCCCCCCCTAGAGCTCAACATTTTTGAGTCCCATTTATGTTGGGCGGACTAAAATAATAACAGGAGAGGGGGTTTCCTACATTGCATTGGCATGAGAAGGGCACTTGACATGTTAGGGACCTATCAAAACTATGCACTATTACATCCATCCTCCTGATGTTTTTTCTTTGTCTTCTTCCCTCTCCTCCATAGTCACAATGCTCATTGATTTACTCTCTGTGTCAGATGACCCAAAAATTTGATAATAGTCTTAATAAAAATAGTAATTTGACCCACAAAAATCAGTGTCAGAAGGTGGAACAAAAAAAAAGTATGTTGTATTAATTCAAAGTGATAATTGATTTGACCTAACCGTCATGCTATTATGCACAGCATTAACCTTGCCTTTTGGGTTGTCTACTAATACTATTTGTGCTTGTTCATGTAATTGAGTTATAAATCACCAGATCATTTGTCTCAAACAGAGAATTTTTCAGATTCAGATTGCAGTTTATTCTTTTTATTTTATTTTCTTGTTGAACCAATACTGAGAAATTGTCATCATTGAAATTGCAGGAACCATCTGGCTTGCAGAGTTAATAATAGAACTGAAGTAAGTTCCTTGGTTTCGCTATAGGAAAGTGTATCTTCTTTCTAGGAGTACTTTGTAGAAAATAGAACTGAAGTAAGCAAATGATCCAGAATCCAATTTAGTCTTTACTTTTTTGTGCAATAGTAATATTCTAATTGTCTTCTTGACTATTTTGCATGAATAATTTTTAAAAACTGTGTACCCTGGGTTTGATTCACTTCTTGGTTTCTTCAGTGTACACATGCTTATTCCCTGCTTGTTGTTGAGCTCAAATGGGCTTTTGTTTTCCTTCGGACTTCATTACTGTTCTTTTGAGCTTCTTTTGTTGGCCATCTTACACATTTTCCAACAATCTTTTTTTTTTTAATTTTAATTTTTTTATATATTTTGCTTATATTAGGGCTAATGTTGGTCTTAATACATCCAATTGTCTAAAGGTGGTTCTCAGTTTTTATCAGTTAGGCATGGAGCTCTTTTGTTAATCGTTAATAACATTTAAACAGATATTGCAGATGTTACAAATTTTGTGCACCCTAGAACCCCTCTTGATGATGAGGCTACAAAAAGGGGCACATCAGTCTACTTTGTTGAGCAGCGAATTGACATGCTTCTTAAAAATTTAATAGAAAGTAATATTTCATTCCCATTAACTTGGTTGAATTTGTTGGTTGCACATACAACTGATTTATTTTATGGCTATTTGTTTGTTAGTTTTAAAATTTCTTAATTGTCATGGAAGCTCTTGGATAGCTCACTCAATAGAAGTTTTATATTGCAGATATTTGTTCTCTTCGAGCTGATGTGGAGAGACTAGCATTCTCTGTTATCTGGGTAATGATTGAATCAGTGGTTGTTATGATTCAGCTTTCCTTTTCTAGTGAGTTGTAAGCGTACATGTATCTGATTGACCTAAAAAACATTGGTTCTTGATACTCTCTCCAATACCCAAACCTACAATATCAATATATGTGGATTATGGTGTCAATTTGATACCTTATTAATTATTAATATGTTATAGTTATGCAGCCACTCCCATTTTTAATTGTGAGTACACCCATTTTACTGTTTAGTCTATTAAACCATAAAACATTGCTTGTAATGCTAATATTTCCAATTCAAATAAAGCTCATTGAGGTTGTTGGGTTGTGAGTCAAATTGTTCAACTGATCTGGATGAGCTGAGATGGAAAAAGATGAGAAAAAGCTAGAATGGAAAGAAAGTCGAATTGTTGCTAAATACTGATAAACTTTAGAAAACATAAGCCATTTTTTTCCTTATCTTAGAGGTCCCTGTGTTCAATTAGTCCAATCATATGGTCCATTTTTGTGTTAAAAAAACAACTGTCCTGAGATTTAGGTTTTCTATTGTTGGAACAAAGGGCTGTTTTGATTTTAGAATGCTTTAGTTAATTAATCTTTTTCACCATAATTACTTTTTGCACATGTTGCATCTTTTCCATTCTTGTTTTCACACTTTACACTTCCTTTAGTTGTACCAATGAAAGGTGTTGGCTCAGAGTTTTATTTTGATTTTTTACATCATATTGGTTCATAATTGAGCCCTTGAGTGTTAGAAACACGCAACAGATTACTTGCTAAAGGAATGCTTACCTAAGGGCATTTGTGCTTTTATGTATCTGTTTTTGTGTTTACATATATTTATTTCCCTATCTTGGTGGTTTGTGTGTATTCGTGTGTGTTTGTGAATTCAAGTTTTGGGCCTTTTTTTGACATATTATTTGAATTTCAGGAAATGACACCTGAAGCGGAGATTATTTCTACAAGATTCTCGAAAAGTGTCATCAAGTCGTGTGTAGCATTGTCTTATGTAGAAGCTCAAGCCAGGATGGATGATGGGTGCTACATCTAATTTTTCTTGTTATACCTTACCCCTTAATTAACTTAGTAAAAAACATATGAGATAAAGATACTGTTCAGATTTATGTAGTCTCTATAGTATGATCATATTTACCACTAAATCTTTGGCCATCATTTTCTTACAACATGAATCAACTATCATTTTTCATTGGAGATGATTAAATTATCTCAATGCAGCTATAACACACAACATTTATTTTAAAGCTTTGCTTGTGACCATGGAAAAGTTAACAAGGCATAGTACAGAGTAGCAATACTTGATGTATAATATGACATTCAAAGAATTTGATGTACCAATTAGCTAGATAGAATACCTAGAGAAGGCCGAGGTTACTCATAATAAACAAGATATATTCAATTCTTACCAGGATTTTTGTTCTGACAAATTGTGTTCAGATTTTTCATGGTGGATTGATTGATTATTTGTTCATACTTCAGTGATGCATGTGTACAATGAATCCAAGTTTCAATATCTTGAGAAGATATATATATATATATATATCAAGGCAGATGGAAGTCCAACCCAGTTGTGTAAATTTTCACATGAATTGGAGTGAGAGATGTCAAGGATTGAGGCCAGCCCATACGCTGTATGGCCACTAGTATTATGAATGCATAGGTTGCTTGTGTCTACACGGTCATTGCATGAGTATGGAAACCCTTGCCACCCTTGTTAATTCGGGTGTACGCAAGTTTTATTGAACCTTTGACCTGACAAATGATTGAACACCAAAGGAATTGTTCGAAAAGGCATGCTTTTGATTGTTATTTAATTGAATAAATGATAAAGTTGGTAAGTCAGTCAAATTGCTTCATATTACTAGTTTCTATGTTGTGGTGTCTTGAGAATGTTACAGTGGTGCTTAGTAATATTGTAAACAAAAGATAAAAACAATCTTCAATCTTGATTAAGAAAGATAATGGGCATTTGACCTTTTGATATCCAGTTACCTGTGTAAGTTTATACATTTAGACTCACTTTGGGTCTGTTCTTGCCCCTAAGGTTATTTGCATTTATTTATTTATTGTATTTGAAGCTTCCTGCCTACCAGTTTCCATATTGATGGCTTTTTTCTACATGTATATTTTAGCCGCTTGATGGATCCACTAACTACAGATTTGAGAAATATGAATGTTTTAGCTAAGGTATTCATACTCAGGTTGATACTTACTGTCAGTATTGGCTAAATGTGAATGGACTCTATTTTTGCAGGTAATGAGGCAGAGGCGTATTGATAGAGGAGCATTGACTCATGTCTCCGCTGAAATGAAATTTCATATTGATACTAAAACTCATGACCCTCTGGATATTGGTATGTTGACTTGAACTTTTTAAACAAAGAAAGTTGATTTAGTCTATCTGTTAAGAGGTAGCCAATACCATTTGTAGGATTAATCCATGAATGAGACTTGGAGCCATTGTTGTCATTAAATATATTGTTGTTTGTTCGTTGTTATCCTTCCTCTGCACACTTTAGAATTCCTTTAGGACTCAAAGGCCCAAATCATCCTATATAAACTGGTGTTTAGTGTTGTAGTATCCATTTATAAACTGGTGTCTAGTGTCCTAGTGAAATCAGCCACCAAATTTCCATTAAGGTGCTGAAGTTTCTCAATTATCTGACGCATGCTGTAGTTATGTCTATCTGGGTTCTCTGGTTTCGTTCCACTTTGCTTTTTTCCATTAATGATTTAGTGGTTTATTTTGTTTTACTTGTGTATTAATATTAATTCCTAATGCATGATATGTGACTGCTGGAATGTATCAAATTCGAGAAGCAAACCAGACGGTTGAGGAGTTTATGCTTGCTGCTAATATTTCAGTTGCAGCAAAAATCCTGGAACATTTCCCCCCATGTTCATTGCTTAGGTATACCTTCCCCTCTCGTACCTAACTTCCCGAGCCGAGACAATCTTGTTGATGACGGACATGTGGCCTTTGGCAATGAGTCATGGGTTTCCTAAATTTTTCAAAAATATTTAGGTGGCGACTCTGTATCTAGCAAAGCAGTCCATTTTTGGCCATTTGATTCAAAATCGATTTTCCAAAAGATTTGTCGAATTAGGACTCTTTGGTGATTATCTATTTCACATTGCACTTGTGGACCGAGCTACACTCACCGGCAACGGACGCCACGTCACTGCTACGTAGAGTTGACTATATTCATCATCACCCATACCACGTTGGATCCACGTCATCGCTCCAACCTGTCCAATGCAAATAGGAAAACGCCCTCATGGCACCTTGCGAAGTGCAAAGTGCACCATCAAACGCCACATAGCCCACTGCCCACACCACACTCGGGCGCGCGTGTGCGTGTGCGGATGGTGCTTGCAATGTGAGTGCATGTACACTAGCATTCATCCCATAATACCATATTCAAAGGAATATTCCATGTAACACTTTATTAAGTGCTCCATATTTTCCTCTCTTTCCGATGTGAGACAAATCTCCAAGATTATTTCATGCTCTCCAGATAAAAACATGGAAGGTTTTGAAAACACCCAAAAATAAACTATAAATTTGAAAACCCATTTTGAAAATTCCCCAACATTCCTCCACCATTTTCAAAATATCAAATGATAATTCTTAATTCACTTGGCAACCTTATACATAGGTGAAGATATCTTACGATTTGAATCATTCACTTAGTGAAGACATCTCAAAGTTAGTCAAGATGGCATAGTAGACATGTCTTTGAACTAGCAATCTTATATGACCAACCGGACATGTCTCACGCATAGTACAAGTTACCTGAAGTATTCAAACAAACCGACACGTAGATTGGTCTTGTGTCTATATCCTGTTTCATGAGTGCTCTAGAGTCAAGCCCTTGGACTCATAGGAAGCGGCACCACCTCCTACATTCACATAGGTAAGCTTACTAAGAGTACCCCTATAATTTACAGTACCCTAACAACTCAGTTGTAAGCTTATTAAGAGTTTGCTAACTCATCATCTTCTTTTCATATTACAAGTACCAAGCACTTCAACCTTAGGATGAAAATGAAATAAAACTAAGTGCTTGCAATCACGACATATGATGTACTTGAACTCAAGACTTGATGTTTCTTCAAGCGTTGAGTCGAGTTTCCACTAGGAGTGATTATGTTAAGTGGGCTTAAGACCCATCCCCTTTGATGTTTTCCACACCAAATTGCTTGCAAGTCCCTTTGTTAAGGGGTCAACCAAGTTTTCACTTGACTTTACATAACTAATGGTAATCACACATTCTGTGATTAACTGCCTGACACAGCTATGCCTCAGTTCTATATGCCTGGACTTTCCATTATAGGCATGGCTATAGGTCCGTGATAGAATTGTTTCACTATCACAGTGCAAAGATATTGGTGGCATAGGTTTTGGCCATATCTTAATCTCTAACAAGAGATTCCTTAGTCACTCTGCCTCTTTGTTACAAGAAGCCAATGCTACAAACTCTAATGCTATGGTTGAGCCTATTATGCATGTTTGTTTCTTAGAACTCCAGGAGATTGCTCTTCTTCTAGGAGTAAAAATCCAACTACTTGTGGACGAGTGATCTTTAGGGTCAGTTATCCAACTAGCATCCGTGAATCCTTCTAGCACTACTGGATAGCCATTATAGACTATTCCATAGTCTATGGTCTTCCTCAAGTACCTAAGTACTCGGTTAACAGCATGCCAATGTACACTACTGAGATTACTAGTGTATCTACTAAGTTTCCCACTGCAAATGCAATATCAGGTCTAGTGCAAGTCATGGCATACTTCAGGCTACCTATTACTCATGAGTATTCTAGCTGATCAACAACTCTTCCTGTAGTAGGATACAATTTCAAATTTGAATCAAAAGGTGTAGACATGGGTGTACAATTATATTGATTAAATTTCTTAAGAATTTTCTCAATATAGTGCGACTGGGTTAGAATCAAATTATTGTCCTCTCGTTTGATCTTAATATCCATAATTACATCAGCCAAGCCCATGTCTTTCATACTAAAGCTAGATGACAAGAAACTTTTAGTACTTTCAATGACATCATTGTCAGTACCAAAAATAAGCATGTCATCTACATATAGACATATAATTACACCTCCATTGCCAGTAAACTTATTGTATACTCATGTATCCTAAAACCATTTGACACTATTACTTTGTCAAATTTCTTATGCCACTGTTTTGGAGCTTATTTCAATCCATATAGTGACTTCACGAGTTTACACACTTTGTGTTCTTAACCCTGTACAACAAATCCTTGTTGCATGTAGATTTCCTTATATAACTCTCCATTTAGGAAAGTGGTCTTAACATTCATTTAATGGATTTCAAGCTTATAAATTGAGGCTAAGGCAATCAACACTCGAATGGTGACAATTCTGGCCACTGGAGCATATGTATGAAAATAATCGATACCCTCTTTTTGAGTAAAACACTTAGCAACTAATCTTGCTTTGAACTTGTCAATTGTGCCATCAACTTTTATTTTCCTTTTGAAAATCCATTTACAACCAATTGGTTTGGATCCAGGTAGCAAATTAGCAAGTATCTAGGTATTGTTACCATGATAGAATCCATCTCATCGTTTATTGCTTCTTTCTAGAAAGCAACATCTTGAGACTTCATAACCTCCTAAAAGGTTAATGGATCTGAATCCATATTCAAAGAAATCATTGTTTGCTTGCAATAAGTTTTTCTAGTTCCTTCTACAAGGTAAACAATGAAATCAGGGCCAAATGACTTCTCAGTCCTGGCTCATTTGGTTCATTAGGCTCAATGTGTTCATCCCGTTCACTTTTCTGTGTAGACATCAAAGGAGTTGATTCATTTCTTTGATTAGAATCCAACCTTGAAATGGTTGTGAAATGATTCTCATAAAATACCGCATCACGTGATTCAATGATGGTATTTGTTTTCATTGAACTATTGGGCTCTACTACTAGAAACCTATATGCTTTGCTATGTATAGCATAGCCAAGGAATATGCATTCAATTCCTTTTTTACCTAATTTCTTCTTTTTTGGTTCAGGTAATCTGACTATTGCTCTACAACCCCATGTTTTCAAGTAACCAAGATTAGGTTTCTTGTTTTTCCAAAGTTCATAAAGAGTAACATTTCTTCCATTGAGAGGAATTCTATTAAGTATGTGACAGGCAGTGAGCAAGACTTCACCCCAAAAACCAGAACTTAAACTGGAGTAAGAAAGCATAATATTAATCATTTCTGTTAATGTCCTATTCTTTCTTTTAGCTACTCCATTTTGTTGTGGTGTGTAGGGTGCAGACTTTTCATGAATAATACCAACATTTTCACAATATTCTGGAAAATGGTATTCACCGCCTCTATTAGACCTAAGTCTCTTTATTTTGACATTACACTAATTTTCTACTTCTGTCTTAAAAATTTTAAATTTATCAAGCACTTCATCTTTTGAATGCAAAAGATAAATATGACAGTACTTAGAAAAATCATCAATGAATGTTACAAAATATCTCTTGCCACCTCTTGTGAGGGTACTATGCATGTCACATACATCACTATGCACAAGTTCAAGCAGAGATGTGATTTTATCTACTTTAGGAAATGGAATGCGAGTAATTTTATATTATACACAAAATTTACATTTTTCAAACATATCAATATCATACTTAGGAATTAAATCTAAATTAATCATAGGGCTCTTTTTTGATAAATCCTATTTGTAATTGTTTATTCCATAAAACCCAAACTATTTTTGAATATTCCATTAGGTCCATTAATTATAAAAGGACGAAATAACCCTCCTCCGCCTCTCCCGCGTGCAATCGATTCTGCAAAACCTAAACCCATTCCCATTCCAACTATTCAATCCACAAAATTTCAAAAACAAAAATTGAACATCAACTCCAGATTCACATCGCCTCACCGTAACCCTAGATTCACATCGCCTCACCATCGTCGTCGTCGACCCCAGATTCCTTTTCATCTCACAGCTGCAAAGGTTCACATCGCCTCACCATCGTCGTCGTCGTCGATCCCAGATTCCTCTTCATCTCACCGCTGCGAAGGTTCACATCAGAAGGAGGGTGCTTCGTCGTTCAAAAATTCCTATCATTGGATTCAGTTTATTTCCTCCACTGAGTGTGATCTATACCCACCCACCATGAGAAACAAAAGTAAGCAATACCATTCTACCTTCTGTTTTTCAATCATAATGTGATCACCGATGTATACATTTACATTGCCCTATAACTATTGTTGTTTTCGGAATTGAATTTGTAAACATAGATGTTTTCAGAATTGATTTCGTAAACGTAGATGATGTGAACATTCACAATGCTATTCATTACTGGACAAACTTGCATTAGTAGACACTGATGTGAATGTTCACATTACTGTCACTGTTGACATTGTTGATTGTTGATGTCCATAGAACGTCTAATCTTCACTCAACAATGTGATGGAATATGATGTAAAAATTCACATTGTGACATCAATGTCAGACTTGTTTGTGTTGTTGGGTGTTGTTTGGTGCTGTTGGTTCCACCCTTTTGATTTTTAGCCAATTATAACATAATGTGATCACTCATATAAACATTTACATTGCCCTATAACTGTTGTTGTTTTCAGAATTGATTTTGCAAACATAGATGATGTGAACATTCACATTACAATACTGGGTAAACTGACATTAGTAGACACTAATGTGAACACATTCACATCAGTGTATAATGATGTGAATGTTCACATTACTGTCATTGTTGATTGTTGATTGTTGATGTCCATCGAACCTCCAATCTTAATTCAACAATGTGATGGAATATGATTTAAATATTCATATTGTGACATCAATGTCAGACTTGTTTGTGTTGTTCGGTGTTGTTTGGTGCTGTTGGTTCCACTCTTTGATTTTTAGCCAATTATAACATAATGTGATCACCCATGCAAACATTTACATTGCCCTATAACTGTTGTTGTTTTCGGAATTGATTTTGCAAACATAGATGATGTGAACATTCACATTACAATGCTGGGTAAACTAACATTAGTATACAATGATGTGAACATTCACATTAGTGTACAATGATGTGAATGTTCACATTATTGTCACTGTTGATTGTTGAATGTTGTTTGGTGCTTTTGGTTCCATCCTCTGTTTTTTAGCCAATTATATGTTCTTATTTGAACACCCAGGTCTTCCCCGTGGATTTGATGGCAAGCGAAAGAGAGGGAAATCCCGTGCGAAAGCCAAACCTGATCAAACAGCTGCTCCTGAAGAAGTGAACATGAAAAAAGTTAACTACCGGTCAAATATAACTGGATTGGTCAAACTGTTAAAGGATACAAAATTTATAAGTGGTCAATTGAAGTGCCTTAGAAAAACACCGTTTTGGCCCTTATTTGATTGCTTGATCAGTAATGAAGTCGACCTCAACCACTGCATGAAATATGATGATGTCATTGTACGTATAGTGCGGACATTCAAGCCATCTAGTGGGAGGTTTTACACTGGGGATAAGAACATCCAGATTTTTAGGAGCGATGTATCACTGATTTTTGGGGTAGACTGCGGCACCAAGTCGATGGACCTCTCTTATGGTGCAAAACCAACAACCAACATCATACACCGAATGTGTAAGGATGTTAGTCGGTTAGGTGCTGCAAAAATACAAGAAATTCTGAGCGAAGCATTAAAAGGCACAAAGAAACAAGACAATGAAGAGGTTGCAAGATTAGTTTGCATGTATGCATGCATCAAGCTGTTCTTCTCTATGTCCGAAAAAACAATTGGATAGGCTTTCTACTCATACATGGACCCATTAGACAACATGATCTAGTATGATTGGGCTGAGAGCATCCGGGCAACCCTGATGGGTTCATTGGGACAAAACTGTGAAAAACCAGGATGAGTCACCGGATGTGTGATGTTGTTAATGGTAAATCTCATAAAAATTATTCTATGTTTAATATGAACATTTATGGGGTTTGCCCACTCTGATGTGAATGTTCACATTACTGGGTAATGGTGTGGAAGTTGACATCAATGATGTAAACATTCACATTACTGTTCAATAATGTACAAACACACATTAGTAAACACTGGTGTAAACATTCACATCAATGTAGATTGATGTGATGTTAGTACCAAAACAAATGTAGAACATTCACATTACTGATGTGAATGTTCACATTACTGGGCAATGGTGTGGAAGTTGACATCAGTGATATAAACATTCACATTATTGTTTAGTAATGTACAAACACACATTAGTAGGCACTGATGTAAACATTCACATCAATGTAGATTGATGTGATGGTAGCACCAAAACAAATTTGGAACATTCACATTACTGATGTGAACATTTACATTACTAAGCAATGGTGTGGAAGTTGACATCAATAATGTGAACATTCACATTACTGTTTAGTAATGTATAAACACACATTATTAGCCACTGGTGTAAACATTCACATTAGTGTTAATTGATGTAAACATTCACATTACTGGCTACTGGTGTAAACATTCACATCAGTGTTAATTGATGTAAACATTCACATTACTGGCCATTGGTGTAAACATTCACATCAGTGTTAATTGATGTGAACATTCACATTACTGATATTTGTTATTTGTTTCAATGCTGATTGTGTGAGCATACAACAATCTTACAACCCCGCAACCCCAATGCCATTCCACGATATGTAAAGTGGGACCTCACAGCCTTACATACCAACATGAAGTTCATATCTTTGGCTAAGCTTGGTTTAAATGAGGTAGAAGTACAACCAAAAATATTATGCCCATTCACATAGTGAAACAAGGAACTATCTAACTAATATAATGTCTCCAACTGCAGGTATATGACGGCGAGCTAATGGCATCCCCAACTGAAGCGAAGATGTACCATCATACAAAATTGAATGTGGAACCCAAACCTGAGGTTTTGTCAAGTGCACCAGCAAAGAAAGATGAAAGCAATGATGATAAAAGCAAAGACAGTCAACACAGTGACGACAGGGATGGATTTTCTGTCGATGCAATGGACCTAAATGATGTTGGACATGACATCAACCCCAGCTTTAACACCCCCAATGCTGAGAGAGGTATCATCATAGCACAACCAACTGAGCCGGAAATTGTGGATGTACTTATAAAAGAAAACCAAAAAGTTTGGGGTCTTATACGACAATGGGAAGCAAAATACAAACAGTTGGAAGAATCATGAGAGTTGAGGGCAAGGGTGATTGCTGCCCTTGAAGCCAAACTATTTGACCAATCGGGCCCATCCAATATGGACATGGACATCAAGAATTGCATGGAGTGGAAAGATACAAAAATTTAGCGACTAACAAAGTTGGTCATCGACTTGGAATGTGAAAAAACAATTCTTCAAGACCTTTTTGACAATCAGTCCGTCCACATTATCACTCAAGTTGAAGAACAAAAGGCTCATGACAGCCTTAAAAAGCATCCCACTGCAGCATTGGAACACATTATCAGCCTACCATCGAGGGTAAAGTGCATCAAGCAGAAGGTAAGGAAAGAGCACCGGTTGGATGAGTTTGAATACCCCAATTTGCCTGGTCAAAAGAAAGGGAAAGAGGAAGCCGAAGAGCAATCCCATGCAGTCCAAATTACACAAGATTTAGACAAGCATCCACAAAAAAAGCACCTAACAAAGTACAAGAAGTTAACCTTGAACAACAAACTGAAGGTTTGGGCCAACATGAGCAAACTCAACAAGCAGATGGTCCAAAATTTGCATAAGAATGGCGGTGATGAGTAAGTGATCTTACATATCCCTAACTGATTTTTTTTTTTTTTTTTGCTCATGTTCAGTTCACATACATACTTAATAAATTAGATCATTTCATAAATGTGCAATGTTGACATTAACGTTTTTTGTAATCACAATGCACAGGTTGCTAGTGTAGCGAAGGGACTCAAAGACTAAAGATGTGTATTTTGATGACATCATACACATCATCAAGGAAGAATCAATAACCAACAACGTATGGCAATTGTAAATGTGTACAAAACACACACACAAACACACACACACACACACACACACACACACACACACACACTGTAAAGACACTGCAAATAATGAACTGCCACCTTTCTGTTTCTGCAGGTGATAGATGCATATGGTGAAATTCTACTTGAACTACAAGGGCTAGTCAACCCAAGTTTGGAGAATTCAGTATTCATCTTTACAAGCACATGTTTGGTAACCACTAGACTTTTGGTTTGTTTATGTTTCAATAGATGTCAATGTTCATCTCAGCATTATATGCTTATATTGTTAACTTAAATGATAGGCAGATGTGAATGTTAACAACAACATAAAATGACAGATGAGAAGATTTACATTGACAGATGTGAACATTAACATCATTCGCAGTGAACATTATATACTTATTATGTTGTTAACTTAAATGATACACAGATGTGAATGTTAACAACAACATAATATAACAGGTGTGAACATTCACATCTGTAATACATTGCATGACTGTTTCACAAATTAATAGATGTAAACATTTACATCATTTACATCACTAATCATTAACAGATGTGAACATTCACATCACTCATATTAACAGATGTGAACATTCACATCATTCACATCGAACATTGATATAAATACTTGGTATATCATTGTATGCCCTTTGTGTGCAGAAAATCATGCAAGAGTACCCACTCACAAGAGAAATAAACTGATTGATGTACATATCAAGGAGTATCAAGGCCAGAGATTCTTAATCTTCCCAATACACGACAACTTCCACTGGACAATTGTTGTGTACGACGTGAAAGAGAATGTATGGAGGCATTATAACTCGCTCCACCCAAGAGAAGGCATATATGACCCACATATTGACAAAACACAAATAGTGGTAAGTGACTGACACATATAATACTTATCATGATATGTAATATTTGAACTTGGACGTATGCACTATGTTGGTTGGTGCCTAATATGAAATTTCATTGTTGGCAGAGGGACTACATTGAGGCTTTGGTGCACAACATCGGACCATTATCACTATTATGGACCAAATTATCAAGCCAAAATACTTCGCAACCAATCATATCAGTAAACATCTGTCCTTAACAAGCATCAGATTCATAAGCCTAAAATCGATTTGTACACATGTTCCATAACCATTACCCATCTAAATTTCAAAATCTAACAAGAAGTTTGCATTTTCATGATGGATTGCGGACCTACAGTTTGTTACATCATGAGGGAGCATGTATACCGTGAAGACATTGTTGCCAACCTAGATCGCTTTGAATGGTGTCAAATAAGAGACTCATTAGTATACCTTTTTCTGAACCACAGAAAGACAGTGCAATGTGAAAACCTATAGGTGGGGGGTGTCCACCTATCACTGTTACCCAAATCTGTTATCCACATTTAAGACAATTTAGTGTCAATAGATTTTACATATTGGAGCAGACTAGCTTAATTGTAAATCAAGTCCATATCACTGCTTGTACAGATATTTTTCAGTCAATATATGTATATGCATTTTGAGGCCTATTTTGTGTTGGTCATGCACATTGAGATTGTATTTTCTTTTCTTTTCTTTTTTTGACACATGACATGATGTGAATTTTCACATCATAGAATGATCATACGCTTTCTTATGTTTTAAAGCCATATTACATGGATGTGAATATTGCTTAAAGTGTTAATGTAACACAATATGACAGGTGTGAATATCATATTTCTTAACACAAGTCAATATTCACATCTAATAATTTGATGATGTGAATATTCACATCATAACTTCTGATTATTTAAATGGCAGCAACGATATCATGAATATTCACATCTTATGAGTTGATGATGTGAATGATTACATTGATGTAAACGTTCATGTCATCTACTTTGATGCTGTTAACAGTAACAAGAATGTGAACATTCACACCATAGAAAATGTTTAAAAGTTCAACCCATGTGCAATTAATCACATAATGTGATTATATTACACAAGTGTGAATGTTAACATCATGTATTCATCCAAAACACAACAAAATAAATGTTAGATTGGTACCTTAAAAAATTAAAAATAAAACACAAATCAAATACTAATGCATTATTATGTTTGCCAACGCAATGTAATCTTATTGCAACACAATATTTGCCAACACAACATAATCTTATTTCAAAAATGAATATAAGAATCTAATGTAAAACACAATGTTGAAATGAAAAATGTACATCCTATATCGGCTCCTTGCATGATTTCTGATTATGGCTCCCCAACTTATCACATCTCTCACACCTTATTTGCTTCAGTTTCTCACCCCTTGATGGGATCCTATTCTTTTTCGGCCTTCCGGGTGGTCTTTTTACAGTTGGTAGGTATATAGTGAAATCCGTGGGATCAAAAGGCGGCTTTTCCACCGATGGTATAGGGAATATGACACCCGAATAAGCTGCACGATATGTCTCTACATGAAAGTAATGTTCCACACAATCATTGACATTGTAGCGACTCTTCTGAATGGCAATAACAACATGGTCACATGGGAATCCGTTGATTTGCCATTTGAAGTAAGAACATGTACGCCTCATAACATCAACTGTAACATATGGTATCAAATAAACTTCAAACACATCCTCATTCGCTTTGCTAACTTGCCAAGACCTGTTGTCATTGAACGAATCCATAAGCCTTGTTTCGAATGTAGAACAAATAAGCTCATTCCATTTGTTTGTTTGGTCACGCCGTGCAGACATTTGCCGCATCAACTGAGTACGAATTGTGTCCACCATTTGAGTGATAGGAAGATTACGTGTTTCTTTAATCCAGTTATTAAATGACTCTGCCGCATTGGATGTCATCTCCCCATAACGCATGCCCCTGCACAATATCACAAACATTGTACAATACGGAATTTAGCAAGTTTGAATATTCACATTGACAGATGTGAACATTAACATCATTCGCAGTGAATATTATATGCTTATTATGTTGTCAACTTAAATGATAAACAGATTTGAATGTTAACAACAACAAAATATGATAGGTGTCAACATTCAAATCTGTAATACATTGCATGACTGTTTGACAAATTAACAGCTGTGAACATTCACATCATTCACATCAGTCATCATTAGCAGATATGAACATTCACATCATTTACATTAAACATGAAACACAATTGGAAGATTGTTACCATTCTAAATTGAAAATTCACATCGCTACCATTCTAAACTTGACAAATGGAACACCTTAGGAAACTATTATTATCTGAAGTATGAATTTGCCCAGTGCTCAGGTGCCAAGTCCTTGAAAAAATTATGAGCTCGTTGTTTACCCTCCTCTTTTAATTTTGCAAGCTTTTTATGGAACCCTACCACAGTTGGCTCATAAGCACAGTCACCCAAACTATTTACTAGGTGATCCCTGAATCCATTATCAATTCTTTTCATCCGATCTCTTAAATTGCTCTTCAAGTGTTGTAAGCAATAACCGTGATGAGCCGATGGGAACACCTTTAGCATAACTTCTAACAGACCAAGATTATGATCCGAAATAAAAGTAATCTGGTGCTTACCATCAACAACCTTCCCAAGTTCATATAAAGACCACGACCAATTGGCCGTGGTCTCTGAATCAACAATCGTAAATGCAACACAACACAACACCAATACACAACACCAATACACAACTGTTCACAATATTCTAAAGTGAATAGAAAACAGTATAAACAAAATAGGTCATGTGAATGTTTATATCTACATTGCCCTATTACTATTGTTATTTTTGGATTCGGGTTTGTAAACATCAAAGATGTGAACATTCATATTAACGACCATTAATAATTTATTGTTGATTGTTGAGTCATTGATAATGTGAACATTCACAGTACTGTTCATTAATGGATCAACTGACATTAGTATACACTAATGTGAGCATTCACATCAGTGTATAATAATGTGAATGTTCACATTACTGTTATTAGCAGACACAGATATGAACATTCACATCAGTGCATACTAATGTCAATGTTCACATTACTTATAATTTCTCAATCACTCATTTGTCCAGACTATGCTGCTTAGAGTGAATATTGACATGAATAGACAACTAAAAAAAATACAAACCATTGTTTCCGTCTTTCGCCGTTGCCGCAAGTAGCTTACCTTTGTACTTTCCTTTGAGGAATGTTCCATTCAGGAATAATAAAGGCTGACAAGAATTGAACCCAGAAATGCACGCAGCGAATAACACAAAGAAATGACAAAACTATTGACTACTCGCATCATAGTCAATATTGACATAACTCCCCGGATTGTACCGCATCACAGCATCCGAATACCACCGCAGCTGGTCAAATGATAATGAGTGATCTCCATGAATATCAGCCTTTGTTTTCTCCACACCCAACCATACGACATGGTAACTGATATCTAGCCCATAATCCCTCTTCAAAATAGTCACCACCTCATACGGCCGAGTCAACGGCTTGTCTCTCACAATTTCAGATATGGTACTCGACACCAAATCCGAACTAACTCGCGGATTCTTCGATGTTCAGACATCCGTACCACAACTATGCACATCACTAAACCTCTTGATGTAGAAAAAACCATTTGCTCGTTGTGCTCTACAATGTATAGCCCACAAGCAGCTTTTCTCCTCACGCATCGCACACACAGCAGTAACTCTTGTTGTTTCGTTCTTGACATACGTAAATTGAAACCATTGGATGGCATACTTACATAAAACATCATGAAATTCTTGTGCACCTCCAACAAACCATTGTCCCACATACGTAATACTATTTGTCCAAGGGGCCGACAACAACACCTTCTCCTTATGGTGGCAAAATTTCCGTAGTGCATCAATATCTTCCTTAACCCCACACATAGCGATCCTGAGCTACTTGACTGACCAATATTACTTTTTAACTCAACCACAACTTCTACATGTTGTACCCCCATTGATTTAGCAAGCAGTAACATATTCTGAAATTCTTCCTTATTGTCCAAATCACACCTATTAATCCCAGGTAACCAACAAAACAATGAAATAAAACCAGCAGACAACTCCCTTCATTTTTCACACAAACAGTCCACCAAACGCGAATAACACAATGCGCGGGCAACTTTTATTACAGTTATACTGCAACCATATGTACACACCAACATCATAAAGGTATCCATCTCCTGTAAAAACACAACAATACAACAATCAACAATAATCCAAACCAATATGAAAATTCACATTGTGTAAAAATTAGATGACTACGTGTACAGTTCAAGTGTTAAATCCATAATTCACATTAACAAGATGTGAATATTCACATTGATACATATCCTCTAAATTATATCACCCACACAGAGCCTCATTAAGCAAACATCAAAATAAAGTGAGAACATTCACATTCTTTACATAATATTAACATGATGTAAACATTTACATTGACACATATACTCTGAATTATATCACCCACACAGAGCCTCATTAAGCAAACATCAAAGCAAAATGCAAACATCCACATTCTTCACATAATACTAACATGATGTAAACATTCACATTGTTCCACATACTCTGAATTATAGACGATCCACATTCATCACTAATCTGATGACCTCCCCTCCATAGGATCACGATGTAAACATTCACATTGATCCATATACTCTGAATTATATCACTCACACAGAGCCTCATTAAGCAAACATCAAAGTAAAATGCAAACATCCACATTCTTCACAAAATACTAACACGATGTAAACATTCACATTGTTCCACATACTCTGAATTATAGAAGATCCACATTCATCACTAATCTGATGACCTCCCCTCCACAGGACCACGATGTAAACATTCACATTGATCCATATACTCTTAATTATATCACGTATGATGCATATAATTGAAAAAACAGAGCATCCGATTCATATCAATCAAAAAACAAAGCATCTGATCCATCATACAAATCAAAACATAAAGTGAACATGTATTCATAACCAAAATGATACTAACCTTAATCATGCAATCCTACAATCGTCCAGAAACTCGAAAACAACTGCTTTGAAGTAGTTATACTCCAGAAAATCTGAGAACCGAACACCTTCAAATTCGTCGTCTTCACTTGAAAATCACCGAACCAGACTACAATAGCAACAATGAAACCCTAGCACATCAAAGCCTCAGAACGAGCATACAAGATAGAAACATATCCATTTGAATTAGAATGATAGAAACTGCCAAAACTGAATCCACGAAATCACAGGGAACGTGTTATGTATTAACACAGTATATATATATATATAAGGGCATAATAGTCCAGGTAAAAATATAAAATTAGAAAAATGGACTTTATGGAATAAAAAAAAAAATAACTCTAAGATGGATTTATCAATAAAAATCCCTTAATCATATCATGCATTTTCCTAATATTAACATGACCTAAACAAGCATGCCATAAAGAAAAAGAATCAACAATATAAGCAGAAACAAATGTATTATTGATAACATCAAGTTTGAACATTCCTTGATACATGTAGCCCTTCCCAACAAAAATCCCACCCTTAGACAAGACAAATTTGTCCGACTCAAATACTAACTTGAAATCACGCTTATTAAGCAGGCTTCTAGATACAAAGTTTTTCCTGACATCAGGTACATAATAAATATCATTAAGACTTACAACTTTTCCAGATGTGAACTTTAGATCCACCGTCCCTTTGCTTTTGATAGCAGTAGTTAAAGAGTTGCCTATGTAGAGAACTGTTCCATCATTTACTTGTTCATAAGTAGTAAAACGACTCTTATCGTTACAGACATGCCTTGTTGCTCTTGAGTCAATCCACCAATCACCAGCATCTTCGAGCATGTTCACATCGGATATAACAACCACGAACTTGTTCTTGGCATTTGATGCTTCTGGCTTCTTCTTGTATGACCGGCATTCACTTCTGAAGTGCCCTGTCTTGCCACAGTGCCAGCAAGCACTTTTCGGCTTCTTAGCATCTTTTTCGGGTTAGGGTTCATGCTTATGCTTCTTTTTATTAAACCTCTTGCTATCATCCACCATGTGGATCTTGGAAGTCTAAGCCAATTGGTTATTTTTACTTTCAAGAAGCCTTGACTTTTCCTCAACTTGAAGGTGTTGAGCCAATTCCTCTAAAGTAAGATCTTCCTTTTTGTGTTTCAAAGTTTTCTTAAAATCCTTTCAAGAAGATGGCAGTTTCTCTATTATAGATGAAGCTACAATAGATTAATCCATATTCATATTCTTTTGTTGAAACTGACTCAGAATATGTTGGATCTCATGAAATTGTTCCATAATGGGCTTTGTATCAATCATAATAAAACGCATAAAATTACTAATAAGAAATTTCTTACTGGTGGCAGCCTCGGTGAGGTACTTTGACTGTAATATGTCCTATAGTTGATTTGTCGTTTCTAGATGTTGATACACATTAAACAAAGAGTTTGACAGCGCATTCAAAATGTATCCTTGGCAAATGTAGTTGTCATTCTCCCATTTGGTTCTGGTACGGGTTTGCTCCATAGTTTCATCTTCTTGTTCCACCGGATAGGGGGTAATTAGCACATAGACCACTTTGAGAGTGGTGAGCAAAAAGTGCATCTTCTTTTGCCAACGTCGAAGAATTCCTTTATCAAAATGGTCGAGCTTCATAAAATCTTGAGTCATTTTCTGAATAGACATCGCCATATCCAAATATTGTCTTTAGATTGTTCGAACAATTCGTCTTGAATTCTTCAATTGGTGGTCTTTGGGTCTTCAAAACTTGGCAATGAACTTGTCTATGTTAAACAGAAATATGATGCTCCAAGTCGCGTTACTTGGTCATTTTCCTAAAGACAATATTTGCACTCACCAAAAGGTGTGCATGAGGTTACAACAAATTCGCTTTCATGATACAATGAAGCCTGATCTAAAGATCAAGTCTACCGGCGTCTGCAATGACAAAAGTAGATCAGAATACTCTTGATATAATCAAGAAAATCAAGACACTAATAATCAAATCTGCAGAACTTGATTACCAGTAAAAAAAAGAAGAAATTTGCTTAAGAAACTTTTGATCGAAAACTCAAAATCAAGAGAGAGAGAAAGAGATAATTACAGGAATGCTTCTGAATTTGGTGGATGGAATTAAATAGTTGATTTCGTAGCCTATTTATAGGCCTTGATGCACCTGATCGAATGGTCATGTCCCTTGATCGCATCCGATCCCGTTGGATCGACAATCTACGGTGCAGATCATTCTCACACCGAATTGATGCCTTGACTAATCACACCTGATCACGATCGGGTGCCATCTAATTCGTACGATTGCACGCATCTTCAATCAACGACTATGATATCGTTCGATCGGTTGGTCGACTCACCGCCAACGGACGCCACGTGGAGCTGACTGTATTCATCGTCACCCATACCATGTTGGATCCATGTCATCGATCCAACCTGTCCGATGCAAATAAGAAAGCGCCCACATGGTGCCGATGCGTCTGTGCAAAGTGCAAAGTGCGCCATCAAATGCCACACAGCCCACAGCCCACGCCACGCGCATGTGTGGATCCTTGCGATATGAGTGCATGTACACTAACATTCATTCCATAATACGATATTCAAATAATTATTCCATGTAACATTTTATTAAGTGTTTCATGTTTTGCTCTCTTTCCGATGTGAGACAAAGCCCCAAGCTTATTTTATACTTTCCAAAGAAAAACATGGAAGACTTTGAAAACACCTAAAAATAAACTATAAATTTGAAAACTCATTTTGAAAATTCCCTAACATCCCTTACCATTGTTCATGATAGTGAAAAAGAGAGTTCTTATATATATTTTGTATACTATTTTTAATTTTTTATTTTCTTAAGACTTTGTTTAATTTTTTCCCCCTCAATCTTTTCATTTTAATATGGTGATGACGGTAGATCTGACCATAATGACAATGCAATATCTATTTTCTTGATTAAATGTTGTTTGACTATATACTTTTCTAAATAAATTTGGAATTCTCTTCTATATCATTTTTTTATTATACTAATTTACTTTTGTGTTTTTCTAATTGAAGAGCTTGATTCAATAACAAATCAAGCCTATTTTTTAATCAGTCAATTTTGATATTTGATTGTGTAAAATATTTTATTACTCATCTATATTTTGTAGGAGAGCTACATACAGGTACGAGAAGGGAAAAAAAATTATAAACATATGAGAGGTGCAAGTGTGTCAATGGTGATGTGCAAATGAAATACTGTAGGGCTGCAAATGTCACTTGCACTCTTTCATGTGTTAATAATTTTTTTCTCTTTTTCTCATCTACATGTAGTTTTCCTATGTTTTGTTTTCTCATTTAAAATAAATTATGGTTACATATAAATTGAAAGTTAAAAAAGGTAGGGATAGATCAATTATATAGGAGTGATTGATTTTGATCAACGTCAAATTCTGTCATGAATGCCTTCAAACATTAATAATTCGTTAATAAATTAATGAACAGTAATAAGAAGGTCAATTTTTGTATCATTTTATTTATTTATATAATCGACCTAACATTTTAGAGATAATTTATGCATTGCACAATGTATAAAGATGGGGTTGATTGCACTATTGCGTTAATAGAAAGTTAGTGAATAGTGTCTATTGCGTTAATAGAAAGTTAGTGAATAGTGTTAGGTAAATAATAAAAAAAAGAGTTTAAAATATTTCTTATAAATTGACATGACACTTATTATTATTATATTAATTTATCATTTTGCATATCAATTTTTTTATTAATTCATGCTATATCAATTATTGATAAATAAATGAAAATGAACTAATAACCGTGATTAGTAATATGTTGTTTATTTTTATTTCTTTACAAAAATAAATACTAATTTAACAAAAATAAACACTGAAAAACATTATTGTCAATTTTTTTTTTTAATAATTATCTTTGCTCCAAAAAAGGTAAAAATGAAAACCATATTGAAATGATAAGTGTGGGTGTTGATTTTCGATCACACAACCAAAGGGGGAACTCAGCTGAAGAGCACTGGCAGAATAGATTAAGCCCGAACGACCTGTCACAAAAAGAAGAGATTCCGGCGGTGGTTCGTCCACCCGGAGGCACTTCAACGCTCAAGTTAGTAATCAAATATCTCTTAAAGATAGCAAAAGTACTTAACTCACTATTCAGAGCATAAAAAGCATACTTTAGACCCATGTGGTGGCTCTCTTTTATAGCCAACACTTACCTAATCCCAATAGAAGCCTAACTTCAATGGATTTAAGATTACTGCTAATCTTGGACTCCTAGTGAGATTGGGATAAACTCTCTAAGAGTCTTATTTTTACCCAAACTGAAGTCCTATCTCATTCTATGACTCTTATCCCTTATCCGCTTATCCCGGATTCCGATATCTTCGCAGATAGCTTCGGCCTAGCCGAGATGATTTTGGCGTCATGATCAGGACACGTGGCACCTCAGTTGGCACTTCGGTGACACCTCGGCCATGTGTTGTCATTCAAAAATTATGTCCCCACAATAAGTATTTATTATTATTTTTTACAAAACTGGGTTTTATTTTTAAATTTTTTTTGTAAAATTTCACCTTTTATATTAATTTAACATTTTTTTTATACATTCAATGATAATAATAATAAAAAAATATTACAAAAAAAATATCAAATTTTATAATCAAAGACCAAAATTTCTTCATGATAATTTTACAATAATAAATTTAATATACATCATAAATTTAAAATTCTAAATAGTAAATTTTTTATCACATTTTTAGGTGATACAAAATTGGTTATCCCATAGCATTTAATTTAATTAATTAATTAGTGTTCCATCCGTGCTATGCACGGGTTGTGTTTATAATTATTTATATATATGTGAATTATGATTAAAAAAAATTTGTGCACACAAAAAAAAAAATATAACAAATACAGCATATCTGAAATCAATTATTTTATGTTTGCTTTTATTCAAAATTTAAAAATAATGGACGGGCAAAATTTATAACTAAATTAAGAAAAAATTTATTCTTAACGAAACTTTTTTAAATCTATACAAATACTTAAAAAAATAAACCTGAAGAAGATAGTCAATATAAATATTACACATTAAGTAAAAAATATGACTAGTAATTATGCTTACATAAATTTACTATAGTTTTAATTTCAAATTTATATATATATATATATATAAAAGCATTTTATTTAGCTAGTACCAAATAGAATTTTCTTAACAAAAAAGAAATTTATAAATATTTGTTGCAAATTTCCAAATGTCTATTGTTAAACATTTTATTCTACTTGCTTGTTTGTTTACTTACTTGCTTTGGGAGTTTTAATCTTTGATATTTACTTCACATTCATCATATTATTTTATTTATTTTTCTTCTTCTTACTTGATTTTCTCATGATACTTCTTTTATAATGCACCTCCGAATGTATTAGTGAAAACATTATATATTTAAAATGTACAAAATTACAATATATAAAAAAAGATAAATAATTACTCAAAACTAAAACTACTTTAAGAAAAAAATAAAAAATGAAATTGTTTGAAATAGAAAATGATTTGTTTAAAGAAAACAAAGAAAACTATATAAAAAAAAAATACATAAACTAAATATAAAATATAATAGAAAAATAAATTAATTATAGGATTTTCAAGAAGTGAGACTCACAAACAAATTTTATTTAATCTTATCTATTCATATACTTTTGTGTACATTTTTTTGTACTTCTAATCCTGAGAATGACATTGAAATAATTTACACTTTTTACATTAGGTCCATCTAATAGTTTTAGCAAACACAGATACAATAAATTTCATAGCACAAAACACAAATAATAGTGAGACAAAGTATCTAAAAAAAATGAAAGTAACGTTCAATAATGATGTAGAAGCACACATGACGTTTTAATTAGAAGTATAACCAGATAAATCGTCACAAAAGAGAAAGACAACCTTTAGTTTTTATCACAACAATTACATAACTTAATATATAATTTTAATATCTCTCACTCTTTCACACATCAAATTCTTTTCAATATTAGAATGAATGCATGAACCAAAAAAATGCAACATTGAAGAAGACAAAGAGATGTGATTTGAGACATTTCAATTGTTGAATTCTATTAATTAATAGTTATTAGGCTTCAATAGTCGGACTTCTAATTTTTGTTAACTATTAAAGCTGAGTTCTTTAGTTTTCATCTATATTCACTTGATGATTTGATAGTGGACACGTGTCAAACATTTATACAAATACTTTGTGCATTTTTTGAGCATTATTAATGAAATGCACAGTGTAATTTTTTTTTTCACAATTATAACCTTTTATTTTTTAATAAGAATTTATATTAATTTTAGATATTTTTTTAATATACAAATTATTTTTTACAGTGTAATTTTTTTTTTCTCTTTTTTGCAATTGCAACATGTGGCTCTATTTGATTGTGTTTTGTAATCATGGTTCTACACTTTGATTCAAATATCATGTTTGGTTAGAGTTCTCAAAATGCATTTCCAAAACTGTGCAGAAAACACTTTGTCTGAGGCGCCGTTTTTAGAATTTTTTTTTTCAAATTTGGCCTAACCGGTCGTCCGGCCGATCAGCCAGTCGGTTGACCGGAGCAGTGATTTTTTTTTTTGCACGCAATTCATATGTTAATTTTTATAAATTCGAAAAAAATATTTTCTGAATTTTAAAATTTTTTTTATGTGCTTTAAATTAATTTTGAGTTGTATGTTTAGTTATGAGTTGTAAATTTTTGTATCAAATTTCAAATGTCACATCAACAATTCCCCACTCAATTCAAAACTATTTTCAAAACTCTTTACCAAACAAATTTTTCACACTCAAATCATAATTCCAAACCTCACAAACTCAAAATACAACTCATACTCTCAAATTATAATTACAAAACTCTACCAAACGCAATCAATTTTTAATAAAAATTTATATTTATTTTACATATTTTTTTAATATACAATTTTTTTTATAAAAATAATTTAATAATCCCATCACTAATTATAGTGTATAAGAAAAATTGAAAATGATGAGACAATAAATATAAAAAAAACTTATGAATTGAGATAAATTAATAAATACTGATTTTTTTTTAAATTAAAAAATTTAAAAATTAAAATTGAGATACTAAAAAACTCTCCTTTCATTTCAAACCATCATAGTCTCACAGAGTGTGGACACCACTCAAACACACGTGGCTATAGCATTAGCGCGAGTAGAGACTTTTAGATATCCTACTTCCGCACGATTGCTTACATCCACCGTGTAAGTCGGCCCCCCATTCCCACTCAAAAGTGTAAATTACAAAACACTCCCCAAAATTTATTTGAAATACAATTTTTTTCTTATAATTTAAAACATTATAAATATTTCATTATAAAAAAATTTATTTAATATAATTAATTATTAAAAAAAATAAAATTCTTAACTACTTTTTTATATAATAATAAAATTTACTGAATTATTAATTGAAATATATTTATGATCTTATTAAAAAAATTAGATTTTATTTAAGAAGAATGTTAGATTAAAATAGCTTATTAAAAGACAAAATAACAAAAATAATCAATACGACAAAATGTTACATTTAACTTAGGGCAAATTACAAACACCCCTCGAGGTTTGGTGAAAATACAGATTTCCCCCTGAGGTTTGAAAAATTACATCCCGCCCCCTGAGGTTTACATTTTCATAACAAATTGCCCCCTAGGGTTTTTATTTTCATACAGATTCCCCCCTAATTTTTCCTAATTTATTATGAAAATTTGACTCTCAGGGAGGAATTTGTAATTTTTCAAACCTCAGGGGGGAATCTGTATTTTTACTAAACCTCGAGGGGGTGTTTGTAATTTACCCTTTAACTTATAATCATTTTATTTTTTCTCTCCCAACCATCAAATTAATAAAAAAAAAAAAAAAACCAACTTCCTAAACATAATTTTTTAATCAGGCTAAAATAAAATAAAATAAAAAAATTAAATTACCTACTAAAATAATCAAATTCTTAAATAAAATCTTAATTAACTTGATAATTAGTCAAAGATCATTTATTATAAAGTTAAATTTTTTAAAGTTAAATTTTTTAAAAATATAAAAAAAAAAAGTTATATTTTAATTTACCCCACTCAAAAGAATCTCTCTCCTCCATTTTCAAACAACATAGCACCCGAACAAAAAGCAAATATTCCAGTGTTGTTTATCCTCTCTCTCTCTCTCTCTCTCTCTAAACACACACAGTCTCTCTCTCATCTTGTATCTGCATCGTCTATGGTGGTTGGGTGGGTTTGAATTTGGCACCTCTGTTCTCTCTCTGTCTCTCTTCATATTTTTTCTTTTCAAATTGTATAATTAAAGCGGTGTTCCTTTCCTTTCACCGTTGCACAAGCCTCCTTTATTGCCTTGTCTCTGTAACCTTTCTCTTTATTCTTCCCTTTACTTTTACATATATATACATACACACATACTTTCCCTCTCCTTCAAAAAGCCATTTTTTTTCAATCATCTCCTTTTCAGACACCCTTTGGATGTTCTTTTGGCAAGTTCATACGACATGAAGTCATTCCATCCTGTAAGTCTCTCTCTATTCACCATTTCTATATTTTTGTTTTGTTTTTTGTGGTTGTCTTGAATTGTTGTTTGTTTTTTTGGAATGGGTTTTTTTTTATTGGTCATAAGTTCATATATACAGATTGGTATTGGTATTTGTTTGTATTGTGTGTGTGTGTTTCAAGTTGCTTCATGGTCTGTTTGGATGCTGAGAAAAACAGAGGAAAAGGAAAGAAAAAAGTAAAGTTAAAAATCCATAATTTGATACCCCAAACATTTGAAATTTATTGCACCGAGCTGAGCCTGTGCTATTATTATCTTGCCAGATGTTCAAGTTTTGTTTTTTTCTTTGGAAATCGGTTTGGTTATCAAACCTTGCTTACCTTGTAAGAAAAAAGAGTATATATACACTCAATTTTGCAATTTTGTTCTGCTTGGTTCCAATCCTAGAAATTGTTACTTTTAAATATTTAGGTTGGACTTCTCTCAAATTCAAATTAGGGGCGTATGGACCACCGCGGCCCATTTCAATGAACTGAACCGTTCACTTTGTTGGGTCATCTGTGTATATCATTTATGAAAAAACTAAGTCCATTTGATCGTAATCTTTTTATTTTATTATTGTATTTGCCTAAAAAAAAAAAGGATGGTTTATTTTCAAAAATATACACGTCATCAAATTTTAATTTTTTTTAAAGCTAAACGTGATAAAATAAAAAGGTTACAATTATCGGATCGATCAAATATATTGAGTCCCTGACAAAATGAACAATTTAGATAATTGAGACAGGACGGACCCATGATGGCCCCACAATCCCCTCAACTTTTCTCAAGTTCAAATTTGAGTATGAGAGAACCCAAACCTAAATCTTTAATTTCTCTCAGTTTCCTTTTAAATTTTTGGCAACAAAGGTCCGGAAGAACCTCTTTCTCTTTCCCTCCCCCCTTTTTCGTTCTGAATTCGGGTGATTTGGAGGTCTTCGTATATGCATACAGTGAACTTTTAGATGTCTTTTGAGCAGTACACTAAAACCTTTTGTCTTGATTACCATTTTGTACATATTTCAAATTTTTTTGTTGGACACTTCATTGGATTTACAAATGTATACATAATTGTGCTCTAATTTGCGAATTGGCAAATTGAGGGTGAAATTGTTGGAAATTTGGAAACTGATGTAAACAAATTCATATCAGGCAATCAGTGGATTCAAGATGAATTAACATTTTCACAAATAAAAACTGGCACTTCTCTGTATTCATGATATTTAACATAATAGTGTAGGTTGCGGCAACAAAGGTTAGACCCACTCTGCGGCTTCAAACACTGTAAATTATACACTAGTTATCCTCGGGCGAACATTTCAAGTTGCTTTTGAAGTCAATTATATTTTAAGAAAAAACAGACACGTGTTATGGCCCTAGTTTATTTAAATATAAAAGACACATGCTTGAATTCATACTAAGTATATTATCCTAATAATAACAATTGATGCATAAAAATCTCATTTTAAATATATATTTTTGTGTATATCTAGATGCTCCTGCTCTTAAGGTCAACATGCTCTCTTTCTCGCTCCACAAATAGATTACTTGGTGCAAACCCTACCGTGGTTTGTGGTTTGTCTCACTTAATTGAGATCTGTTTGGATGAACTTGTGGAAGCTTGTGTTTTGTTTCTAATAGTTGACTAACAAAAATGCTGGCAAATGAGTTTTTGGTGCATGTGACATTTTTTCGATAATGAAAATTGAAGCTAGGAACAAGAAGAGAAAGTATAACAGATATTAGTTAACAAAATTAAAATAAACTATTAAACAGGGAATTGAAGTGAATAAAAAGTAACCGGACCTTATAAAGAAACACACTTTTGCAATTGTTCACCTTAAAAATTTGTTTGTAGGACACACCTAATTGAGCTTCTAAAATAATTTAGAAATAGCAAAAAATGGAGTTTTTGTTTTTTTCCGTTTATTGTTGTATTGTTCTTTCCATCTAAAATAAGTGACATGCTTCCATAGTAACAATATTGTGAAACGGGGACATCTCACTAATATTTGCTCACTAAAGACAGTAAAAGGATCATGCTATATCAATCTGAATTATTATCACTACATTTTATTATACAAAATTTTTTACTATTCTTTATTTATTTTTTATTATCTTTGCAGGTTTCTCTACTGTTGGATCCAAAGAGTAAATCTTGTCTCTTCACTCTCTTCATTACTGCTTCGTTGATTTGTGGTGCTTACTTCATTGGGAGTGCATTCCTTGCAAAAAATTACAGAGGAGTACATATCATTGCTTCAATGGCTATTTCTTTATAATCATTTACTTCGCAGAAGAGAATGCATAATATATGAGTCTTGTTTAAAATTTTCTCTAAGAAGTTTCAGTTATCTTGTAACAGACAATGCATAAATTTTGTTATTGTTTATGCAGATCTTACCAACATGGAAAATGAATAATGCAAGGCAAAATAGACAATCCTTTGAATGCAATAAGGTTTGTCCCTTTCAGAAAACATTTTTGCCAATGTGGTGGATAAAGTTTTTTAAACTTCTATAATCCCTATAAGCAATCCCGTATTGAAAATGGTGTTCCAGATGCATATCCTTGACTATCTCCGGCAAGTGCTATCCTTAACGAACTAAGTGCACATCCTATAAATATTACTTCGTATCATTTTTTAACAATTACATATATCCTAGAAATTCAGGTTATGCAGTTTTGTGTCCTCATTTCATTTTTGAACAATTGCATATCCTAGAAATTCAAGTTAAACAGTTGTGTATCCTTATTGTTGATGTGGTGACTGAAGTGGTTTACTCCCTATTTTATTTTTCATGGCTACCATTACTTGTTTCGTAATTATCCTATTAAGGTTACCTCAATTATATTTTCACAAAGTTAGACGTGACTAATGGTTATTTTCCCATTAGATTTTGTGGACAACGGACTATTTTCCCTTTTTTTTTTCTTTTTTTCTTTTCTTTTTTTTTTTTTTTTTCCTTTTTTTGTGGACAAACGAGTCCGTTGGAAATTTTACTCAAGTATATTTGAGAATCTGTATTTGAGGGGTACTTTATATTTGCTTGAACATCTCTCATTCTAAGCAAATATGTCTGAAAGTTTCAATGTACAAATAATTTACAAGGAATAAATCTGACAGCAGCTTGCTCAGATATCACTAGGGGAGGAAATGAATCCAACAAGGCAGGATACACAATCTAATAAATGCAAGGTTAATCTCTTTCACAAAGTGTACTTGCTATTTTGCTTGTAAGTTCTTTGGTATATAAATATATATATATATATATATTTTTATCTCCCAGTTTTTAAATTTATTCCCTTTTGCTTTTAGAATCAATGCAGGCCTGTTGGTAGTGAGGCATTGCCAAAAGGAATTATTGCCAGAAATTCTAACTTGGAAGTGCGCCCTTTATGGGGTCCAGTTGCAGAAAATGTATGTGAAACAGCAGCTGGATATCTCAATGAATGTCAGAATGAAAGCTTAAATTTTACTAATAGTTTTAGATCTTCTACATGAATGGTTATCGAAATTTATTTTACAAGTTTTTAGAGGATTGTTTATTCTTTTTCTTTATTGAACATTTGCACAGCATGACTCGTGAATTACTGGCCTCACTTGAGAAAATTTTCTGTATAAATCCTCCTGAGCACTTATGGTCCTTAAAGGGTGGGATTGGTGTAGGTTTTATTTTCAAATCTTACGTACAAAAAAAAAAAAAAAAAGTAAAAAAGCAAATTCAAATGAGAAAGCAAAAGAAAATGTTTCTTCTTGACACTGATAGTTTTATTTGGTTCAAATAAATCAAAAACTTTCTTATCTTTTCATTTTCTTTATACTTATTTTAGTATTTTTTGAATCAGATCACTTCAAAGCCTTCAGTAAATTTGTTGGCCATTGCAGTTGGAATAAAGCAGAAACAAATAGTGAAACAAATTGTTGAAAAGGTGACAGGCCTATATCTCTCTAATGGCTTCCTACCTCACAGACTTTTGCTGGTTGTATTTATGACTAACATCTACCATTTTGTTGCAGTTTCTGGCAAATGGTTTTGTAGTGATGCTTTTTCATTACGATGATGTTGTGGATGAATGGCGCGATTTAGGGTGGAGTAGCCGCGTCATACATGTATCTGTCATGAATCAAACAAAATGGTAATTACCTGATGAACTACGAGTCATTTCTCTCCAAGTGGGGTGTTCATGTAAAATACGTATCTGTAATCTATGGATATATAAAGATCATCTGGTGGCATAGGTGGTTTGCCAAGCGTTTCTTACATCCGGACGTAGTAGCTGAATATGATTATATATTCCTTTGGGATGAGGACCTTGAAGTTCAAGATTTTGACCCAGCACGGTTAGTATGATTTGCAAATTTTGTTTTTTGTGTATTAATTTTGAGTTTCCTTAGTGATTATTGTAAGCTTTTACTTAGGCTTGGCTGGTTCAGTACTTCAATAACACCGAGCATAACAATATTTATCTGGAATATTGGTCGTTCTTGTATCTAGTAACTAAATGGCGTGAACTAGTCAATTGGTTGGATATGTGGAAACATGCACATAAATGTAATCTCATTCTGTGATAAGCATGGCCAGAAAGAATATAACCTGTTTTGTAGTTACTTTCAGGCTACATAACATTGTGCAAACACTTTTCAAGTGTGTCTAGGAAAAATTCACTAGCGCTTGTCTTTAATGGTGCTGGACATTCCTCTTCATTAATATTTTTTACGACTATTCTGGCAATAGTTTTGCCAAGTCCAGCTAGTGATATTACGGCCTATTTTGTCTCACATCTTGCCGATGCTAATACGGCCTTTTTGAACTCATGGAAATTTTTTAACAAAACTCCACTTCAAATAGTATGAATATGGTTTCTTTGAAGATGAAAAACCTCATGATCATATGTTGAACATATTAAAATCTATGCAGGTATCTTTCTATTGTCCAAGATGAAGGACTTGAAATATCCCAGCCTGCACTTGATCCTGCTAAGTCAGAGGTGCATCATCAAATTACTGCACGTCGGAGGAATTCAAAAGTGCACAGGTCAGTGTAGTACTCTTGAAGGGAGAGGGAGAGGGAGAGAGAGAGAGAGAGAGAGAGAGTTTTCTGAATGAGTATAGCTGTAATCTGAATGATAATTAACCGGAATTTGGAAATAAGCTCTAAGGGTACTGACCAGCTCTACAGATCAAGGTATCTAAGAAACTTCAGAGATGTCGCAGGTCAAAAAGACCTAATCGAAATGCTCGACCATTGAAATTTCCTCATTGTGGCTGGATCATGGAACATAAACAATTTTTCAGATTAAGTTGACTATGACAGCGTAATCCGAGGTGTAGAAGTGTGGTGAATTATGTCTCGTGTTGTTATTGGATAATGGATACCATATCATGGGGATTATAGATACATTCTTTAGACAAAATATGCCATTGTTCTTAAAAATTTAGAAACTTAAATCAATCTTAACCTTTCTTATTTACACCCTGAACAGAAGGTTCTATAAGCTTAAAGGCAGTGGAAGGTGTGACGATCGCAGCACAGCTCCTCCGTGCATAGGGTATCATCAGCCTATAACTCCTAAAAATGTTCTTTAATTTTCTGTTCCATATCATAATTGGTTCTTTAACTGCTGAAAAACCACTTTTTCTGTGGTGAACTAAATTCATGTATTGTCTCAAGAAAAGACAAGTTTTATACTTAATGCAATAAAACAAATTTTGTCACGCAGTTGGGTGGAAATGATGGCACCTGTGTTCTCAAGAGCAGCCTGGCGATGTGCATGGTATATGCTCCAGGTATAGCTTATTTCTTTTGAATTGAGTACGTGCAATGATCATAATGTGTGAATTGGTACTCAACATTTGTCTGGAACAATGGGTGAGGGTTCTAAAATAGTATCAATGAATTATGATTTCTATGAGATTTCTTCTTCACTTTAATTAGGTTATTAGGTTAAAATAGGGTCTCTTTTTCATATGTATGTGTAAAGTGTACATCTAAGAAGTCTGGACATGGACACAAACACAGACACAAACAAGGGAGATAATGATTTCAAAAAAATGATAACACAAACACGGCAATAAAACAATATTTTTTTATTTGCAACGTAGATAAATATTATGTCCACAAACGATAAAAAATTAACACTAATTAATAAATAAATAAATAAGTCACCAGATTTAAATAATTAATAGATAATCCATCAAAAAGATGAAAATGATAAGAGTTAATTTAAGACAAAGAAGTCAGAGAAATGCTATATGTCACCGGTTTTTTGTCTTCTACATGATTACTCGTGATTGGTTCTCTTGTTTTGAAACAATTATTAATCAATTAATGAAAACAAATAATATTTTGACATATGATTCGGTGGTATTAAAGGGTGAAAAAATAAGTGTGTTATAGCAATTCTCAAGAAGATCATCCAATACATCATTAGTTCATCACGATCTAAACAAAAAGTTATAAACATTCAACATTCAACCTCCATCAAAAGCACTAAAGAAGAGGGAGGAAAATTAGTTGGCCTGTCCCTGCCATGTCCCTGCTGTGTCCCCAAAAAACAAATTAATTAAACAGCAGCTGGCGTGTCCCATACGTGTCCGCCGTGTCCCTGTCGTGTCCGACTGTTTTGGAGTGTAGGCACTTTATAGTTGTACAGCTTTTGTCAAAAATGGGGAAAAGTAGATGCCCTGATTGTTTTTGCAAGCGGTGCATGTTGTCCATGCTGTTGTTATTGTTTTCTAATAATTTTTTTTTTAACCCCAACAGAATGACTTGATCCATGCATGGGGCTTGGATTTCCAGCTTGGTTATTGTGCACAGGCAATTTTCTAATTCCACAACTTCTCTGTATGACTCTCGATTTGTGGACGGTAGTGATACGGTGACAACTTTTTTTTACAGGGTGATAGGACAAAAAATGTTGGTGTGGTTGACTCTGAGTATATAGTTCATTTGGGTCTTCCAACACTCGGTGTTTCAGATGGCACCAAGGTAAGTAATTCTCATGTTTATGTGAGCAATTCATTTCCATAGGAAACTCGTACAGTAGATTCTTGCAAGTTTTATGATTTGTGCCAATAAATTTTTACATTGAAGTTCCAAAAAATTTCAAAAAAATTATAATATGGAAATGTTCCTGTTGAATTTATAGATGAGAAGAAGAAGAAGAATAATAAGAAGAAGAGAATAGAACGAGAGAGAGAAAGCTGCTGTATATTATTAATTCAAAAAACATAGGGTTTCCCCCTTACACATAACTACTTATACTAATAAGAATAATACATAAAGACCAAACTACCCCTAACACTTAACACTCCCCCTCAAGTTGGTGCAAAGATATTTCTCATGCCCAACTTGTAACAAATGGGGTGAAAGACTTTACTACTAAGACCCTTAGTAAAAACATCCGCCAGTTGATCTTCAGACTGAACAAAAGGCATACATATCAAACCCTTATTCAATTTCTCCTTAATGAAATGTCGGTCAATCTCAATATGCTTAGTCCGATCATGTTGAACTGGATTGTGTGCAATACTAATAGCAGCCTTGTTGTCGCAATACAAAGTCATGGGACCACTCCAATCAAGCCCTATATCACTCAACAAAGATTGAAGCCACATTAGTTCACATGTTCCATGTGCCATAGCCCTGTATTCAGCTTCAGCACTAGATCTAGAAACAACCGCTTGCTTCTTACTTCGCCATGTAACTAAATTTCCACCTACAAAAGCACAATAACCGGAGGTAGAGCGTCGGTCATCTATAGAGCCTGCCCAATCTGCATCTGTGAATGCTTCCAACCGCAAGTGACCATGATTAGAAAACAAAATTCCTTTTCCAGGGGCAGATTTAAGGTACCTCAAAATGCGATAGACTGCATCCAAATGAGTTGCACGAGGATCATGCATAAACTGACTCACTATCCCAACTGCATAGGCAATATTTGGACGAGTATGAGAGAGATATATCAGTCTTCCCACAAGTCTTTGGTACCTTTCCTTCTCCACAGGCTCACCAATTCCACTACAAAGATGATGATTAGTCTCAATCGGTGAATCAGCTGGTCTACAGCCCAACATGCCCGTTTCCTCAAGAAGATCTAGAATGTACTTCCTTTGAGAAATAAAGATGCCTTTATCAGATCGAGCAACTTCAATCCCAAGAAAGTATCGCAATGGACCAAGGTCTTTTATCTCAAACTCCTTGGCTAACTGCATCTTGAGATGGGTCACCTCCTCCTCATCATTACCTGTCACAACTATGTCATCCACATATACAATAAGCACTGTTACCTTATGTACATTGCGTTTGACAAACAAGGTGTGATCCGCATTGCTTTGCTGATACCCAAATCCCAGCATTGCCTTGAGGAATCTACCAAGCCAGGCTCTAGGAGATTGTTTCAAACCGTACAAAGCCTTCTTTAATAAACCTTTCCAACTGTAGACTGAGATGAGAATCCTGGAGGTACATCCATATATACCTCCTCCTCCAAATCCCCATGAAGAAAAGCATTCTTCACATCTATTTGCTGTAGAGGCCATCCCAAATTAGCCGCACATGACAGGATAGCCCGAATGGAATTCATCTTTGCTACCGGGGCAAAAGTTTCTTGATAATCTATTCCATATGTTTGGTAAATCCCTTGGCCACTAGTCTTGCTTTGTACCGTTCAATCGTCCCATCTGCATTGTGCTTAATGGTGAACACCCACTTACATCCGACTGGTTTTTTCCCATTTGGAAGAGACATCAACTCCCATGTGTTATTTTTACTCAAAGCTTGCATCTCTTCTACCATAGCTACCTTCCACTTAGGATCATTGATGGCGTCTTTCCAACCCTGCGGAATACAAACAGAAGAAAGGGACGAAACAAAAGCACGATATGGAGAAGACAACGAATCATATGACACGAATTTAGAAATAGGGTGTTGAGTACAAGCTCTAACCCCCTTTCTGAGAGCAATAGGAAGACTCAAATCATCCGTAACAGGACCATTAACAACAGGTGAAGAAATGAGATGAGGATCATTACCTGAAGAGTTAGTGGACACTGGGTGTGGAACTGGCATAGGAGATGATGATTGACTTGGTGGCACAAGAGAAGCCGGCTCTTTCTGGCGCCGTGAATAAGTCTAAAGATCAGCTTTGTCCAAACGACCACCGATATTCGACTCCTCGTCAACAGAACTTCTAGGCTCCCCCTCACCACAAATAACAGCCCGCTGAGTAGGAAGGAAAAAAGACAACTCATGCTGATATGATGCCGTCTCATCCGCAATCTCATCGATACCACGCTCCCCCTGAGGAGATGGCGGAGGGCCAGAAAAGAAGGACTCAGATTCACGGAAGGTGACATCCATACTAACATACAGTTTATGAGAGTGAGGGTCATAGCATTTGTAGCCTTTCTGAGTAGCAGAATAACCAAGAAAGACACACCGGACAGCCTTAGGATCAAGCTTCCCACGAGTACGAGGGTGAAGATGAACAAAACAGACACAACCAAAAACCCGAGGCGGAAGCGAAGAAGTGGGATAAGTCACAGGAAGAAGCTCAAGAGGAAGTTGGAAGTGAAGGACACTAGATGGCATACGGTTAATAAGGTAAGCCGCGGTAAGAACTGCATCCCCCCAAAAAGACTTAGGAACGTGCATAGTAAACAAAAGAGAGCGGGCAACCTCAAGGAGATGGCCATTCTTACGTTCAGCAACTCCATTCTGTTCAGGAGTGCCAACACAACTAGTTTGATAAAGAATGCCATGCTCATCGAGGTATGCCCGGAAAGTGCCATCAACATACTCCGTCCCATTGTCACTCCGAAGAATTTTGATAGTAGTATTGAAGAGATTGGATACCATTTTATGAAAACTTTTGAAGCAAGAGAAAACCTCATTTTTTGTACGAAGTAAATAAAGCCAAGTCACACGGAAATAACAATCAATAAATGTGACAAACCAACGATAACCAGAGGTAGAAACAACAGGGGAAGGACCCCACACATCAGTATGAATAAGCATAAAAGGAAAAGTACTTCTTTTATTAATGGAAGGATAACAAGTACGTTTATGCTTAGCAAGCTCACAAGCATCACAAACAAAGTTATTCCTAGGACAATCACGAACTAATAAAGGAAAAAGTTTCTCTAAAATGCTAAATGAAGGATGCCCCAAACGGCGATGCCACTGATGAAGGAGACGAAGGGAGGAGCCAGAAGCACATTGAAGAGCCTGAGAGGATAAAGGTGAAGTAGGGATGGCATCCAGAAAGTACAGACCACTTTGTGCTCTACCACTGCCAATCATTTTCCCCGTAGCCAGTTCCTGAAAGACACAATGAGTCGGAAAAAAGGTTACAGAGCAATTGAGAGCAGTAGTAAGGCTACTAACAGAAAGTAAGTTAGTTGAGAAATTAGGAACATGAAGAACAGATGAAAGTGAAAGTAAAGAGGTGCAATGAACAGAACCCTGGCTGGAGATAGAAGATAAAGTGCCATCAGCCACTCTAACCTTATCTCGCCAAGAACCAGGTGAATAAGAATGGAAAAAACTAGAAGTACCCGTTATGTGATCGGTAGCTCCGGAATCAATGATCCAAGGAGACGACGAAGAGGCGCTGAGTGCACTAGCAGAAATACCTGTGTGAGCAAAGTTGGAAGAGGCAGAAGAGGAAGAAGCTAAGGCAGATGAAGAATCAAGTCGAGCCATCAACTGTCTGAGAGTGTGAAGCTCATCCGGGGAAATATGAGAACCAGCATCATTCGAGGCACTAGCAGTAGTCTCAGAAACATGTGCCTGAGGACGAACACCACCACCACGACCACGGCCTCGAGTAGGGCGGCCATGCAACTTCCAACAGTGGTCTTTATCATGTCTATCTTTCCCACAATACTCACACTTCAACCGGTCCCGATCAACCAATGGACCCTTACCACCACCTGGAGACGGAAAAGACGGAGTATCACGTGACTTGGGGCCAACAACCATCGCTGACCGATCCGCAACAGGAGCATGCACCATAGCACTACGACGACTCTCCTCCTGCTGAACCAGGGCGTAAGCCTCACACAATGTAGGAAACGGAGAGCAACCCAACACCTGAACTCGTATCTGATCATACTCCAAATTCAGACCAACAAGAAAGTCATAAACCCGCTCCTTCTCCACAGCCTGCTGAAACATAGTGGCATCTTTGGAGCAAACGGGCTGAAAACTCTGGTAAAAATCTAGCTCTTGCCACAAACCACTCAATTCAGCATAGTAGACTGACAGAGAGCGATCCTTCTGATCCAAACCCCTAATCTTCTTACGCAATTCATAGGCCTGTGCATCATTCCCTTGTTGAGAATACATCTGAGAGGCTGCTAGCCAGATCTTGTGAGCAGTATCCATCAAGAGAAAAGTCCGACTAATGGTAGGCTCCATAGAATTGATGAGCCAGGTCATAACTAAAGCATTCTCAGAAATCCATTGAGCAGATCAAGCACTATCCTCAGTAGGTGGCTCGGTACTACCAGTAATATAGCCAGTCAAACGCCGGGCGGCAATGGCAAGACTACAGGAGCGGGACCAAATCAAGTAATTAAAACCATTAAGTTTGACCGGACTAATCTGGAGAGAAGGACCATCACCAAGAGTCAGACCACGACTCAGTCCACTCTCCTCCTTGCCCTTAGAGTCCTGACCCAAGTTATCAGCCATGAGATGAGAAAAGAGGGTGCAAAAAACACAAGTTGGATATCAAACAAGGCCAGAAATCACCCAACCAGCACACCAAAACACCTTCTAAGGCTAAAACAGTCCAAGAGAAGTCCAAAACAGAGCAACCAGATCAACTACAAGCCAGAAAACCGAAGCAGAGTATCTGAACAGCGATAAAAAACCAAGATAGGGCCAAAATACATCAAACCAGGGACAATAAACCCCTCTAGGGTTCCAGTCGGCTCCAGGAACAGTATGAAGCCTAAGCAACAATCTTCAAGGAGGAAGATAGTGCTCTGATACCATGTTGAATTTATAGATGAGAAGAAGAAGAAGAATAATAAGAAGAAGAGAATAGAACGAGAGAGAGAAAGCTGCTGTATATTATTAATTCAAAAAACATAGGGTTTCCCCCTTACACATAACTACTTATACTAATAAGAATAATACATAAAGACCAAACTACCCCTAACACTTAACAGTTCCATTATGCCAAGTCTTACTTCATGAGCTGTCAATGCAAGCATACGCCTGGCTTTGCTTGAGTAAGTCTACCAAGCCAGCCAGTGGAAGCAAGATTCCGAAAAGCGGCTGTGGTCGCCATAATGGTAGCAGTGGCGCGGTTGCGGTTGCGGTTTCAGAGTGTAAAGGCCGTAGCGTAATGGTTGCAGAAATCGGAACTGTGAATTTTTTTTATTTTTCGCACAATTTGAAAAAAACTTACCGATACGCATCTTTTTTTTTCATAATCATATTTATTGGGTTTTAAAATAAATATTGATCAATTTTTGTAAATTGTTAAGTATGATCCAATATATTTCATATTTTTAAATCACTATAAAATAAATCTTTTATATTTTATTTTCATCATTAATGACTTTATATGTCATAAATTCATATTACGCTTGTGGCAAAAAAAAAAATTTATTGAACTTAGATGTATAAAATTATTTTTTTAATTATTATACTTGTGGAAGCATATGCAAATTTTAACTTGAATAGTTTTAAAAAATAAATTATACATGCTAATGTAATCATATAAAAATTAAAAAATAAATTATAAAGATTTTTTTTTTTTTGGGGAGGGGGGGTTTGGATTACTTAATATTCATTCTCTTTTTGGATAACTTGTAAATAAAAATAAAATAAATTAATCAAAAAAAAATTGACATGTATAAAATATGTATTAATATATAATTATAGGCGTTATGTTTTCTAGAGATTTTACAAAAAAATCAATCACTAATTATTATATATAAGATAAATAATGACAAAAATAAGAGAATAAATAAGAGCCAAATATATATATATATATAAATATATTTTAATCAAGCCAAATAGATAATGACCATACTTACTATTATTATTATTATTATTATTATCAAGCAATATATAGATAGACCCATACAAACAAAATGGTTGAGTGATAGCAGTTGATTAGAATAGCATAGATTTTACAGTGTCAACAAATCAATAACATGTTCTTCATCTTTTCTCTCTCTTTATCTCTTACTCCTTCATCTTCTCTCTTCATCTTTCCTCTTCTCTCTCTATCTCTCTTCTCCCATTTTCAGTTTTTTTTTTTTTTTTCTTTCGAAAGAAGCAATTCGGAACCGTTACGTAACGGTGCGTAACAGGCCGTTACGGCCGTTATGACAACTGTTACAGCCGACACACCTATGAATTTCAATCACACCGAAAAAGCGGCCGTAACAGGTGGCGGTAACTACCACAACCGTTACGTAACGATTGCGGCCGCTTTTTAAAACCTTGAGTGGAAGTATCCCACCCTAGAGCTCAAGATTTTTGAGTCCCATTTATGTTGGGTGGACTAAAATAATAACAGGGGAGGGGGTTTCCTACATTGCAGTGGCATGAGAAGGGCACTTGACATGTTAGGGACCTATCAAAACTATGCACTATTACATCCTATAAAGCACGGGTACGCCTGAAATGTTGCCGTACGAGTACCGAGTACGCACCTGGTACGGGTACGCGTACCGGTACGGCTGCACGCGTACCGGGTACAGCCAAAGGGGGTCTGGTACGTCTGGTACATTTGGATACGGCATGGGTACGGAGGGGGTACGCCATGGGTACGTTCCGAGGCAAAAAATAATCAAAAACTACATGTATACATAGAGAGAGAGATAACCTCGTGCTTTAAACATCCCATAAACACATCTATAGAGGGAATCGAGAGAGAGACAGAGGAGATGGAAGAGATCGAACCTGATAGTTGATTGATCGTCTTCGTCTTCGTCTCTGATGGAACCTGATAAACACATCGATCGTCTTCATCTCTGATCGAACCTGATAGTTGATCGATCGAACCTAATGGAATCGAAGAGATCTTCTGCTCACTGTTGATCGATCATCTTCGTCTCTCCCCTTTCTCTCTCTCTTGCCTCTGCTCTCTTCATCGCCTCTCTCCTCTTCGTCTTTGACTTCTCTCTCAAAACAAATATATAATATAATTGGTCATATATATAATATATAATAACATAATAAAAATTGGTCATCTATATAATATATAATAATATAATAAATTTTTATATATAATATAATTGATCATGTATAATATATAATATAATTGATCATATATAATATATATAATAAATTTTATAAATTATAATTTTTATCATATATAATAAAAAAATATATATATTTATTGGCGTATCGCAGCCGTACCCGTACTCTACTTTTTTGGGATTTTGCCGTATCGACGTACCCGTACTCGTACCCGTACCGTACTCGTACCCGCACCCTCACCCACACCCGTGCTTCTTAGATTACATCCATCCTCCTGATGTTTTTTCTTTGTCTTCTTCCCCCTCCTCCATGGTCACAATGCTCATTGATTTACTCTCTGTCAGATGACCCAAAAATTTGATAATATTGTTAATAAAAATAGTAATTTGACCCAAAAAAATCAGTGTCAAAAGGTGGAACAAAAAAAAAGTATGTTGTATTAATTCAAAGTGATAATTGATTTGACCTAACTGTCATGCTATTATGCACAGCATTAACCTTGCCCTTTGGGTTGCCTGCTAATACTATTTGTGCTTGTTCATGTAATTGAGTTATAAATCACCAGATCATTTGTCTCAAACAGAGAATTTTTCAGATTCAGATTGCAGTTTATTCTTTTTATTTTATTTTCTTGTTTAACCGATACTGAGAACTTGTCATCATTGAAATTGCAGGAACCATCTGGCTTGCAGAGAGTTAACAATAGAACTGAAGTAAGTTCCTTGGTTTCGCTATAGGAAAGTGTATCTTCTTTCTAGGAGTACTTTGTAGATTCTGTTGGTTCTTTTGATCTGTATGCTCAAACAACACTAAATCATTTAAATTGAAACTGAAGTTATGCACATATATATTATATCATGTGCTTTAAGCTGCAAGGACAGTTGCATCTCAATGGTTTTTGAACTTGGAACATGCTATGTTGGTGGTGTGAAGCAAAGTCCAACGTCACCTTGGTACTAAAGTAATGTGAAGTAAAGCGTGAGGGCATTTTCAGCTCAACCCAATCGTATTAGAGCCATAGTACTCAAGGATGGTTAGTGTGTGTCCCTGGCCTGCATGCGGCAGGTGCTGCCGGGTGAGCACGTTGCAAGTGAGGGAGGGTGTGAAGCAAAGTCCCACATTGGCTTGGTAGCGTGAGGGCACCCCCACCTCAACAACTAACTTTTGAAGTCGAGTTTTACCCAAGACTGTGTAACATGAAGCTCTTTTTTTTCGTTCTTTAATTATCGAACTAGAAAGAGCATTTTACAAGTTATGCGGAACTAGAGAAAATCTTCGCGGGAATACATGAAATATATCCCTCCAAAAAAACACTAGTCTTGCAATATATTCATTTGCACTAGTCATAATGTTGCCATTGCAAAATATGTTGAGGGAGTGATAATTTTTTATTCTTGTTTCATGGCAAGTATGCTGCATTAGTATCTTGGATTTTTTTCCGGCTTTTTTGTGTAAATGAGCACTTTGTTTATCTCAGTTTTTTTATTTATAGTAAGGACCTTTACTCTGAAAACTGATGATTTTTCTCCATCACATCCGTTTTCATTCATCTGCATCTGTTCTTTGGGCACCATTGAGTGATGATATGTGTGCAGGTGAGGAGACAGTCCTTTATGGAAATGCAGATTTTCAAGAAAAGATGGAACAATGCAGTGAAGGACGACAAATGTTGGGTCGATCCATATCAACAACCTGTTGAGCAGAAAAGCCGTTAGCTTATAATCTATACTACATCTTCTTCAATTAAACAAGGTACAAGGTTTGCGATACTCACACAATCATACCCCACAATAAAATCTTCAATCATTTATGATACATTCAAATTCCCAAACGATATGGAAGATTGTTTCGAAGTGCCTTGGATGCCGAATTATTGACTGATGCTGTATTGATCATTCTGATCATGTTTGTGCCCTAATCTGAATAAACCAAGGTTTTATTTTGTAATCTAATCATTTTTTCCTTGAGTTATAGAAATGTTTTTTTTTTATTTTTTTATTTTTTTTCATTACAAATACAAATAGGAAACACTTGTTAGTGGTGGGAAAAGTTGATTTGAATGATTGTATGAAGCTGGTTGTTACCAATGTAAATACTTTTTTGGCTTTATAATTATCAATGTTAATTGTTTTTGTATATGATGATTCTCATCTGTTTGGTCAACATTATCATAGATACGATTTCAGTGTGTGTTAGCCAAAGTTTTTAAGGTTGATATTAAAACATTATGCCAATCTATTGTTCTTTGGGATTAGCATTGATCTGCTGTTGGTTTGTCATGTTCTATTTTCCCCTAAAATGCTTTAACTGCAGATGTGGTTTCCATGAAATTATGGAAGTGAAATTGACATATTTGTTTTAATTTTTTATGTTTTATTTTTTGAAAAGCACAAAAAACATTTTTTGTGAACTATATCTGAAACATAATTTGGACTGGGGGTGTTGCCCAACCTATGGGCTCATCACATTTCGATAATTTAAATCATTCATTTTATATAATCATTTGTATATCTATATAATAAGGCAGCTCAGTTTTTTTGCCTTGATTGGACTTCTGTGCGTTTGTCAATACATTGACCGTTAGATTGAATTCAATCGAATGGCTCACAATATCTAATCACCTTATACTTTCTCTCTCTCACCCACACACTCCTCTCAAATTTTCAACACTCTTTCAAATTTTGAACACAGACATCTCTCTCTCTCTTCTACATTACTCTCTTCATCTTCTCTGTTTCTCTATTCCTCTAAACCGCCCCAAACCCATCTCAATCCCTCTCTCTACATTACTCTCTTCATCTTCTCTCTTCATCCATTCCTTTGAACCGCCCCAACAAACCCATCTCAATCTCCCTAGCTCCGACACAAAGGTAAAGAATTTCTCTCCATCATCCGAAGACCACAGTCAGATCTGCAAACCCTCCTTCTAATCCACAGAGGTAAAGAATTTTTCTTTGTTGTTTTCTCTCATATTAATCAACAAATCGGACATTTTTGGAGATTAATCCAGATAGCTTTTTGGGGATTAATCTAGACAGTTTTTTGTATCAAAATAGGACAATTTTTTGGAGATTAATCTAGACATTTTTTTGTTTTGGTTGGGAAGGTTTGTTTTGGTTGCCTATTTTGCCATTCTCTTTTTTTTTTTTTGGGTCTGTTTTACCATATCTGTTTTTTTTTTTTTTCTACATTTTAGGTTTGAACTAATATTTATAGGTTCATACACTTCACGTTGGGTTGGGTAAGGCTATACTATTTCATATTTTTTAGCTGGAATGTTATATGTATACTATTTCATACTTGATGTATGTATGTCTGTATGTTATATGTATACTCAGAGCAAGATAAATTACTAGGCATGGCTTGTGGCATTACCAAACCCTTAGTTGGTTGTCATATCTTTTTTTTTTTCATCTTAATTTTTGTTCATCTTTTTCATCTTATAGAATGACCTAATAAGTCATGTATTGCAAGTGTGTGATAGAATGACCCAATAAGTTTTCTTTATTTTGATTTTGGGGAATATATATAGGCACACAAATGGTTGCCTCAATTTTTTTTCTACATTTTAGGTTTGAACTAATATTTATAGGTTCATACACTTAATGTTGGGCTGGGTAAAGCTATACTATTTCATATTTTTTAGCTGGAATAGTTATCAAATCAAGAATTGCATTGTAAATCAAAATTCGAATTTTGCAAATCATGGATTGAATCAAATCAAGAATGGTAAGGTAAAAGTTGATGTTAAATAAAATAAAATAAATATGAATAAATTGATTTGATTTTATATATGAATTTTATTCGAATTTAAATTCAAATTTTATATATGAATAAATAAAATAAATTGATTTGACACATGTTTTACAATAGTTCTTATAAGACATAATTACAACTTCTAATTAGAAAGACATTGCCTTCATAGCAAGAGATGTGGGTCTAAATCCTGCTAAACATAAAGTTATTTAAATACATAATATATTCTCTTGACATTCGACAAATGGACTTAAAAACACTAAATAGAGTAGAATATCAATAAAGAGTAAGTGGGTACCCTTTATTTTAAAACCTAAAACAATTTGCAGTGTGTGTATGCTTAGCTCAAAACCTCTGAAGATGTATTTTGACATTTTCGAAAAAAAATGTTAAAAACCTGTTGGTTCTGAGAGGATGTCATTGGATCCTATTAAACCCTCTCATTGCCAAAATGATATTAAAACATGCATAAGTGTTGGTTATTCTCGAAGTAAAGACATTTAGAAGTTGTATTATGACATTGTCACCAAGAAAAAAAGTAAACCTTATCGAAATCTATCCAAACCGATAGTTTCAAGAATAAGATGAATTGTAAACTATGAATCAAATTGTGACTCATGCGAATCAATTATCTCTCAAAATAGATTCATCCAAATATTTATGCATGATCGTGAATGGTAAGATTCTAATAACAGATATTGGAACTAACATGTGTTGAAACTCTCAAACTATTTGAGCAAATATGATAGCTTAAAAGGTAAGCCAAGCAGTACCTCTTTGTTAAGTTCAAGAAGCTAGAAGTGCGAAGATGATCTCTACATGCAGCAAAAGAAGTGGTACCCAAGACCACTATGAAATGGCCAAATAAACCCCAAAGAAAAAGTAATTAAACAAAAATAATGGTGCATAAAGAGTTTCCAGAAATTGAGATGATAATTGAAGAATTTAAACAATAAATAAAAAAAAAACAACTGATATACCAACTCAATAAATTGTAGGAAAAGTAAATGAGCTGATAATGCTGTTATTTTTGTCTTTTTAAGAGCCCCAAACAGCAGAAACTATCGTACCTGCTTATTTTAATGGACTGCTCAAATGCGCATGCAGCAACACATCCTACCTTCATCTTCATGAGATAAAAATACTCTCTCTCTCTCTCTCTCTAATGAACTTCTATATAACAAAACAAGAGTGTTTATGGGACATTTGTTTATTTGTCAAAGTATGAACCGTTAGATTGGTTCAATCCCATGGTTGAAAATGTCTCCCTCATTTAGACATTTCAATGGTTGAGATTTTTTTAGATGAATATCAATGGTTGAGATTAGTTTTCCATTTAGCTTTTAGATTTACACAGACATCTTCTCTCTCTCTGTCATTTGGATTTCAAAATTTGAAGCTCCCTTCTGTCACACCTCTTCCTCTTCCCACCACATATCTTTCTCTTTCCACCAAGCTTTCTCCGCAGTTCCCTTCTCCGTAGTTCGATCTGAATGCAAAGTGGGACGCCTGTCTCGATTTGGGTATCCACCGATTCGTTTACTCCTCCCTGGCCGGTGCCGTCGGTGGTTTCCTTCTCTTTAGTAAGTTTCCCCCCCTTTTTTCTGTTTGTTTTTCGAGAAAACTGCAGAAAAAGAAACGAGTAATAGAAAGTTTTGAATACACCTTTCTGTCTGTGTAGTTTAAGTTTCGAGTGTTTCTTTATAGGGTTTCTTTTTCAGGGATATGATTCATTATATTGGAATGTGTATCTACGCATGATTTACATTTGTGTATGATTTTTTGAGAAAACGAGTCTTTGCAGAAGTACAATACCTACTTATAAGAATCCAGATAATTGGAATTTTTCTAATTTGAGTGTTTCTTCGTAAATGTAAACGTTGAGCAACTCCAATGGCAAAGCTATAAGACCTGCCAAAGCCATTTTTTGGCCTAGATATCTCAAAAAATGTTCTCCAATGGTGAACCAAATTTCTTGCCAAAAAATGGCAAAGCCCTTTTTTCTACGTCAACAAAACTAAATCATGGGCACAAGAGATTTTATGAGTGGACCTAATTGCCGAAAATTGATATGGGAATTGATTGCTTCAAAATAGCATGGCCAAAAAATAGTATAGCCAAAAAATAGCTTTTTTTGCACTGTAGTGAGCAAAAAAATAGCTTGAGGAAAGCCATTTTAGCTTTTACCATTGGAGTTGCTATATGGCCATTTTCTATACTAGGGTGTGGAGGGAGCATAGTAGAAGTTGTGTGTTTGGCTTGAGCCAAATTTTGAATTCTGTGTTACAGGCAATGTTGTTAATCTCATACTGTACCGGACATGAGCTCTAAGAAGAGTCTTATAAAGTCATAATCACCACCACTATGTAGACATGATGTTTTTGATAATCATTGCTTACTCCTTAAACAATACAAATAAGTAGAGCATTCTGTCTCTTAATTTTTGAATTAGTGTTTGATTGTTGGATATTGAATTACTATTTTAAACCAGAGTTTGATTGTTGATTGCTAATGTTTTCTTTTTTTACTTGAGCAATTGAGTAATTGAGGGAATTACTGACTTCTTTCAGTTAGCAATGGGTTTAGTTATGAGTTTTTGAATTTTGCTTCGAAGCTCTTGCAGGTTTGATGATCTTCACAATCTTCTCTTTGTTATGTTTCTTTTTCATTTTTTATTTATGTAGCTTTCAATTATTTGGATTGGTGTTTCTAAACCTTAATATGTATTTGTTTTTCTTTGGCCTCCTGTAATTTATTTAGCAATGGGTTTGCTTTTCCTTAAATGGGTTTTGTTAGCAATGGGTTTGATTCTCAAATATATATCAGTTAGCAATGGGTTTTGTTTTTCTTTGGATCACCTATAATTTATTTGGATTGGTGTTTCTAAACCTTAAACCTTAAACTAATTGTGAGATGGGTTTTTGTTTTTCTTCTGCGCTGAAGGAAAAACAGCAGCAGCAACAGATGCCCAACTCTTCGGCCTCCTCTCCAATCTCCTCCAGCAGGTATGATTCCTGACATCTATATAACAATGGAAGGGTTAATTTGAAAATGTCTTTCAAATCAATGGTTCAGATCTGTTTAGATTTAAAAGCAATGGCTCAGATTTATTTTTGAAAATGTCTCTCTCACAAACTATCTTTAATGGTTCAGATTTGTCTAATTTAAAAACAATGGTTGAGATTGAAAAGAGTTTCAATGGTTTAGATTTGTCCATGGCTAAAATCCAATGGTCCAGATTTGTATTCTTATCAACTCTCACCAACCCACTGCATTTTACCAGGTAAGGCATTATTTGTATTCCTATCAATGCAGAAGGCTAGGAACAAAGCTTTGAACTGGTAACCCACAGTGCAGAACAAAGCTTTGAAGAAAGCTGTGAAGAAGGATGAAAACTTTGAACAAAGCTCTGAGAAAGCTCTCTTCTCTACCATGACCAGGTAAGACACCCTCCTCTCCTCACTTTATTTTGCTCACCTTGAGTTTGAATGCTCAGTTTGAATGCTTGCTCTCTGAAATTGAAACATTAAGGCTATGGGTCATTGAAACATTTGGACCACCTTCTGTTTTTTTTTACCTTCAAAATTGTTTTAGCTTCTTAAATACAAACTGGTTTTAGCTTTTTCCCTCCTATTCTTCTTACATACTTTCTATCATTGAAGTGGGTTTCTATTCTTTTTAGCTTTTTCGCTCTTATGAAATGGATTTCTATCATTGAAGTGGGTTTATAGATTCATTCACAGTTTAAGAACATGATTTTCCATATGCTGCAATCCTTATTACACAGTTACACAGTTACTCCAAATGTGCTCATATGTATATCATTTAAAAATTCTGACATCTCAAGCCTTACCTCTCTAGATCATAAACAAAAACAGATTCTGAATTTGGAAGTTTTAACTCTTTGAAGTACAAATTTGAGATTGGAGGAACTAATTGAACTCAAAAGCTTTGGCAAGTACAGATGAACCAAATCAAACCCCCAAATAAAAACCAAAATAATTTACCAACTCTGTATAAAACAAATGCAACTTTCAGCTATATATCCTTGATAATAATACCAAAAAAAAAAAAAAAAATGAAGAAGAAGAAGAAGAAAAAAAACAGAGCTTACCTTGGGTTGGGATATATTCATCATTGGGTTGGGTTATCAAATAAACTCTTTCAGCTAGATGAAACCCAAGAAATTTTGAGTTAGGTTTTAAATTTTGATCCTTCAATACTTTTGCCATATTGGGAGTCTGAACTTGACTTTGTTTTGAAATGGTGTATTGTGGAAATTGACATTTTATAACTAATCTGCTTCATAAGTACTGAAGAATTGTAGTATGTACATCTTTTAGGGAGCATTGCCACCTATACAAAAAACCCATACATCCTCCACAAATTTGATTTGTCTATATGGTTGTGAAGATCATCATTGAGTGTATGAACTGGTTGTTTATCTTTGCTCTTTATCTCTGCAATAAATCTGATTTTGTTTCATTATCAATTTGGTTTAATTGGGTTGAATGAGACATGTGCTTGCTTTGTTAAGGACCTGAATTTATGATGATAAAATAATTGTTTCTTTTTCTTTCTTTTTTTCCCGTTATTATGCTTTTTTTTTGGGTCCTGTTTATGTATTTATTTTTTTGCAAAAACCTTGGAACTCCAATCTTATTTATGCTATTTGTTGCAGGATGGACGACGAGTTCATGTAATCGAAAGAGATTTGACAGAGCCCGACAGAATTGTTGGTAAACTCTTACAGCCAGGAGGATAACTAAAGCTAATTGAATTGGGCCTCGAGGGTGTGCAAAAACTTAGCATGCATCATATACCCTTCTATTAGTTGATAATATTTGAGTCCATTGACAGACTTTATTATGGTCTTTTTCCTTCATGTATGGTTTGTTTTGGTTGTGAATGCTCAAACACATGAACTTGGACTACAGATTGTGTGCAGGAAATTGATGCCCAGAGGGTGCTCGGATATGCTCTTTTCAAAGATGGGAGAAATACTAGATTGTCTTATCCCTTGGAAAAGTTTCATTCGGATGTGGCTGGGAGAAGCTTCCACAATGGGCAGTTCATACAGAGGATGAGAGAAAAAGCTGCTACCCTTCCAAAGTATACTTTCTTGCCCATCGTTGCCTATTTCGTTATTTATTTGATTGGTTATTTAATTGATTTTGAACTATGTGAGTTGCCTTATTATAAAACCAGCTAGATGAAACCCAAGAAATTTTTAGTTAGGTTTTAAATTTTGATCCTTCAATACTTTTGCCATATTGGGAGTCTGAACTTGACTTTGTTTTGAAATGGTGTATTAGGTGTAATCTGAGTTACGCCATAGACTACGAGATTTGTCAAGTCATCAAAAAATAAGAATTTTTTTACCAAATTTGTCATGGTCATCAGTTTAGGCATGGACTACTAGATTTGTTCCTGTATGTGGGAGAGTTTTTATTTTTCCTGCATGTGGATAAGTGAATGTTGACCCAAGGGCACAACAAGATGGATGATTTGATGCTCATGGATTTTCTTTGTTATGTTTATTTTTTATTTGTACATTTTGTCTTGGTTAAATCTAAACCACATTTCATTTTTCTATTTCAACGAATTTTTTTATAGAATTCATGAGCTAATTTTTTAAATTAATTGATGGGACTTAAGGCTTGGTTTGGTTTGGTAATTGATTTTTAAATTCATGAGTTAATTGGTTTGAATTTGTATTATCATATTGTTCAAGCTTTAATTAATCTCATTAGCAAAAGTCTTTGTATTGTCTTAAAATTCTCTGATTGGTTATTGAGAGTTTCATTGTTCTAGGTTAGTTTAACTGGATATCTTTATGTATTCAGATTCAAATTATTATTTACTAAATTTGATAGGTTAGGTTTCACTATGTAAAACCTGTGTAAACTTCTCTCTTACATTCATGTTTAGAATCTTTGCTCAATGCTATTTTTCATGTGTGTTTTAGCCAATGATGGGGTCAAAATTATGCTTACCACTGATTTATTTAGAGCTATCAGAGAAGTACATGAATTTTGTTGCTATGACAATGTTCAAACCGAACCAAACCAAATTCAACCAAGCCTTTAGTCCCATTGCTATGACAATGTCATTGCAAAAAATTGCAATTATCACTCTTAAACATGGGTTTGTTGAGTTTTTTTTGGTATTGTTCAAATTGAAACCACAAAATCATCTAATTCAATAATATTATATTAAGCTATTCATGCATTTGTTATTGTTCTTCAAATTATTTTTATTACTGCAATGAGTTCATTTTGTTGTCAAATTAAAGTTGCTTTTAAAGAATCATTTTGTTGATTTCTCATATGTGTTTTGATGCAATTTCTCATAGCTAATGGTTTTTTAAAGTGAATTTAAGCAAGTGATTTTGTTGCATTTGGCTGATCTGTATTAGAAACATTGTTGCTTCTCTTTATGTGTGTAGTTGGTTGGCTCTCATTTTAAATTGGATGATTAATTATTATTTTTTTTAGTTGGATAGGATGATTACTCTTTTGTACCAAAATATTCGTGCACCTTTTCTTGAAGGTATTGAAATTTGATAAAGTGAAAAGGTTACCCGTTATGATGCTAATTCAGTAATATCCTTTTGTCGAATGTTTCCTATACGTGTGTCATTTTGACGTGGATTGAATTCTAAAATTTGTTGTTTGGACTTGAATTTTAGCAAAGATTTTTAGATTCTATTCTTTGCTTATGCTACACTGTAATATAAAATTCATTATTTGAACTATAATTTTGAAGTTTGTTATTTGAAATTCATGAATGTTTTTGCCAGTTTACTGTGTAGAAACAATTTCAACTTCTTATTTGTAAAGTATTAAGCTGGAGTGAAGTATTAAGTATCATTACAATTGAATTCCGTAGCACGTGTGGTACCAAAAAAATTGACCGTGCCTTCAGGCACGGGTTATCCCTAGTACTATCTACAAAAACAATTAGATCAATCTTATAATCATAATTTATTTAATTTATCATATTTGAAAAAATAGACCATATATTTTTTGGTGATAAGCTCAATAAATTGAGTAGCTTACTATTATTAGATTGACCTAATTTTTTTTGGAGATGATATAAGCAAACAATCTTATAAAATGAACGGTTCAAATCTTCAAAATGAGACTTGTGGTAAGTTTAACAAACTCGGACAGCGCCCTTTAGCCCAAATTATGAACCGGAAGGAATCTAATTATTCTTTAAAATAATCAAGCCTTGTTTGGTAACTTATTATTTTAACTTACAAGCCAAAAAGTTATTAAAAAGTAAAAAAGGCAACAATTTATACCCCCAAAAAAAAAAAAAAATCTCTATTTTTTATATATACTTTTTTTCGTAAAATGTCAAAAAATTATTCTAAACATACTCTAATTTTTTTTAATCTTATATTTTAACTAAAAAGTCAAAAAGTTACTAAAATAATATATTCTAAAAAAAAAAAAAAATTGCATTTCAGTGGATCTGTAGTAAAAAAATTGCATTTTCATGGTGGTGCAACTCTACTTTGTGCATGGTATAAATTCATTCATATGCTTAATATAACTCTTCCTATATGTCAAAGTTGTACCAAAAAAATTTTCATTTATAGTGTAATTATTTTGTGATTATCCCATATATTTTCAATTTTTCCTTTGAAAAAAAAAAACTAAAAAGTTAGTTTTGAATTTTTTAAAAAATGTTTTGCATAAAATTAGAAACTTTGGCTTTTTCAGAAAATTTCATTTTGTTTTTGTTTCAAAGTGCAACTTTACTTTCTCACAATTGATGATTTGAGCTTTGAACATAAGGAAATTGACATTGACGGGACAAACAAACCACCAAAAGAATTTTCACGCTTCATTTGACAAAAAGAAGTTTCGACTAAAAAACATCCAAGATAAAATAAGTTAAATAAATTAATAAAATAAAATATTTTAAAAATTAGTTATTTTAGTAGGTTTTTGACTTTTTAAGTATTTTAATTTGATTTAAAGAGTTATGTTTGAAAAGTTTTTTTTTGTAATTAATTTAATAGTTATAAAATAAAAAATAAAATAATTATTAATTAAATATAATATTTTATTTTATTAATTATTTTAATCTATTTTACCTGTTAATAAATTATTTTAATTCAACCCGCTTCCTAAACAAGGCCATAATAAGATCCATAGAACTTTCACATATGGATGGTAATTATACATCTCAGCGTCACTTTAATATGAGAACTTATGTACATTGTGCACATAAATTCTATATAAATAGTGTTTCTCTTTCACAAATTGTAAGTAAAATAAAGTGTAGTATATTAATTAAGCAATAATAATTGAGATTTCTATTTTTTGAAAGCCTTCACAATCCTTTTTGGATCTCCACCATTGATAATGTGCGCTCCACACATACATGAGTGGATCCTATATATACATCAATACTTGAGATCCAAAAGGGATTGTGGGGTTTTCAAAAAATAGGATTCTTAATGCTGTGTTTGGTTAAGAGATTTGGGGAGGGATTTGGAAAGAGAAAGGGAAAAGATGTGTGAAACTAGGTGAAATGTAAGTATACTTTATTCACATTTCACCTAACCTTTCCCTTTCTCCTTCTAAATTCCTCCTCAAATCCCCCAATCAAACACAACCTAAGTATTTTTCTTAATTAAGATTTTCGAAATGGGTACAGGGTCCTGGGGTCTCCTGGCCCCCTTGTGTCCGCCACCAAACCCACCATTTTTATCAACCTGGGGAGGGTGTTCTCCAGGTACTGCACCGTGCCGTGAGTCTATGAGAGAATCTCTTTGAATTTATTTTGATAATTTAAATTATTTATATTATAAAATTTATTGAATAAATTATTTATAAAAAAATAAAATTAATGAGACATCCATAGCCTATAACAAAATTACATTTCATTTAAAAAAAAATTAAATCTATTTTAATAATTTTAAAAAAATAATTTTGACTCGATTATGGAATTACGCATGTTGGATTAACTTTATTTTTATATGAATGATATACTCGATGCATCTTATAATTTAAATAGTTTAAATCATCAAAATATATCTGAGACAAACCTCAATTAGGCATCACTACACATGCTCTAAAAAATGAAATATTTTAATCATTAAATTTAATGTTAATATATATAAATATCTAAAATATTTTTTTATTAAGTTTAATAACCGTTCTCCTATAGAATTTTTAAATGAAATTTTTAACTGTCTAAATTGAAACACGCCACGGTTTTGCTTTAGGTTGAAAGAGTGTAGAACAACACTTTTAAGTTGACTTTAGGAAAATAAGGGAAACACGCCACGGTTTTGCTTTAGGTGGAAAGAGTGTAGAACAACACTTCTAAGTTGACTTCAGGAAAATAAGGGAGAAGCCATAAACAAAACAAAAAAAATAAAAAGTAATAATTGAAACACCCCACCGTTTTTCGTTGAGTTCAATTGTAGTGAATGGATTTAGGTGAAAAAAATAGAAATAAAATTCACATTTGCTATAAGAAATAATAGGTTTAATTAGTTGGGAAAAAATAAGTAAAAAATTGTATGGAGATCGAATTTTATAATATTTTTATTGGTCTCAAAATCATTTTTTTTGTAAAAATAAACTTTAGGATAAATTGTATCGACAGTTCTTAAAAGTCAAGTATATTAAAGAGATTGACTTCTCTTTAGTTCGTGATCAGACTGAAAGGTGTTGTTGCGCCGTGAGGGCCCATCACAGGTCTCATTTTGATAATTCGAACCATTTAATATGTAGAACTCATCAAGTACTATATGCCTTCGTTTGGGATGTGGGTTAACTTTTTGACTTTTTAGCTTTTTGGTTATTTTAGCCTAGGACTAAAAAATCTCGTTTGGGATGAGCTTTTTTGGTTTTTTTAACTTTTGTGAGAGAGAAAAAAATAATTATGATTTGGATGTGACATTTTGTTTTATTGACTTTTTAGTCTATTTTGTCTTTTTGTGGCTAAAATAGTCAAAAAAGATTATCCCAAACATAGCCTAAAAAAATTACGTTGATTAAATATCGATAGTTATTTCATCAAATCAAATTTTTATCAATCGTTTATTTTTTCACCGTCCATTTTTTTAAACAAAACTGATTCAATCATGCACCTATCGATATCTGATCAACGTGATTTTTAATAAATATATAGTATTTGACGAGTTTACACATTAAACGGTTCAAATTATCAAAACAAGATCCGTGATAGACCTCCACGAATCTAACAATACTCTCTAATCCGATCATGGACTGAACAAAAGCCAAACCCTTAACTACTTGTGAAATTGGAGCACTACATCATAAATTTCAATTATTTATTTATTTATTTATATTTTGTTTGTAGCTACTTCTCATTCTACACTCTTTTCACGTAAAGCAGGACCACGGCTTAACACATGCATGCGTTTTAATTTATTTTTTTTAATATAATAAACAAAAGGGTGCTGTTGTACTGGAGTTTGGATCCCCTCCTTGAATATCTTACTTCATCTACTACTTGCAACAATTGAGATTAGCCGTTGCACATCCAACGACCATAAAAATATATATATATATGAAATTGAAATTTCAGTTTCTCGCCCAAAACAAAACATAGATTATACAGAGGTTATACAGATTTGATGCACACTCTCACACAGCCTCACACTCACCCTTTCTCCTCCGTCGAACCCACCCTCACCGGCGACCCAATATCGACGGCGACCCACTTTTGACTTCCCTCTAGTTCTGTCTGCTTGACAAACCAGAGCCATCACATTCTTCTCTTCCACCTCACTAAACCCGTCGCACCAGTAGATCCTCTCTACAACGACCCACTTCCCAAACCGAACCCATTGCTTTGCCCTCATTCTATCTACCCTCACTTCGTAAACCAGAGGTTAGTCTTCTTCATTGTCTCTGTCTCTGTAATTGATTATTTGAGTTTCAAACTGAAATTAGTCTGATAAAGCAATGGGTTATTTGTCTCTGTCCTCAAGATTATTTGTCAATTGACAAGATTATTTGAGCTCAAACATACACGCAATACTGTCCAACTGAACCCATTATTTGAGCTTCAAATCGAACCCATTTGTCTCTGTCTAACAAAAAATTAACAACCTCATTATTTGTTTTGCCCTCATTTTTTGTTAATCACAAATTAGCAAATAATGAGGTTGTTAATAATGAGGACAAATGGGTTAAACAAATTGCTAATTTGCTAAATGGGTTAACAACCTCATTATTTGCTAATTTGTGATTATTTGCTTTGCCCTCATTATTTGGTAAGCTGAACCCAAAGCAATTTCAGTTTGAAGCTCAAACATGCATACAATATCGTCAATTGACAAGATTATTTGTCTCTGTCTCTGTAATTGATTATTGATTATGTTTGATTGAGCTTCAAACATATCCTCTTCCCAAAAATGTGTGTTTGGAATTTTTTCAAACTGAAATTAGTCTCTAAGTTTTTCTGTCTGGAATATTTTTTTGTGTCTGGAATTATTTTTTGTGTCTAGAGTTGCGAAGAAATAGAAGCAATTGGGGTCAAATCAAATCAAGTGTGGTATCCTAATCAATTGGGGTCGACTATAAGATTCACAACAAGATATTGCATCCAGTTCTAACAAATTTTTAAACTATAGATAAAAAGTCGAACTAAATTTGATGATGGCTTCATGAGTTTTTAACAAACTCTAAATCAAGAAAAAGTTATTTATAAAACAAAAAGAGCATGAAAATAGAAATGAAATACTACCAGCATACTAAGGACATAGAAACATGAAAAGCACAGTAAATCATTGCCAAATGAAAACAGAATACAGAATATGAAAACACAATCAAACAAGCCTTAAACCTTTTGTTTTTTGTATATGATATTCAATTTAACATTGGAATAGACAAAGAAACACAAATTTCTAATAACTCAAAAAGCAAGCGTACCATCAATTGAGTTGGTAGATGTTGCTACAACCAAAATTTGAATGAAAATCACAAAAAGGCAGACTTGAAATCTAGGATCCATTTTCCCATGATTGTTTATTTGATATATTTTTAATTAAGCTTCAATTCATTAAGACCTATATGGATTTCCTCTTTGGAATTTGTTGCCTCTAGAATTGTTGTCTTTAAGTTTTTGTCTCTGGAATTTTTTTTGTCTGTGGAGCAGATATTGTGCTCTTTTGTCTCTGACATAAATTTTTAATTTATGTAGCTAAGATTTTATTTATATGGGTTTTCAGTTGCATTTTCATATGGATATGAAACCTAAGAATGATTGTGCTTAGAAACCAAAAAAGGAAATGACATTTGATTCTGAACAATGTGTGTATGATTTTTATAGTACATATGGAGAAAGAATGGGGTTTAGCATAAGAAGGGATTATTGTAGGAATAACAAGTTTACTAACCAACTTATTTGTAGACTTTTGGTTTGCAACAAGGATGGATTTCGAAAGGTTGACAAGCGAGACCTATTAGCAAAAAAACTGTAGAGCTGAAACTAGGACTGGTTGTGAGGCTCGACTTTATATTAAATTAGATGAGGGTATTGGGAAATTTGTTGTGATTGATTTCAAAGAAAAACACAACCATGATCTTGTATCACCCGAGTGTACCCACATATTGTCATCACAAAGAAAGATATCGACTACCCAAGCAATTGAGTTAGATTTGGCGGCACAATCTGGTCTTCACTTAGGCTAGTCTTTTGAACTCATGGGTAGGGAAACTGGTGGGAGGCAATGTCTTAGGTTTACGAAATTAGATCAAAAAAATTATTTAAGAACCAAAAGATAACAAAGTTTAGCATATAGGGCAATAGGCAACGTGTTGCAATACTTTTGTAATAACCCTCACTACTGATTACCGATTAATTGCCGATTACTGCTAAACTGAGAATGATTATAATTGATAATTGAATTGATTGAAATACTGAACCGACTGATTGAATGTATCTGTTTAAATGCATTCTATCTGTTGATCGTTTGATTATCTGTTCATGTCTTTGTGTTTAAACTGCAAATTGAAGGCCTTATCGCGGCCAAATCTGAAATCGATTGATGTTTTATGATCATCATAATTTATGTGATTTTATGACATATTTATCTGAAATGTGATTTGGTATGATTAAATTAGATTAAAATAAGCTAATTTCAAGAGTTGGCCTTAATTACCAAACTACCCCTTAGTGGACCACTATACCAAACATTGAGAGACCCAATCTTGCATTGCACAAGACATTTCCTTAGCCATATTTGAGTGTTCTAGCCGACCATAGTGAGAGAAAGACATAGAAGATTGTTTCATCTCAACATTACTTGGTGATCTTGAAGAAATTGAAGTGTAGATTGTCAATTGAGCTTCTAGACTTGTATTTGAAGACCTAAGGTAGATCATTGACCCTCTTCATTGTGTGTCTGAGTTTATTCTTGCATGATTCATGTCAAATTGTAGAGCTAAGGCATGATTTAGTTCTAGCATGTTGAATTGAAGCTCATCCCATGCATGCATGTGTATATTGAAGAGTTTTGAGTTGTTTTCATGGCAAAAGGTTATATGCATGTTCATGTTTGTATTATAGGCCATGATTCCATCATGTTTTGAAAAGAATTGGCTCATTAGAACATGTTTTGAAGCTTGCAAATTGTTTAAAGTTCATGCATGTTCATTTGAAATCATGTTCATGAAAATTGGGTTGAAATTGGATTTAATTGAAACACCCTTGGGCTTTGATTTATCAAATTGATCTTTGAATCATGTTATTTTATGTGCTTACAAGTGTTTTCCAGAAATTTGGCCCAAGAGGATCGAATTTAGTGCATTTAAACTTGGTTTTTGGCTTGAAGGTGCAATTTGGGTTTTCCAGATTTTGCACTCCCGTTCGAGCGGGGAAGGTAGCGCTCGAGCGGGGAATTCGAGCATCCAGTACTTTGCACTGTTTTACAGTCCGCTCGAACGGGGTAATTGGCGCTCGAGCAGCTATCGAGTGCCCAATCGAGCGTGATTTTTGAGCATCCAGCACTTTTGACTGTTTGCATGTCCGCTCGAGCGTGGGAAGTGACGCTCGAGCGAGAACCATTGTCTGCATGTCCGCACGAGCGGGGAAACCTGCGTTCGAACGGGACTCTATTTTTCTGAAAATTCTAAAAATATTTTCTGAATACATCTTTGTATCCTCATCCCATCCTAAGCATTCTTAGGCCTAGTTTAAGACATCTTAATGAGGATATAGATGTAGAACGCACCGAGGCAATTAGGGATTAAGTTATTATTTTTCCCAACTGTGTAGCTTAGTGTGTATTCAATCTGTAACTGTGTAGGGTTGGCTTTTCGAGGAGACGCTCTAGCCTACTGTAACCCAGAACTCTGTGAGTAACAACTGTGTAAAGATATGTTCAAAATGATCATCTTCTGAACAACTAAACTGTATTGCTTTCTGAACTAATATTATTAACTGAATAAATGTATGTCCTATATTCTGAACTGTATTGTGGCATCCTTAGCAACTACTATTACTGACTGTTACTGTTATAGAGATCTCTGTCGGTTCCCTCGGTTGAACCACTACTATTTACTGATTGATGGCCATCATTTACTGTTCGGTCTTTTAAGACCTACTGTTTACTGTTATGCTACAATATGACTGTTATGCTAATGGATGTACCACAACTGATATACTGATTGAAATGAACTATTTTCATTACTGTAAGGACATTCATTCTAAACCCCTTTACGCTTTATGTTATTCACTGGGCTTTAGCTCACTGCTCATATATATATATGTAGGTGAACAGGCACCAGACTGGAGCTAGGAGCGTCGGGGTAAACTCCCAGTTTTGTCCAGTCAACCACTGTGCCTCACTGCGAGGTTCCGAGCCTGTCTAGCTAAGGCTATGGGGTGTTTTAGTTTTCCCCCTTCTGTTCTGTTTTGTAGTGACTGTATAGACTGACCGTTACTGTACTGTCTAATGGGGATTAGGCCCCTGTTTTGTATGATTGTAAATATTGTGCATACTGTTCTGTACTGTATATATGTATATGTATGAAAAATCTTTTTGCATACAGACTGTCACAGCTCTTTGGACATTATTTATTTACTGTATTGGCTTCCGCTATGCCCCTGTACTCTGTTATACTATCTTACTGTTAAGCAAACCTTCGGTAATCTCGGATTACTGGCCGGTTACGGTGCTAAACCCATAGGGGCGGGTTTGGGTCGTGATAGAGTGGTATCAGAGCAATACTTACCACGAGTTATACCGCACACACGTGTTCAAATGAGCTATAGGGTGTCCTAGAAAAGCAATTAGGGCATCGCATGAGCATGATAAGTGTGTGGTTATGACATGACTGAATATATGCTAATGTGTTAACCTGTTTAAACAAATAACTGCCTATGTTGATAACTGTTATAACTACTTATAGCAAAATGGATAATACAAGAACTGCAAATGAATCCTCATCCTCATTCTCTGAGGCAAGAATGGCAAGACTGGAAAGAATGACGGAACTGATAACTGAAAGACTAGATCGACAACAGAATTAACAGCCCCCATCTCCTCCTCCGGTACAGCCAGAACAAAATGTAAATGTTAATGATGGGGACATAATTGCTCTTACCCAGAAGTTCAGCAAACTGAAACCGCCATCCTTTCAGGGAGGCCTCGAACCGTTAAAAGCTGAAGCGTGGGTTCTTGAAACAGAGAAATTGTTTGAGGTGTTTCCGTGCTCGGAGGCACATAAAGTACTGTTGGCCACCTTCACTTTACAGGAAGAGGCTGGAAGGTGGTGGATGCTTACCCGTGATGACAACACTGCTATGACTTGGGCTCAATTCAAAGTAGCCTTCTTTGAAAAGTACTTCCCTCAGTGTGTCAGGGATAAGAAGGTGACTGAATTTGAACAGCTAAGACAGGGCACAATGTCTGTTGCTAAATATGAAGCAAAGTTCACCGGGCTTTCTAGATATGCACCACACATGGTGGACACCGATTACAAAAAGGCCAGAAGGTTTGAAAGTGGCCTAAATATTGCAATACTCGACAGAATAAGTGTTCTGAAATTACCGACTTATGTGAATGTTCTTGACTGAGCCTTAATGGCTGAAGCGAACATCGAAGCACTGAAAACTGAAACACCAGCGTCTGAATGGCGTGGTAAGAGGTAGAATTTTAAATTCAAAAAAGGCAAGCATAACCCGTTGAACAAGAAACAGAATACGGAATCAACGACTAGCCCCAACCAAGGGAGTGGTTCCATACCACCCTGTTCCGAATGTGGTAAGAATCATAAGGAAGTTTGTTATAAACTATCTGGTGCTTGTTACAGGTGTGGCAAGGTGGGCCACATGGTCAAAGATTGCCCTTCCACTGCTCCGGGCAATAGTAAAGCTGCAGGCAGTGCCGCAGCATCAACTGTTGCCCCAAGACCGAACCCCCAAGCTACTGGGAAAGAGCCTATGAGGCAGGACTGAGTGTTCGCCCTAGTACCAGGAGATGTACAAAATACTGAGACCGTTGTGTCAGGTATCCTCTCTATTTGTACTCAAAATGCATATGTACTGATTGATTCGAGGTCTACACATTCATATGTATCGCATGCTTTCTCACGGAAATTGAATAGAACCTTAGAACCCATGAATTATCTGTTAGCTGTATCATCACCTATTGGGGGATCCATGACATGTGCATATATGTATCCTGCTTGTGAGATTATTGTTGGGGATATGTATCTGTTTATTGACTTACTGCCATTGAACATTGATCATTTTGATGTAATACTGGGGATAGACTGGTTACAAAAATATCATGCTACCATTGACTGTATGACAAAGCAAGTTGTTTTTTGTCCACCTGGTTAACCCGAATTTGTATTTAATGGAAGTGGAGTAGTACCTTCCCCGTATTTGATTTCTTCTGTGAAAGCTGTTAAACTAATTAGGAAGGGGTGTAAAGGGTATCTGTGTTCTGTATTGACTGTATCTACTGATGATAATGTTAATGTGAACAGTATTCCCATAGTCAGAGAATTCCCAGATGTTTTTCCAGATAATCTGCCAGGGGATTTGATTGACAAGGAGATCGAATTTACCGTTGATGTAATTCCGGGTACACAGCCTATATCGAAAGCTCCTTACAGAATGGCTCCAACTGAACTGAAAGAACTGAAAGTGCAACTGCAAAAACTGTTAGACAAAAAGTTCATTAAGCCCAGTACTTCACAGTGGGGCGCACTTGTCCTATTTGTGAAAAAGAAAGACGGCTCACTGAGACTGTGTATTCATTATCGCGAACTGAACAAGGTAACTGTGAAAAATAAATACCCATTGCCTCGAATTGATGACTTATTTGATCAGTTACAGGGTGCTCAAGTGTTTTCTAAGATTGATCTCAGATCCGAATATCATCAGCTGAAAGTTAAACCAGAAGACATTGATAAAACTGCTTTTCGAACGAGGTATGGACACTACGAATTTTTAGTTATGCCTTTCGGAGTTACCAATGCACCTGCTACATTTATGGACCTCATGAACAGAATCTTTAAACCATACCTTGATGACTTTATTGTTGTATTTATTGATGACATTCTGATTTATTCAAAGAGTGTAGAAGAACATGAACATCATCTGAGACTTACCCTACAGACCTTAAGAGAACAGAAACTTTATGCTAAACTGTCTAAATGTGAATTCTGGCTTGATCATGTTATGTTTTTGGGGCATGTTATTAGCAAAGATGGAATTTCGGTTGATCCGTAGAAAATCGAAGTTGTAGTAAACTGGCCTACACCAACAAATGTGACAGAAGTCCGAAGCTTTTTGGGTTTAGCTGGATATTACAGAAGATTTGTCAAAGATTTCTCCAAAATTGCCTTACCGTTGACTCAATTGACTCAGAAGGGGATATCATTTGACTGGACTGACCAAAAGGAATCCGCGTTCCAAGAGTTGAAAACTCGACTCGTGATTGCACCAGTTCTTACCTTACCTTCAGGTACGGATGGTTATACTGTATTTAGTGATGCTTCTCATAAGGGTTTGAGGTGTGTTTTAATGCAGAATGGGAGAGTAATTGCCTATACTTCCCGACAACTGAGACCGCATGAAAAGAACTACCCGACCTATGATCTGGAACTTGCTGCAGTAGTATTTGCACTGAAAATCTGGCGTCACTATCTGTATGGGGCAACGTGTGAAGTATATACCGACCACAAGAGTCTGAAGTATTTCTTCACCCAGAAAGAACTGAATATGAGATAGCAGAGATGGCTAGAACTGATTAAAGACTATGACCTACAGATTTTGTATCATCCGGGAAAAGCCAACACCGTTGCTGATGCATTGAGCCGTAAATCGATTGAGAACTTAGCCTGTTTGCTCACTGGATAGGAAGAGTTGCTTAGTGATCTTGAAAAATCTGAAATTGAAGTTGTTTTGAGAGAACAAGGTGGCACAATGGCTGCTATTTCTGCTCAACCGGCATTGATTGAGGAAATTAAAGAGAAACAGCAACAAGATGACTTCCTGAAAAAGATCATCGAGGAGAGGGAATCTAAACCGAGACCGGGGTTCAAATTTGAAACCAATGTACTGAAATTTCAAGAAAGACTACGTGTACCGAATGATTCTGAATTGAAAAGAAGAGTTCTGTGAGAGGGCCACAATTCAAAATTTTCTATCCATTCGGGGAATACGAAAATGTACCAAGATCTGAAACAGAACTTTTGGTGGCCGGGAATGAAGAGAGAAATTGCCGATTTTGTGTCAAAATGTCTTCATTGCCAATAGGTCAAAGCGGAACATTAGCGACCCGCAGGCTTACTACAACCCTTACCCATACTGGAGTGGAAATGGGAACATATCACGATGGATTTTATCGTCGGATTACCTCGCTCTAGAAAAGGTATGGACTCTATTTGGGTTATTGTTGATAGACTGACTAAATCTGTACACTTCTTACCTGTCAAGACAATTTATAATGCGGATAAATTGGTTATACTCTATATTGATGAAATTGTTAGACTGCATGGAGTGCCTGTGTCTATTGTTTCTGACAGGGATTCGAAGTTTACATCGAGATTCTGGCAAAGCCTACAGACTGCGTTGGGTACTAAACTGAGACTGAGTAGTGCCTATCATCCTCAGACAGATGGCCAGTCAGAAAGGACCATCCAGATTCTAGAGGATTTATTGAGAATGTGTGTCCTTGATTTTCAGGGAAACTGGGAAAGCCATTTGCCATTGGCTGAATTCGCCTACAACAACAGTTACCATTCAAGCATTGGTATGGCGCCTTTTGAGGCATTGTATGGCAGAAAATGTAGATCTCCGATTTACTGGGCAAAAGTTGGAGATGGGCCTTTACTTGGGCCCGAGATTGTATATGAAACGATTGAGAAAGTGAAACTGATACAGCAGAGACTGAAAATTGCACAGAGCAGACAGAAAAGTTATGCAGATGTCAGAAGACAAGACCGAGAATATGAAGTGGGTGATCACGTGTTTGTGAATGTGACACCGATGAAAGGCCAGACTCGCTTTGAAGTCAAAGGCAAGTTAGCGCCAAGATATGTCGGACCGTATGAGATTATTGAGAAAATCAATCCGGTGGCGTATCAAGTTGCGCTTCCTCCTGAAATAGAGCATATGCACAACGTCTTCCACATTTCAATGTTAAGAGATTATCTCCGGGATCCTTTCCACGTGATAGAGCCTACTCGTGTAGTGCTGAGTAATGACTACACTTACAAGGAACGACCTATACAGATTGTAAACAGACGGATCAAGAAGTTGAGAAACAAAGAGATCCCGTTAGTGAAAGTTGACTGGCAAAACCACGGTGGCGTGTATGCCACTTGGGAAAGGGAAGATGACATGGCTAAAAGATATCCTGAACTGTTTCCACTTAACTCTGTTTTCTTCCAGAATGAAGGTAACTCGAGTTTAGAGGACTAAACTCTTTTTAAGGAGGGGAGACTGTAATGACCTCACCACTAATTACCAATTAATTGCCGATTACTGCTAAACTGAGAATGATTATAATTGATAATTGAATTGATTGAAATACTGAATCGACTAATTGACTGTATCTGTTTAAATGCATTCTATCTGTTGATCGTTTGATTATCTGTTCATGTCTTTGTGTTTAAACTGCAAATTGAAGGCCTTATCGGCGGCCAAATCTGAAATCGATTGATGTTTTATGATCATCATAATTTATGTTATTTTATGACATATTTATCTGAAATGTGATTTGGTATGATTAAATTAGATTAAAATAAGCTAATTTCAAGAGTTGGCCTTAATTACCAAACTACCCTGTAGTGGACCACTATACCAAACATTGAGAGACCCAATCTTGCATTGCACAAGACATTTACTCAGCCATATCTGAGTGTTCTAGCCGACCATAGTGAGAGAAAGACATAGAAGATTGTTTCATCTCAACATTACTTGGTGATCTTGAAGAAATTGAAGTGTAGATTGTCAATTGAGCTTCTAGACTTGTATTTGAAGACCTAAGGTAGATCATTGACCCTCTTCATTGTGTGTCTGAGTTTATTCTTGCATGATTCATGTCAAATTGTAAAGCTAAGGCATGATTTAGTTCTAGCATGTTGAATTGAAGCTCATCCCATGCATGCATGTGTATATTGAAGAGTTTTGAGTTGTTTTCATGGCAAAAGGTTATATGCATGTTCATGTTTGTATTATAGGCCATGATTCCATCATGTTTTGGAAAGAATTGGCTCATTAGAGCATGTTTTGAAGCTTGCAAATTGTTTAAAGTTCATGCATGTTCATTTGAAATCATGTTCATGAAAATTGGATTGAAATTGGATTTAATTGAAACACCCTTGGGCTTTAATTTATCAAATTGATCTTTGAATCATGTTATTCTATGTGCTTACAAGTGTTTTCCAGAAATTTGACCCAAGAGGATCGAATTTAGTGCATTTAAACTTGGTTTTTGGCTTGAAGGTGCAATCTGGGTTTTCTAGATTTTGCACTCCCGCTCGAGCGGGGAATTCGAGCATCCAGTACTTTGCACTGTTTTACAGTCCGCTCGAGCGGGGTAATTGGTGCTCGAGCGGCTATCGAGCGCCCAATCGAGCGTGATTTTTGAGCATCCAGCACTTTTGACTATTTGCATGTCCGCTCGAGCGTGGGAAGTGACGCTCGAGCTAGAACCGTTGTCTGCATGTTCGCTAAAGCGGGGAAACCTGCGCTCGAATGGGACTCTGTTTTTCTGAAAATTCTAAAAATATTTTCTGAATACATCTTTGTATCCTCATCCCATCCTAAGCATTCTTAGGCCTAGTTTAAGACATCTTAATGAGGATATAGATGTAGAACGCACCGAGGCAATTAGGGATTAAGTTATTATTTTTCCCAACTGTGTAGCTTAGTGTGTATTCAATCTGTAACTGTGTAGGGTTGGCTTTTTGAGGAGACGCTCTAGCCTACTGTAACCCAGAACTTTGTGAGTAACAACTGTGTATGTCACGACCCAAACCCGCCCCTAAAAGGTTGGCATCATAACCGGCTAGTAATCCTAGATTACCACAGGCCTTACTGTACATAACATAAATAAACGGGGCTCGCGGAAGCGAAAACAAACTACAATAGTCCAAAGAGCTGTGCATTTATATGAACATACATTACATGCCAAAAATGAGTTAATTACCCACATTCATTACATAATATGAGCGTAAACATCACATACGACTCTGTCACAACTGTACAACAAAACTAAACAAGAGCTCACAAAACGGCCTTCTAGGCCTAGCCCCAGCGCGGAGGCACATAAAACTCTGGTGGCTTCAAAACGATGGCTCGATGCAAAACTCGGCCTAGGCTTGACTCCCTGAAGGCTCACCTATAAATACATAAATACAAACAATGAGCTAAAGCTCAGCAAGTAACATTAACGTAAAGGGGTTAGTGAACGAACTCCAACATTTCATAGAAATCCGTAAAACATAGCATTCATAACATGATCATAATCATCTCATAAGAACATACATAATGGCATACTCCATAGAACATAACATGTGTCGACTAACGACTAGAGTAACCGGTCCCGGACACCGATTAAACACATACCGAGATCTCGTAAACTGGTCATGGGTTTGTCCTTCCATGTCGTCCCCCATGACTAAAGCGCATGGGCTTGCATGTTCTCGCCCCCACGACTAAACTATCTATGGATGCCATACTAGATTCGCAAATCAGGACATTCATTCACGGTTTAAAAATCACATTTCATAAACATATCATATCGTATAGCATTTCGTATAACAATTCAAATACGTTGCATATTAACATAACTTTACAGAAATGTTACTCACAGTGAGTTTCCAAAACCGGTGGCACGGTCTTCGCTTCTTGACCTGCAATTATCAACATTATAACACATTTCTTCAATACACATTATCATTACATCACGTAATTCATGCCATTCTATTCTTTTCTTAATGGTGTTATCATCTCATAATCTCATTATCTTAGCTTAATTATGGTGTAAACATGCTAGAAATGCAATGAGGATGTCGAATCATGCCTTGGGACACTTTATGGAATTTCTGAAAAATAGGTCCCCGCTCGAGCGGACTGTGAACTGCGGCAGAGATACTGGATGCGCGAAATCTCCGCTCGAGCGGCCAAACCCCCGCTCGAGCGGACTATGAAAATCTGGGTGGAAAAACCAGTCCATTTTTCTGTCAAACTGTAGCCTCCATTTTTGCACAATCAACTTCTCAAATCAAGAATTCAAGGCCAAAATACTTGAAAACAACTTGCTTTAAGCTTCTTAACTTTCAAATAAACTTCAATGCATCATACAAAAGATCAAATCTTGCATCAAGATGATATAGCACAAAACATGCGCATAAATGCTTCATTTCTTACAATCCATAGAGGTTCTTCCTCAAATAAGCCAAACATGCATGGAAACCATGATTCTAAACATAAATTTCATGATCTTATGCCATAATCTTGAGTTCCACATGCTAAATGCCAAGGATCAACAACTAATTTCATGAAAATCTTACCTTAAACACTTAGATGAAGGAGGTTTGCTTGATTTCCCCTTTTCTTCTTCTTTCCCTCTTGGTCTCTCCCTTTCTCCCGAATTCTCTCTTCTCTCTCTCTTTTCCAGATATTTCTTTTCTTGGGTTGAGTCAAATAAGAGTCTAAACCTTATCTTTATCATCTATATCAAATAAATAAACATTTGCGCCATAACTTTGGGCCAAACAGGACTTAGCGATTCAGACGAAATTCAATCCTCAATTTATTTCCTCAAATGGTTCTAAAAATTCCCGGTATCACATAGACATGTTCAATTTCGTTTTCTGAAGCCATTACGGTTGTCAATTTAAGTCCCAAAGTCGTAATTCCAACAGATATTTTGCTAATTCAAACAGATAATCTTCAATTAAATCATATAAATGCATAATTAATTACTGATAATTGTGACACACGGTTCTGGGTCATTACAGTGTAAAGATATGTTCAAAATGATCATCTTCTGAACAACTGAACTGTACTGCTTTCTGAACTAATATTGTTAACTGAATGAATGTATGTCCTATATTCTGAACTGTATTGTGGCATCCTTAGCAACTACTGTTACTGACTGTTACTGTTATAGAGATCTCTGTCGGTTCCCTCGGTTGAACCACTACTGTTTACTGATTGATGGCCATCATTTACTGTTCGGTCTTTTAAGACCTACTATTTACTGTTATGCTAATGGATGTACCACATATGACTGTTTACTGTACTGAACAACTGATATACTGATTGAAATGAACTGTTTTCATTACTGTAAGGACATTCATTCTAAACCCCTTTACGCTTTATGTTATTCACTGGGCTTTAGCTCACTGCTCATATATATATGTAGGTGAACAGGCACCAGACCGGAGCTAGGAGCGTCGGGGTAGACTCCCAGTTTTGTCCAGCCAACCACTGTGCCTCACTGTGAGGTTCCGAACTTATCTAGCTAAGGCTATGGGGTGTTTTAGTTTTCCCCCTTCTGTTCTGTTTTGTAGTGACTGTATAGACTGACCATTACTGTACTGTCTAATGGGGATTAGGCCCCTGTTTTGTATGATTGTAAATATTGTGCATATTGTTCTGTACTGTATATATGTATATGTATGAAAAATCTTTTTGCATACAGACTGTCACAGCTCTTTGGACATTGTTTATTTACTGTATTGGCTTCCATCATGCCCCTGTACTCTGTTATACTGTCTTACTGTTAAACAGGCCTTCGGTAATCTCGGATTACTGGCTGGTTACGGTGCTAAACCCATAAGGGCGGGTTTGGGTCATGACAACTTTGAAGAAAAATCTTTGCGGAATCCTTCTTTTTTTATGCTTTTCAATTAGATAATGAGGAGCAAATAACGAATATGTTTTGGGTCGATGCACAAATGATCATGGATTATGCCCAATTTGGTGGTGTTGTCACATTTGATACGACTTATAAGTTAAATAAAGAACATAGACCCTTTACATCTTTTGTGAGATTCAACCATCATAGGGAAATAGTTATATTTGGTGCAACCTTGTTGTATGATGAGACCGCCGAATCGTTTGTATGGTTGTTTCAAAATTTTCTAGAGGTTATGTCAAGAAAGGAATCAAAAACTTTGTTCACCGATCAAGATGCTGCAATGGCTAAAACCATACCCATCGTTATGCCTGACACGAGTCACTGATTGTGTACTTGGCATTTGATGCAAAATGCATTAAAATATGTTAATTGTCTATTCCAAGATAAAGGTGTCAAGGGTGTACTAAATAAATTTTTGTTTGACATTAAAGATGCCAATCAATAGAAGTTAGAGTGGGTGGAAATGCTTGATAAATATGATGCACATGAAAACCATTGGTTGAAATTGATTTTTGCGGTGAAAGAAAAATGGGGCTTGCCATTTATTAGATCAACATAGGCTGCGAGAATGAGTACCACACAACTTAGTGAATCTTTTAATGTTTTTTTTGAAGGATTACATTCGTTCTAATTTTAATTTAAATGAATTCTTCATGCATTTCGAAGGGTATTTTATGATAAGCGATACAAGGAGTTAGAAGTAGGATATGCTTTGTGCCAAAGGTGAAAGCGATAATAAGAATGTTAATTCAAATGGGTAATGTGTATACAAAAACGATTTTTGAGAAATTTCAAAATGAGTACTTTCGATCCATTGAATCGGACATAGAAGCAATTGAATATGGCAAGGCTAGTACCATTTACACAGTTGTTGATGTTGGTAGCAATCATGCAAGGAAAGTGAAAATGGAGAGGGATGGCTCTTTAGGTTGTAATTGTACAAAGTTTGAAATGGAAGGAATTTTGTGTTGTCACTCATTGAAGGTTATTAGAGACATATTGAAGATGAAAGAGGTTCCTCCCACAATATATTCTAAAAAGGTGGACGAAACAAGCAAGAGCCAAAATTTTAAGGACATTATGGAGAATGACATTCAAGTAGATGTGAAATTCCAACAAGCCTCGTGGTATAAGACATTGATGACCGCATTTACAGCAATAGCATGTGGAGCTGCAGAAACTGAAGAAACTTATGAGTTTTCTATTGCACAGCTTGCTACATTAGGTACAAATGTTGAACGCAAGTTAAGTGCTCATTTTGGTGTTGAAAATGAAGTAAGTAATGATAATGCAACCCAAAGCTTTGAAGTGGATTGAGAAGATGTGAATCATGTTGTACAACCAAAAGGATTGAAGAAAAAGGTGGCAACTAGTAAGGGCAAAAGGAAGGTAAAAGGTGGATTTGAAGCAGTGTTGGTAGCGAACTCCAAAAAAAAAATCCCGTGCTAACAGCTTGGCTTCGTCAAAATCTATTGCAAGTCCAACAGTTACATCTTCTCCATTATCTGTTGGAGGAGATATCTATGTTCATCAACATGTTTCTCCTCTTCCTCCTCTTCATCCTCTTCTTTCATCTTTGGCCATGGGTGGTAATTCTATTCCTCCGCCATTGATGTATCCCACATATCATGTGAGTGTTAGTTTAACATTGCATTTTTTGTTTAGATATAATATGTGACTCAAACCATGATTGCAACGCCTAATAAATAACATTGTTATAGGCAAACAATTTGCGAAAGATGTATGCAGTGCCAAATTCTTCGCCAAATTCAATGCATCAATGCTATTCTGCTCAACCAACATTCCAGTCACTACTTCAAGGTTCATGTGGATATGACATTGGATTCATGTGGATATGCTTTGTGTAGATAACTTGTGAGTAGTTGGTTTTTCAAGAGGTGCTTGTGTTGATCAGAACTTTTGTACATTTTTCCTTACAAATCTGGTGCTTATGTTCTTCAGGAGTTGCTTGTGTTGAGTGAACTTTTTTACTTTGTGCTTTGTGCTTTGTGTAGATAACTTGTGTGCTTTTGTAGATAATTTGCTAGTTGAACAGTTAGTTTACGAATTTTGAGCTCTAACACCATTAAATACTATCTCCACACCCAAACCAAATCATGGTAAGATTGATGCAAACAAGACCAAGATGTTAAAATTTCCAAGTTCTATAATCATCAATTCCATAACTACATTCATCAAATTTCCATTCATGAAAACCATCTAAAATCATTGCATCTGTAATCATCAAATCCATAACTACATTCATCAAGTTTCCATTCATGAAAACCAAAACACTATCATTGCATCTATAATCATCAATTCCATAACTACATTCATTAAATTTCCATTCATGAAAACCATCTAAAATCATTGCATCTATAATCATCAAATCCATAACTACATTCATCAAATCTCCATTCATGAAAACCATCTAAAATCATTACATATATTCATCAAAGCCAAAATGCTACAAATGCTGACAATACATCCGTTAAGTTTCATAAAATCCATAGTAACATTAGTCAAATTTTCCGAAAGCCAACCAAACAATAAGTTACATCATAAAGTACAAAATTATAGAAAATACAATGAAATACACCATCGCCTTCAAATTATTTTCCATCCTTTCAAGCCTTCAACCATAGTCATCATTTTCATTTTCCACGTCATCAAGTCTCGTCCTTAGCTCATTAAAGTCTTCTACTGTAATATCATCACAAGCTCTAGTGTTGGAACGGATTCTGGACGTAACATCTTCATCATCTTTATCCAGGAACTTGAAGTAATTGTAATGAGCAGTGTTACTCTACAATGCATGACAATCAGTTAGTCAAATAACACAAATTAATTTGTCACTAGTTACATATTTAATATTTCCAATACGTACTTACATATTTTGATGGGTAAACAAAGAAAAAACGCCATTGATTTTGATTCTTGTTCGTTCTGACAATATATATGGCAGCTGTTCTTCCCCAATTGCATAGTCTCGGTTTTAATCTTATGTTGCTATTGTTAGTAGAAGAAGAAACCATTTCTAAATCTGTGTATACAATACAAACAATCTCAAAACAATAGATGGTGTACGCTTTGATGTGTCTTTCACTCTATAAAAGGACACAACCTATTCTACTAGCTAAAAAAATTGTTGCAGTTATCCTCTCTCTTTTCTTCCTTCTCAAATTGTTGCAGTCAAAATTCTGGAAAATTATGTTTGGCTATATTTTTCTCTGATTATCATTTGTTTTTATTATTGTTATCTAAACAATCTTAAGAACCTTAGTTCTCTGTTAAGAGTAGTTAAGGATTTCAGGAGAACTAGAGAATCAACAACACTATCAATTACAAAAGAAAAAAGTTGTATGGATGGGCTATGTACATCAGTTGAATATCAGCTTGAAAACAGAATCAATTATAACAAGGAGATCAAGAGTGAAGTGTGGTTAAGAATGTAGTTCAGCAGTGAAGTGTGGTTAACTTGGTGCTAATGGAAGTTATTTTTTACTTCATTTCAGCAGTAAAGTGTGGTTAAGAATGTAGTTGCCAAGGGATCAAAATGATTGTGCTTGACATTTTGAACATTCTTATCTGATTATCACCAAACGTTTTGATATCAATGATTAAGAGTGGCATAAAGACTTACATGGCTGAATTTTCATAAGAAACAAAGTCAACATGTGGCTTAAACTTGCGTAAAAAAGTTAATTTCTACAACATGTGCTATAAGTAAAAATGTGTAACGCCCCCAAAATAACACAAATAAATCCAACGCATAAGAGACATAAGTATAATGGAATTGGTGTATTTTCATTCATCAGAGTTCGTATCACAAAAGGATATTACATGCTTCATACATTCATAAATGTTCATCCTGAATCTATAGTATGTAATGTCAGTTAATCATAACAAAATAAATACCCTACGGGTTTACATCTTTCCAAGACATTGCTTGGTTACAACAAAAGAGGGAGTTATAAGCTCTGTACATATACGAAGCCCTTGGCTTAATTAAACATTCAACACCAAATAACAAAATAGAGCCTTGTAACAACCCTCGTACTGATTACCGTATAACCACTGAATTATATACTGATTAATGCTAAACTGAACCGCTAATGACTGATAATTGAACTGATTAAAGTACTGGACAGACTGATTGGAATCGAAACTGAAACTGAATAAGACTGCCTATTGAATTGCATATTCTATCTGTTTGATTGTATGATTTTACCTGTTTGTAGTTTATGTTTAAACTGCTAATTAAAGGCCTTATCGGCGGCCGATTTAGGAACCGTTTAGTGTTTTAGACTCAGTAGAATATTTCTGATTTAATGATATATTTATCTGAAAATTTATTAGGAATAATTAAATTAGATTAAATTAAGTCAATTAAAGAGTTTGAGTTAATTACCGAATTGCCATTTTGAGTGGACTTTGTCTACTTCCATCACTTGAGCCTTGTTTACACTTAATCAAAACATATCATCAGCCCCTATTCTTGAGCTCTAGCCGACCAAGAGAGGAGAGGGAGAGAGTTGAGTTCATTTTGGTGATTTGCTAGAAGAACTTGAAGATTTGAGGCATAGATTGCTAGATTGACCTCCTAGACTCTCAATTGAAGACTTAGTAAGGTAATTGGACCTCTCATTGTTGTCCTTAAGGTTTATTCTTGTATGCTCCATGTTTAATTAGAGAGTAAGTCATGAATTTGCTCATAAATTGTTGAATTAGAGCTTGAATGTTGCATGCATGGTCTTTGACACATTTTGAAGTTGAATTCTTGGAAAATTGTACATGCATGCCCATGTTTTTATCATAGTCCATGTTTTCACTTCTTTTTCCAACTATTGAGCTCTCTAGAGCAAGATTTGAAGATTGAATTGGGTTTGAAGCTCACGCATTGCATGTTTTAAACTTGTTCTTGAAAATGGGTTTGAAAATGGATTTAATTGACTCACCTTTGGGGCTTGAATTCATAAATTGGCTTTTGAAACTTGTTATACATTGTTTTGGGATGTATTCTCCAGAATTTGAGCCTAAGAGGTCGAGAATTGAGTTGAGAATGCTTGGTTTGAGCTAGGAAGGCAAATCTGGAAATTCCAGATTTGGCTTCTTCGCTCGAGCGACCAACGTTTTCCTCTGAGCCCCGCTCGAGCGAAGGATTGGTGGCTCGAGCGTAAAAATCGAACATCCAGTACTTTTACTGTTTCATCAGACCGCTCGAGCGAAGGAAGTCTCGCTCGAGCGAACCCTTTGATTTTGGAAGCTCGCTCGAGCGAGAATCGAGCGAGCATCGCGCGTAAAAATTGAGCATCCAGTATTTTTACTGTTTCATCAGACCGCTCGAGCGAAGGATTGTTCGCTCGAGCGAAGCCTTTGATTTTGCAACCTCGCTCGAGCGAAGGAAGGCTCGCTCGAGCGAGGCCCCTGTTTTCAGCAACTTTTGAAAAGTGTCTTCCAACTGTATTTTTGCATCCTCATCGCATCCTAGGCATTCTTAGGCCTAGTTTAAGACATCTTAATGAGGATTTAAACATAGAACCACACCGAGGAATTTAGGGATGTAATTACTATCTTTTCGACTGTGAACTTAGTGTGTGTTCTATTTGTTAACTGTTTAGGGTTGGCTCACGGGGACGCGCTCTAGCTACTGATAGCCCAATCTCTGTGAGTAACAGATTGTGTAAAGATATGTTCAAATGGTTTTATTTTGAATACTGAACTGAACTGGTTATTGAACTGATATTGTTTATTGAATGAATGTATGTCCTGTATTTCGAACTGTATTGTGGCATCCTTAGCACCCACTGTTATTGACTGTTACAGAGCTCTGTCGGTTTCCTTGTGGAACCATACTGATTGATGGCCATCATTATTATTGGGTCTGTTAAGGCCCGGTCCTTTTGGACCTACTGTTTATAGGCTAATGGATGTACCACATATGACTGATTGATTGAAATATTGATTGACTGAAATACTGAAAGATTGAAATACTGTATAATGAATTGATTTCATTACTGTAGGGACATTCATTCATAACCTCTTTACACGTTATGTTATTCACTGGGCTTTAGCTCACTGTTTATATATATATGTAGGTGCTCAGCCACCAGACCGAAGCTAGGAGCGTGGGATTGGTCCTCAGTTTTGTCAAGCCAGCCTATGTGCCTCACTGCGAGGTTCCGAGACGCCATGCCATGGCTTGGGGTGTTTTTGTTTCCCCCACCTGTCTCCCTACTGTATTGTACCTTTTGTATAGACTGTTTGACTATACTGTTATCGAGGGATTAAGTCCCCGTACTGACTGTCTGTAAATGATTGTATAGAGTGTACTGTTTTGAACTGTATGAATGCATAAAATGTTTTTGACATACAGATTTTCACAGCTCAGTGGACACTAGTTACTTACTGTTTTGGCTTCCGCCAGGCCCTGTACTCTGATTGACTGTATTACTGTTCGGCAGGCCTTCGGTAATCTCGGATTACTGGCCAGTTACGGTGCTAAACCCATAGGGCCGGGTTTGGGTCGTAACAAGCCTCCAGCTCCTAAGTCCTCCCAAGCTACATCCTTGGAGAAAGCATGTCACCAATACTTGAAAATGGTTTCCCAAGTAGGGTGAGCCAAAACCTAGTAGAAAAAATCTAACATAGTATATGAGGTTTAACTAAGATATAAGTGTCAGAGACATATTCAATAGTTATGACAAAATGCTTATTCTTCTTATGACCTCACAACCCCAATATTCACATCACAACCCCAATATTCACATTTATTCATTTCAAGTTAATTCATTTCATTTCAAATTCACAAGCCAAGTCTACAATTTTCCAAATCACCCAACTGAGACTACAACTCAGTGGTTCACAATCAACGCACTATTATGTAAGCATTTCAATCTTGTCATTTTATGGAAATTTCATCCGCGGGATCGGCACCCATGTATACATAAGATTTCGGGACTTTCACCCTGGACACTCCGGCCAACTTAATTTTCGATGGAGTCCATCTCCTATCTCCTCCCAAAACATGGAGTACATCCTATTTCTCCTCCCAACACGTATACATATACAATGTATTTACAAATATCGTCATATTCCATGAAATTCAATTATACATATTCAATACCTCATCATATCATCATATTCAATGACATAATTAAGTGATTAGTTTCAATTCACCTAATCTTTATACAACTTCTACAACAATCATAGCTATCCTCTACTAATAGCCCAATACAGATATTTCTAAATAGATATACAATCTTATTAACAGATAATTCATCAAATTTCAATAGGTGAGTGATTTAAACAAATCCAACTACACCATCCATGTGTACTTTTTTCCAATTTTACATTCCTCTCATCAATTTCATTATTTATACAAAATAATTATTTAATATATACTAGGGCAAATTTCCCCTTTTTTCAAATATCAATCCAAAGGTTAAAATCTCTCATTTTAACCCAAGATAACCCCATATTCAAAGCCCCATGTTCATTTATAGACCACAACATGGAAACCCCTCTTTTTAAATTAGGAACCCAAACCCTAGGTGTTCTCCAAACACCCCAAATCTCACCATATATGCATAACAACAAATAACTAGGTTAAAGCTCATAACAAAGTGTAGAATATCCCTATCTCAAGTAGAGAAGACAAGCCAAGCAAGGATGGAACTTCAAAAAATGGCGAAACCAACTTCTACTCAGATCAAAGTGAAGAGCTTGAGGAGTTCTACCCTTTTAATGAAGACACAAGGGTAAGGAAACCACTAAATCAAGGTCAAAATATAGAGAGAGAGAGTATTCTAGAGTGAGAAGATCCAAATCTAGGGTTTTGGAAAGTTTTAGAGAGAGAGAGAAATGAAAAAGTGATATAAAATGTCACTTTTGCGATCTGATATACGCACAGTCCACTCGAGCGGAAAAGTTGACGCTTGAGCGTCAAACACAAGGTTTTGTTCCGCTTGAGCGCAAAAGTGGCCCGCTCGAGCGTAAAATACATACTTCCAGTATTTATGGAAACCATAGACAACCCGCTCAAGTGTAAAAAACGCCGCTCGAGAGTAGAAAACGCCCCTCCAGTACTTTGCAGACGTGCAAAGTGCTGAGTGCTTGCAGACCCCACTCGAGTGAAAGACCAAAATTCTAGACAACAACATTCAAGACCAACTAGCAACCAACTTGTTCTAAACACGCCCAAGACATTCCAAAGCTCAAATTTAAAGAGGAAAATGAGGAAAAGACATTAATAACAATATTAAACCACAAGACCCGAGTCCGGAACACAGCAAAGGTCGGGTCAAAACCAAAATCGCTATAAAATGGTTCCCATCTCCAAGTCCAAACTAGTTTGAGATCTGCACTAACCAAGTGTTAGATATTCAAGGAAGATGTCTGACCATATTTTCATGACCAACACTAACACAGTTTGTATATGATTATTCATATGATATGAACAAGCTATTATGCATTCATATGATATCATTCATTAGTACTCCATATCATAGGAACAAGTGATTACCATTCATATAATATGAACAAACTATTATACATTCATATGATATCATTCATTAGTGCTCCATCTCATAGGAACAAGTGATTACCATTCATATGATATGAACAAGCTATTATGCATTCATATGATATCATTCATTAGTGCTCCATCTCATAGGAACAAGTGTTAGATATTCAAAGAAGATGTCTGACCATATTTTCACGACCAATACTAACACAATTTTTATATGATCATTCATATGATATGAACAAGCTATTATGCATTCATATGACATCATTCATTAGTGCTCCATCTCATAGGAACAAGTTATTACCATTCATATGATATGCATTTGATATTTAAAATTCTCTGTAATTTTTCTATGTAGATTCTTTTTGCAATGTAGGTACATTTGAGAATGAGTTACAAGGTTGCAGCAATATTTGTTGGAAGCAATATTTGGGATCCTGGGCTCTGAGTGTTTACTAATCTTTTTACCTTTAAACATGTGTTATTTTTTATGTTTGGCTTATTGCAAAGGTCAAACAACAAAAATTCCAAACACACTTTATTAGTCACAACCTCAATTCTATAGCACTACTCATAAAATAATGTTGGTTATTAATTATTATTATTTTTTTATTTTTTATTTTTATGATGTGATGAACCAACCTTAATTCTATTGGTCCACATTGTCACTTGAGTAGTAAACATCATAATTGTTGAATTGGTATTCAGATTGTTCAGATTTGAGGCAATTAAGTAATGAGATTAAAAAAAATCAAAAAATTGGCTACTGATTCATCAAAAACAGGGAGCATATTTCATGAATTGGCTACTGATTTAAACAATTGGTATTCAGATTGTTCATATTTCATATCATATTTTCATGAATTTGTTGTCTCCAGAATTTAAGACAGAAAATTACAGAAGTAATTAAATTGGGAGCATCAATCAATTTAAAACAGAAAACTAGGGAGCATCAATCAATTTATCTCACTAATTAAATAGGTTTATGTATACTAATTCATCAAAAACACACCCACAACAAATAATAAACAAAACAAACCTAAAGAAGGATTAAACCATGTAACAAAAAGATGGACAAAAGAAGAAGAAGAAGAAGATAAAATCCAAATCAAAGCCTTAAATTTTTAGCCGTTGGAATCCCAAATCAAAGCCCTAAATTTTTAGCCGTTCGAATCCCAAATTAAAGTCCTAATTTTGAAATTTCAAATCTATTTTCTCAATCTCAATCACACAATCCTAACTTCTTAATTTCAGCGTTTCAAAGACAAACCTGGTTCATCTATGGCTTGAGAACTCACGTTCTCGTCAAGAAATTTCTTTGTTCAACCGATGGTGGTCGCGGTGGAGCTATGGTTCACGAAGCAGAGAATATTAGGGCTGGAGCGACAAGTTGGGGTTAGGAGTGGGTTCGCCGTCTGGGTCGCCATCGGGACTGGTCGCTGGTGATAGTGGGTTTGGTGGACAAGAACGGGTGACTGTGAGACTGAGTGAAAGTGAATGTATAACCTCTGTATGTATAGCAACGGGCGGGAATTTTTTGAAATTTTAATTATATATATATATATATTTTTTATAACCATTGGATGTGCAACGACTGATCTCAGCCGTTGCACGTAAGAAGTGAAGTAGGATTCTCAAAGAGGGGATCTGGACTTTTTGTACTGTCACAGCACCAAGCTATGACAGCACCTACCCCGCTTTCAGGTTGAAGTGGGATATGCCAAACTGACCCAAAGTCAACAAGCAACTTTCTTAAGCAAAAGCAGGGTGGTTTTTATAACGTGAACGTGTTCCCATGTGAGGAGAACTGTCTAATTTTATTCAAGGTTTGACACGTTGAATGATCAAACTTCCCTATTTAGTTTAACTTTTAAATTTTATTTCTTGATTATTCGTTTTAAAAAAAAGAAAGATAATTAGTTACTTTTTTTTTCTTATATATTTCAATCAAAGTGTTTTACTTCTTTCTAGATGAATTTTAAAATAAATATCCACTACTATTATAAAAGTATGAAAAGTTTGTCATATTTTTTATTTTTTGAAATCTTAATCTTATCCTTTCAAATCTACTACTATATTTTATAAAAGTCATGAAAAATTCTATATAAACCAACTATATCTTTTTTTTAGAGTTGAATACTTAAAAATAATATATTTGCTTCCAAGAGTCTTATATAAATATAAACAAATTGTCTCATTTCTTATAAAAATAAAAATTTAAATTTAAAAAAGAAGCGATCTCTCTATTTATTGATAATGATTAAAGAATAAAAATATAAATAATTTTGGTTGAATATTAAATTTGTATATATTCGTTCGAATCTAAACAGAGGAAAACACATGCATTTTTAAAGTGTGAAGAGTCTATCATGTTTTCTACTTTTTTTAAATCTCAATTTTACCCTTTCAATATAAAAGTCATGAAAAGTCCTATATAAATCAACTATCTCTTTATTTTTGGAGTTGAATACTCAAAAATGATTATATTTACGTCTAAGAGTCCTATATAAATATAAACAAACCATCTCCCTTCTTATAAAAATAAAAAAGACAAAAAAGAAGCCATCTCTGTATTTTTTACATTGCTAATGATTAAAGAACAAAAAAAAAATTACTATTTTTTATTTCTTGTGTCGGCTTCTATATTGATATACATAATATTTATAATTATCCATCATGGATCAAATCATTATGAATAATTTTGGTTGAATCTTAAAATTATATGTATTCGTTCAAATCTAAACAGAGGAAAGCACATGCATTTTTAAAATAGGGATTTGTGTTGCATTTCAAAAATTCACAAGTTATCTTCGTACACATTCTTTTTATTTAAATTGTATTTTATGAATTGTAATATTTATATAGTACTTTAATAACCAAGATATGATATCAAAATTCTAAACAATAACCACTTTCGTTTGTTTTATTTTTTAAATCTATTTTTTAGTTTTTGATTTTTCATATTTTCTCAGCTTTGGTGATTAAAGATACTGAAATTTCGTCTTATTTTATATTTAAATTATACTTTTATATGAAAATCTAATATCTAATAATCTAAATATAATTAAACAATAAAATATTAGTAAAAAAAATTTAAGAATTCAAACATTTATTGATTTTTTATGATTATATTTTTTTGTTATTATTATTATTAATTTTTTTCCAAAAATAATATACAACAAATTATTTCTTAAGTCTATTTAGATTAAATGAATCTAAATGTAACAGTAAAATTAAAAAATAAAAGTATTAAATTAAGTGAAATTAAAAAGAAAATAAAATGATTATTAAAAAAAAGTGTCAAAGACGACGACGACGACGACGACAAAAAAAAAAAAAAAAAAAAAATTCAAAAATTCAAAACAAAAGTTTGAAAAAATAAACCAAACTAAACACTATAAACTTCTCCCTTTTTTAAAATCTTTCTTCACTAATCTCTAATTTTATACAAATTATTCACAAATTCCTTTCAATTTTATGTGAATCTATATATATTATTATCAACTATTTAATTATGAATATTTAACTTCTCATTATTACTTGTATTATATTATTGTAAAAGATTTCACGAATTATTTTTGTGATATCTTATATATGTCAAAGTCTACCTATATAAATATATATAAAAAATATAAATATAAGTTTATATATATTACTGTATTCGTACATTGTCAATTTGTAATGTTATATTACTATCAGATACTTTAATTTTTTAACATATGTTGCTTTAGTAATATAATTATATTTGCTAGGAAAAAATTGTGGAATTATGTATTGTTCTCTTATCAACTTATGTTCAATACATATATACATACATATCATACAAATAAGTGTCTGCAACAAGCACTTTCAATAACAAGCTAAGACTTTGCAAAACATCTACATCATGATAATAATTGTACTTTTTATATTTATTTTTTTCACAACAATTGCATAGTAATTGTATTCTAATGACTAATGTTATATTTTTTATTATGCAAGATATTCGTGGCACAGGAAACGAGACTCAACAACTCTTGATATATAAAAATATATTACATATTGATATTAATGCATTTTTACACCAACAGAATGCAAATAATATGTAATAGTAGATTCAATAGATTTGTATTATGAGATGAACTATTAAATAAAATTGAGCAATTGTGCAATTATGCAATTAATTTTATACCTTCAATTGTATTACATGTACGAATTATGAAAAATTGAAGTGGAAAGTTGATAGAAAAAGATTTTTGTACTACTATATATTTAAAGGACTTATTTATTGTTTATTGCTTAAAATAAAATTGTGATATCAACAATCTAATTATATATTAATGTTTATGTTTATAAAAGTTCTTATTTATCATTTAAATTCTTCAACCGGTATGTATTCATTTATTGTTTAGTTGTATTTTGGATACAGATCAATTTATTCATATAAGTCTCCATACTTTGTATACACATCACATATAAATTTAAATGACACGTATATTTACAATACTAACAGTTGATGAAAAATCGCATACTAAGTGTAATACATGTGCTCAACACTAGTATACAAAAAAAAAAAATATAATAATAACTAAAGACAAAAAAAATAAAAAATAAATATGTATAAAAGAAATTAAAAAATAGAGAACTTTATTCAAAATTTTCAGAAGTATTTTTTTATTTTGTACATCTTTTTTTTAAAATGAAATTTTTGAAGATTTCTTCACAAATCTATACTTTTTAAGTAAATCTATAGTAGCTACATCTAAAAAGTTGATAAAAAATGTAGTTAATATTTTATCTTATTTTTTAAATTACTTAGACAACAAAAAAAGCATTAAAATAAAAAACATAAAACAATTTTACAGACTAAACCAAAATTGAATTTGCAATAAATCGAGAAAAAATGTTGGGTACCAGAGGTGCAACTTTAGTGGACGCACAACCCAAACGAACAATCTGAATTTAGATTCAAAAGTATTTGGCACTTAGATGCTATAATTTAAATTTGATTAAGGTACGTAGATCTAAAATTTATCAATTGGGATTAAATTTTATGAGAAATTTAGTCAAAACTTTTTTATTAGATTCTTATTTTGTGAAAATGACAGCTCAATTTATTTTTCTTCATAAACATTCCAAGGAGAAAATAAATGATTGAGTAAAGACAAAGTAAAATATCTTCTATTTTTTTCCTTTCTTTGGCAATATTGTCAAAGTAACATGTTTTTGTGAGACAGGATAATGTGTTACTGTTTACATCAATTTCAACAGTAATAATTTTTTTTATAAAGAATTTCATAATCAACATAAATTTTATTTGATAAACCTTAATGAGAGAATTCTAAAAATATTAATTTTATTAAAAACCGACATCTATATCAAAAATTATATTATTTTAAAATTTAATATTTTGATAATAGTGATATTTGTTAAAAAAATTTAAGAAAATCTTTTTTATGTTTATTGTTCATGCATTAAAATTTTATTATGATGAGATTTTAACCAAATCTCCCAAACTTTGTTAAGTTTTGGACAGGAGTACCCTATTATCAACTTGAACTTTATTATTAATATGGAGTTTTCTTAAGTGTGCAAGTGCACACCATGTGCCACTTACACAAAAAGTGTAAGTGTAAGGTGTAAGTATAAGTATAAGGTGTAAGTGTAAGGTGTAAGGTGTAAGTGGGTTGCATATGGTGTGCAACCTCAAAAAAGGTGTAAGTGTAAGGTTTAATTTTTCACAAAAGGTGTAAGTGTAAGGTATAAAGTGTAAGGTGTAGGTTGCACACCATAACCAAACCCTATTAATATATATAATAAATATGAAATATACATGTATAGTGTTGATGTTTTTTCATTGTTCATTTAAATCATACTCCAATATAATTAGTTCTATTACTTGATAGATATCAAATAATTTTAGATAAATTACAAATACACTTCTTGAAATTTGTTTAAAATATAAATTATCTCTTATGATTCTGAAAATTACATCTCGCCTTTTGAAGTTTATAATTTCATAACAATTGGCCTCTTTTACAATAAATCACCAAATCAATTAACAATTTTTAATGATGTCAGAAATATATTTTAATTAATGATTCAGCTAATTTTATTATTGTATAATAGATCAATTAGGAATTTCAATTTTTTTAATTAATTTTGTTAGATAAAAATTCTGACAATGAGATATTTGTAATTTTTTAATTATAAAGACAATCCGCATTTTAAATAAACCTTAAGGAGTGTATTTGTAATTTACTTAATAATTTTTCAGGAAATTCTACTTACAATGCCAAATAAACTCCTTACATCCATTTTCTTTTTATACCATTCATAAACATTTGAAAATTTATTTTCTTCTCATTACACTTACTATAATGCCAAATTTACCTTTTATCTTCTCAGACACAAACCTTACCCTTATCTCAATCATCATCCCCGGTACCACTAGCGAATCCCGTCTCACCGCCCTCTTCTTTCCTGTCAACCCAATCATGCCCCTCATCCTCTTGAATTGCACTTCTCAAACACATAGCAATCGTAAACTGATGCCGCCTATCTTTGCCACGAATATGAGAGAGAGAGAGAGAGAAATTTGGTCTAAATCTCTACAAATCTGGAAGAGGAAGAAGAAGAAGAAGAAGAAGATGATGATGATGAAGAAGAAAAAGGAAGAAGCAAAAACGAGAGAAAGACAGAGAGAGAGAGAGAGAGAGAGAGAGAGAGAGATCTGGTGCAGATATGTATATATAAAAAGAATAAGAAAAATAATAAGAGAATAAGAAGATGGCGATGTAAGAGGGTAGATGAGCTAGGTTATGATGGCGAGAATGGGCAACGACAAGGCTATTTGCAACGAAGCGATGGTGTTGTTTGCAATGGGACGGCAAAGGGCGAAGCTGAATTGTGATGGCAAGTAGGGAAAGAAACTGGTTCATGATGGAGGCAAGGTTGGGTTGCAATGGTGGAGTGAGTTGTCGGTGGGTTGAGGAGGAAAAGTTGTAGTTGGTGGTGAAGTCGCCGAAGATGGAAGATGAGGTTACCAGAGACGAAAGTTGGGATCACCAGTAATAGTAAAGTGGTGGTTGCCGGGAGAGATGATGGTGAAAAATGGGTGGGTTAAAAATTAGGATTAGGATTTTGATGGATTGTTTGTTAATTTTAAACAAGGATAAAATTGTAATAAAAAATTTATAAGTGTAAAGAGATAAAATACCGGTGTAAGTGGAATTATCCTAATTTTGCTTAGGATGAATTATGATAATTTTTCTTAAATTGTGTTTGGTTGGGGGATTTAGAAATGAATTTGAAAAAAAAAATGTATGTGAAATATGATTTAAATATATTTACATTTTACCTAATTTTGTATATTTTTTTCTTTTTCCTTTTCAAATTCTTTTCAAAATCTCCCAACTAAATACAGCGTTAAGATTTAAAAAAAAAAAAATACGTTGACCCTTACAAGTTTAATATAATTATATTGAGTTATTTTAATATTTTGATTTATATAAATTTTATTTTTATCAATAATTTGTTCGCATAAATTTATCTACAAAAATGTTTTAGAGCTCTAATATAGAGGCTCTAATAGCTCTAATGGGAAGATGGGACCTATCCTGATGTGATGTTTGTGTCTTGCTTTTTTTTTTTTTTTTTTTTTTTTTTACTTTGACACATCACTAGAGCTCAAATTAAAACTCTAGATTTAGAGCTCTCTAGCATTTCCCATTTATCTATCAGTTCGCATAGCAGTTGCATTAAATAAAATTTTAAGTATATTTATAAAATTAAAAAAAAGCAAAAAAAAATTGAAAAATATCAAACACGTGTTTGACCAAAAGTAGAAGGGCGGTCCGTTGAAAAAATGAAAACAATGACCAATCAGTGGCGTCCACGTCGTAGATGCAACCAGCTAGCTTAAAGATTGGGATCTCTTTTTCCTCACTTCCTTTGGCTTTTTTTTTTTTTTTTTTTTTTTTTTTTTTTTTTTCAATCACCACTCGTCACGTATGTGTAGAGTAGTGGAGATTGAAGTTTGAAAGGTCTAAATCACTATATATATATATATATATATTTTTTTTTGGGTGAACCAACCAGCTAGCTGGGTCACGTTCTTGTATCGCACTTGTCGTTGTTGGCATCACACGCAGATTCACGTGACTTATTAGTGGGTCGGTCACCTCCCAACAATTAATGTAACGAGACAGGCTGTCTGAAAATATATTATTTTAACGAGTGATATTACATACATTAATTAATATATTAATATTAATTATAATTTTATTATTAATTCTACTCATTATATAAATTATAAATATTAAAAATATCTTAAATTGTGTCACATCATTTATTGATATATTAATTAGTATATTAATTGATGCATATAATATTGTTCTATTTTAATTGATTATTTGATTTTTATTATTATTTTAATTTGATTAAAAAATTATATTTGAAATAATAATTAATTTAATAATTGCTAAAAAAATATAAAAAATTATAAATTAAATATAACATTATTTTATTAATTGTTTTAGTCCAAAACAGGGCCAGTGGTCGATACACTGCGCTGCGGGCGGCGCACTGCTTCAAATTCCCAATTTTGATGCTGTTTCTTTTTCTTTTTTTTTTTTCTTTTAAAAAAAAAAAAAAGTAATACTACATGTACTAATTAATGTACTAACTAATATATCAATACAACGCTGCTACCTACACCCACTGGGGGTCGACCCCCAGTGAGGTGGCGCGCAGCAATTGGCCCATTTTCTGTTTTTTTTTTTTTTCTTCCAATCCCGCAGTGCCACGTGGCACTGGGGTAGTGGGGGTGCCCAGTCACTGGGTGTATGCCGCATTTTCCTATACCAATATTAGTTATGATATTATTATTAACCCCACTCATTAATTATATTACAAATACTTAAAATCTCTTAAATTATGTCACATCATTAATTGATACACTAATTAGTACATATAGCATTATTCAATAAAAAATTAAGCTCTCAAATATTTTAAGTTCTGCTAATAACATATTTTAAGAAGTAAGTTAAAAGTTAATTTTTTAATATTTTTAAAATTTTTTTAAAAAAAGTGTAAAAAATTAAAGAGGTAATGTGACTTAAAAATTTTCAAATTAGGATATCCTAAATAAGTGCACTTTTTATCTTTTTAGACCAGAAAGTTGAGGAAAAAATATGGATGTTTGGATTAATTTTTTGACTTTTTACGAAAAAATGTGTATTAAAAAATTGTATAAGAGAATTTTGAAAGAGTAGCATAGAAGTTTGACATAAGAAATGGTTGCCTACTTTTCAGGTATTGCATTGGACGGTACTGTTCGGCCAGTAAGGGCCATCACGGGTCCCATTTTGATAATCTGAATCGTTTAATGTGTAGAACTCATTGAGAACTAGATGCTTGTAAAAAATCACATTAATCGGATATCGATAGCTATCTGATCGGATTAGTTTTTTTTCAGCCGTTAACTATAACACCATCCATTTTTTTAAACAAAACTAATTTGATCATGTAGTTAGCGATATCCAATCAACGTGATTTTTTGTGATATGTAGTACTCGATGAGTTCTACACATTGAACGGTTCAGATTATCAAAACGGAACTCATGATGGCTCCCACGGACCAAACAGGACCTTATTGTTTGCGAACCGATTCTGTGCAATTTTTCCATAAAGTTCATTTCAAAAGTCTGTGGACGGCAGAATGTGTTGCAATAATTTTTGTATAAAATTATTATTATTTTTTTTTAGTGAATAGTGATAATTTTTTAATTTTTTTAATAACTTTTTGATTTTTTAGATTATTTGTAACATACCAAACCAGGCCTTAGTTCTCATTTGGTAAACATTTTGGGGGTTAAAAAAGCATAAAAAGACAAAATAGGATATATAAGCCAAATAAGACAAAATATCACATCTAAACCATAATCATTACATTTTTTCTCTCATAAAAGTTTTAAAAAAGCTCAAAAATAAAAACCAAACGAAATTAAAAAAAGTCCCAATATAAAAAATTAGCTACCGTAACTAATACCAAACGAAACTTTAGTTTATTTATTTTTTAAACCAGTGTCAAATGAATTTTAATGAAGTTGATATAAACTCAAGTAATTTGATTAAGTTGAATATTAATTATATAAATGTCACTGTCACATTATTATATTAATTATATACATGTCATTATGACATTTATTATTGTGACAAATTTTGTATAAATTCTTTGTAAGATTATCTTTTCTTTTTTATTTTTATAATGTATAAAATCTAATCGAATCAAGTTATAAATTATGTAAGATTGGCTTAAAATTTTAGGAGTTTTCTTAGGTGTGCAACCCACAAAAGGTGTAAGTGGGTTGCACACCATGTGCCACTAACACAAAAGATGTAAGTGTAAGGTGTAAGTGTACGGTGTAAGTGTAAGTGGAAGGTATAAATGAAATGTATAAGTTGCACACCATGTGCCACTTACACAAAAGGTGTAAGTGCAAGGTAAAAAAGGTGTAAGTGTAAGGTGTAAGTGAACACAAAAAGGTGTAAGGTGTAAGTTGCACACTATAGCATTACCCAAAATTTTAAGAATCTTTAAAATCTAACCGCACTTGACTTGTACTATAAAATCTATCCATATTGTGGTGTTTGGGAAGTTTGGGACTTGGATTTTTTTTGATTTTTTTTACAAAAAAGATAAACTTTTTACAAAATAAAAAAAAAAAAAACACATTCAAACAAAATGTCACATCTAACTTCATAATTATTTCATTTTTTCTCTCATAAACATCATATTAATAACAAAAAAATCTAACTATCTTTCTAAACAAAAAAAAAATTCTCCAATAATATCCTATAACTAAAAAACCTACATAAAAACGCACATCCCAAACATCCACAATAATTCAATCTCAAATCAATTTTTAACAAACTAAAGACAAGTTAATCTCAAATAATTTCGTTTATTTGACAACCTTAAGAGTGGTGGAATTTGGTAGTGTTACCAATTCCAAATGTTATAAAAAATAAAAGAACACAAATAAATCATGTTTATGTGTAATTTCATGTTCTCTGCCGGACCAAATTGAAAGAAAAAATATTATTTAAAAGACAGAAGTGAAGTGAAAAAAAAAAAAAACCTTCAGAGTAAGTTAAAAATTATTAGAATATATATATATTTTTAGAACGGGTGACTTCAAATTTTGCTTAAGAATCTGATTCAGAAATAATAAGAGAAAAGAAAGATAGTGGAACACTCTCCATCCAAACAGGTAAACCAGACAAAATAAATGTCAACCTAGCCAAACGGTGAGCAAAATTATTTCCATTCATTTGGTGTGAGTAATGCAAAGATGCCTAAATCCAGTACAATTGTCTTTGGCCTTCTTCAGTAAGTCCTCGTTTGGCAATAAGTTTTTTAGTTTTTACTTTTGATGATACTGCGAGCTCCAGATAGAACGAATCGGATTAATCCACGTTTCTCGCACCGTTGCCTGGGTGTTGAGCCCACATAGAATCTTGCACAAGAGTTCAACGGGGAACGGGGAACGGGGAACGGGGAATCCCCCAGCGAACCCTTCGACGATTAAGTTAGTGAAGTGAGAGTGATAGAATGTAGAGATGGGGTGGTGATAGAAGACTTAACCTTTTCTTCGTCTTAGAGGCCTGCTTATATTCTTTGCTCATCATTTCCTTATCCACTCCAACCCGTCATGTTGGCCGAAAGTCTATGTTCTAACTCGCTTTGTTCATGGTGAGGTTGTTCTGTCTCGACGTGAAGGGTTATCGTAATAAATGCTGCAGGGGAACTCATTAATGGCTAATGTGTGGTGCAATAACTTTGTAGGATCTTTGTTTGCTGATGTGGCTGGTTCTTCATTTGCCAAGTGTTTAGATGTCATTGGCGCTTGGTGTAGCGTTGGGTTCCAAGAATGTTGAGCTTTAGTATTGGAGTCATGGATTGAGCCTTTGGTGGTGGGCCATATCCTTAATAGGCTTACCCATGTCAGTAGTCTCCCATTCCCAATAGCAGCTTTAGTCCAACGAAGGGAATAAGGAAGAAAACGAGGGTTGTGAGGGTGGCCCAGTGGAGGGGCCAACCATGAGGAGGACCGACCGCGAGGGGTGACTGAGTGCAGGGACCGACTATAAAAAGGGTTGACCGCGAGGGGTGGCCGAGTAGAAAGGGGAATGGCGGTACACAGGGCTCGAGGAACGGCGGGGCACGTGGTGATGTGAAGTGGAATAGACATGAAAGGGGAAGAGAGTAGTGGATCGTGGGCATACGTAGCATAATCCTTTAATGGGGGAGATGACGCGTTGGTGAGAAGTGAAAGGATAAGGTAATATAGGGTAGTGAAAAGGCAAGGGCGAGAGTTTTTCGAAAATTTTCAAATTGACGAAATTTAATCTTGACCCTCGGAATATAGGCAAACTGTGGGCATTTGGAGTTATTCGTTTTACATATCTTTGTGCAAAAAATCAACACATCCCAGAGATAAACACATTTGTTTCATGTGACACACCTCTGCGACATTTTGTGAACTTCCTTGTGCTAGCATCCGACGCGATACGCAGACACATAAAAGAGATGGCTCAAGATGAGGTGCCAGCTATGAGGCTAAAGGCGTTGGGAGAGGATGACGCCATGGAGCTGGCGGCGCAATACGGGATGGAGAAGCAGGTAGGAAGTGAGACGGATCCCACTGGATGACCCTGTCAGTCTGCTCAGATAGTGGCTGTGAAGCCAATTAGTCAAGTGGGACCGGATCACTGGCACACAAAGGCCGACAAATCGACGTTTACAGCGGAGGAGTTGGAGGAGGTGCGTGAGAAGTATCAGATTCCCACAGAAATAGAGTTAAAATTGCCGACGTCAAAGGAGAGGCCATCCGACGCCCAGTCGACGGAGTTTTCCCTCTATGAAGAGTCGTTAAAGGGGGGGTTGAAGTTGCCGCTCCCACAGATAGTTGTGGATATGCTAAACCGGTTGGATGTGGCGCCGGGTCAGCTGATGCCCAACACGTAGAAAATATTATTGGCCTGCACGAGTGCGTGGCCACGGGCGAACGGGGGAGCTGCGATAACAGTTGATGAGTTTTTTGCTTGCTACAAGGCTTCAAGCCAACAAGAAACTTGGGTAACTTTGCAGGTGGCGGGGTTGCCATCGTCAATGAAGGGGTGGAGGCTACAGTGGTTTCATGTGTTAGTAAATGGGGGAGTGGGAGTGCGCATAGTGTGGAATGTGCCGACCAAGTCGGTAGAGCCAAGGTTGGAGGCAGAGGCAGAGGAGAGGGTGAAAAAGATGAAAGCGTGGAGGGAGAAGGAGGGCATCAAGTGGGACGACCTCGTTCAGCTCTCAGCCTTGTTTGTCTCAAGGCTGGAACCGCAGCCGACCGGCAAGGACCTGGCGCCGGCAGAATTGGAAGCGAGGAGGAGGATGCGAGAGGCGGAGGATAGAATGACCTTCGCCATGGCTGATAAATACAAAGAGTCACAGCTAGGCCGTCCACCTAAAGCAGTCATGTGAGAGTGAGTCCAACAGCGTCCGAAGCCGCTGGGGGAGAAGGACTTGGGCGATTTTGAGCCACTACCGCCCCCAGTGGATCCACTGAAGGTAAAGAGTAAAAAGGAGGTGGAGGTTGTGTTAAAGAAGAGGAAGAATAGGGCAAATAAAAGGGGGGAGGGTCCATCGTCGAATGAGAGAAGAGGTAGAGGTGACCCTAGAGGTGGAGGTGGAGGAAACAATGATGGGCGTAGGGAATGCCATGGGCCCTGGTACACAAGTGGAGAGTAGCGTAAATGGGTCAAAACAGGGGACGGAGCAACCGCCCAAAGGGGGTCCTATGCCTCAAGGAGAATGAGGGGAGGCAAGGTTGAAGACCGCCCTATACCATGTGCGAGCAGTGTGCGGTCAATTGATGGGAGAAAGAAGCGAAGCCAGGATTGCCGCAGACCGATTTTTGGGAGTAGTGGAGGACGCGTCCGTGTGTGCGATGGCGAGTTATACAGAAGTCGAACTGCTAAGGGGACTGTGCTCGGCCCAAATAGAGGCGACAACTTTGGTAGGGGCCCTGTTGAGCAAAGCGACGCGTGCAAAAAGAGAGGTAGGGCCACTGGAGGTCCAGCTGGAGGAGGTGAAGGAGCAGCTGGAAAGTTTAAGAGCGGAAACTGGGGGCTGGAGGAAAACAGCGCGGGGTGCATGTGCTAGGGGGCTAGAGTATGCCCAGAAGGCAAAGCAGATGGAAATGTTGGCGATGGTACAGGGCTATTCAATAGAGCGTGCTAGTGCTGAGCATCTCGTGACCAAATCCGAGCTGGAAGTGAAGCACCGCAAGGCGATATCGCTAGAGTTCGAGTTGGTGGGCAAGAAGAGGAAACTAGAAGAAGCCTAGAGAGCCTGCACCACTACCAACGAAAGGTGGGAGGAGGCCATGGCCAGCAACGAAGATCTGGTTAAGGACAAGGAAGAGGCCGAAGGTCGGATTGCAGCGTTCGAAAAGGCCTTGGAGAAGGAAAGAACGAAGTTTGCGTCTGAGAAGGCAGCGTACCCCGACTTGTGTATGGCGACGGTAGAGCAATTCAAGGGGTCCGCCGACTTCCAGATGGCCATAGATGCCGCGATCACAAGCAGTCTGGCGAAGGAGGGTAGTGAGGGGGCTGGGCCGTCGGGAACAATCGCTGGAGGTAAAAGCGAAGAGAAAGTTATCCAGAGCTTCTAGCGGTCGGATTTTTATAAGCATGAAATGGCAGAGTTCTGAGACAGCGGCTAGAAGACCTTCAAACATAAAGCGGAAGAGCTGTTTCCAAACGTGGAACGACCTCGTTCAGCTTTCAGCCTGTTTTGACTCAAGGCTGGGACCGTAGTCAACCAGCAAGAACCTGGCATTGGCAGAATTGAAGGCAAGGAGGATGATGCAAGAGGCGGAGGATAAAATGACCTTCGCCATGGCTGATAAATACAAAGAGTCACAGTTAGGCCGTCCGCGTAAAGCAGTCATACGGGAGCGAGTCCAATCGCGTCCGAAGCCGCTAAAAAAGAAGGACTTAGGCGATTTTGAGCCACTACCACCCCCAGTAGATCCACTAAAGGTAAAGAGTAAAAAGGAATTTGAGGCTGTGTTAAAGAAAGGGAAGAAGAGGGCAAAGAAATGAGGGGGAGGGTCCATCGTCGAATGAGAGAATGGTAGAGGTGACCCCAAAGGCGGAGGTGGAGGAAACAATGATAGGGGTAGGAAATGTCACGGGCCCTGGTACACAAGTGGAGAATGGCGTAAGTGGGTCAAAACAAGGGACGGAGCAACTGCCCAAAGGTGGTCTTGTGCCTCAAGGAGAAGGAAGAGAGGCCAGGTTAAAGACCGCCCTATACCATGTGCGAGCGGTGTGTGGTCAATTGATGGGAGAAGGAGGCGAAGCCAGGACTGCCGTAGACCGACTTTTGGGAGTAGTGGAGGACGCGTCCATGTGTGCGATGGCGAGTTATACAGAGGCCGAACTGCTAAGGGGACTATGCTCGGCCCAGATAGAGGCGACGACTTTGGCAGGGGCCCTGTTGAGCAAAGCGGCGCGTGCAAAAGGAGAGGTAGGGCCACTGAAGGTCCAGCTGGAGGAGGTGAAGGCGTAGTTGGAAAGTTTAAGGGTAAAAACTGGGGGCTGGAGGAAAGCCGAGCGGGGTGCGTGTGATAGGGGGCTGGAGTATGCCCCGAAGGCAGAGCAGATGAAAGTGTTGGCGATGGTGCAGGGCTATTCAGCAGAGCGTGCTAGTGCGGAGCTTCTCGCGACCAAGTTCGAGCTGGAAACGGAGCGCCGCAAGACGATATCACTAGAGTTCGAGTTGGCGGGCAAGAAGAAGAAACTAGAAGAAGCCCAGAGAGCATGCACCACTGCCAACGAAAGGTAGGAGGAGGCCATGGCCAGCAACGAAGATCTGGTTAAGGACAAAGAAGAAGCCGAAGGTCGAATTGCGAAGTTGGAAAAAGCCCTGAAGGAGAAGAGGGCAAAGTTGGCGTCTGAAAAGGTGGCATACCCCGACCTGTGTATGGCGGCGGTAGACCAATTTAAGGGGTCCGCCGACTTCCAGATGGCCATAGATGCCACGATCGCGAGCAGCCTGGCAAAGGAGGGTAGTGGAGGAGCTGGGCCATTGGGAGCGACCGCTGGAGGTAGAAGCGAAGAGGAAGTTATCGAGAGCTTCCAACGATCGGATTTTTATAAGCATGAAATGGCTGAGTTCTGGGACAGGGGCTGGAAGACCTTCAAACATAAAGCGAAAGAGCTATTCCCAGACGTGGACTTTAGCCGCGTGGAGATAGGCGAAGACGACGTTGCCCAGACCCCCCTGGACGAGGTGGTTGAGGAGGAAGATCTGGCCTTTACTGAGGAAGAGTGATCTTTGTAAAAATTTTGTGTTTGCGTATTGTATTTATTTGTTGTTATGTGTAATTTCTGCAGTGAACTGTATGTAATTGTAAGTTTGTAAATAAAACAACGAGTTCTCCCTTGTATTGTTGTCGTTATTTCTTCTGAGTTATAAATTTGAAAATAATGAAAATGGCAGAGCAGAATTTAATGAAGAATAGTTGTAAAAGTAAGACTTGTGCATGAATTGTGAAACTTGCTAGTAGATTGTGCTATCAAAAGTGTAGAAATGGGTAGCTAGACTAACTTGTGAGAAAACCATGATGCAAAAAACGTTAAAAATAGGCATGCACGAAAATGTTAAAAATGTTAAAAATGAAAGACTGGCTTGGACGACTATGGACCTGGATTTTAACTAAATTAGAAATGTAAAAATGAAAATGTAAAGAATGTTAAAAAATATCGTAGTGTGGACCTGGATTTTAACTAAGAATGGCAACCACGCTGTAACATTAAATTACGAAAATGGATTGGCCGAATTCTTCATTCGAGTTCTGACTAAGACTGGGAAGGCTCTACTATGTTGAAACTTTAAATGACTCAATTTGGCCGAGCTCTTCATGCTCAGTCTAGTTGAGACTTAATTAATTCAGTCTGACTGAGGCTTAATTGACTCAGTCTGGCTGAGCTCTTCGTGCTCAGTCTGGCTGAGGCTTAATTGACTCAGTTTAACAAGTTGTTATTGAAGCACAACGCAGGTAACGGAGATATAAAATCATTGTCATTGAAGGCGCAGCCTACTGATCACAGATTTACACCATGTGTGAAAAGGACAAAAACAACCAAGTGTGGAGATTGTCAAAAAGAACATATAGCAATTGATCAATACAAAAATAGGACATGACACTTTATTAGAAATAATGCTTCAAGTGCTCGGCGTTCCACGAGTGGAGAAGGTCTCGGCCTTCCATATATAAGTGCCCGGGCGAGGTCTGGCCTTAACAACGTAAGGTCCTTCCCACTTGGCTGCCAGCTTGCCCTCGACAGGATTTCTGGTTGCAAGGGTGGCTTCGAGCCAAACTAGGTCCCCCGCAGTGAACTTCCTCGGTCGGACTTTGCGGTTGTAGTGCGTTCTCACTTTCTGTTGATATGAGGCCCATTTGACAGCAGTGGTCTCTCGGAGCTCTTCGATCAGGTCTAAGTCAGCCCGATGTAATTCTTCGTTTAGTTCTAGATTCGGGTGCAAAACCCTCGGGGTTGGCAGACCGATTTCCACGGGGATGACTGCCTCTGCGCCATATGTTAAGCGAAAGGGGGTCTTCCCAGTAGGGGTTCGGGCAGTAGTACGGTAGGCCTAGAGTATGTTTGGTAATTCCTCAGCCCAGAGTCCCTTTGCGGCTTCCAACTTAGTTTTGATGATCTTCAGGAGAGAACGGTTGGTAACCTCAACTTGTCTATTAGCCTGGGGGTGACCTGGGGATGAGAAACATGGTTGAATGTGAAGCTCTGCACAGAATTTCCTAAACTTGGCATTTTCGAATTGCTTGCCGTTGTCTGAGACGATGGCTTGAGGGATTCTAAATCGGCATACGATCGACTTCCAGATGAATCGGGTTGTGTTCCGTTCGGTGATTGTGGCAAATGGTTCCGTCTCCACCCACTTAGTGAAGTAATCAATGGCGACGATAGCAAATTTGGTTTGTCCCCTACCGGTGGGTAACGGGCCAACTAAGTCGATCCCCTATTTGGCAAATGGGTAGGGACTCGAAAGTGTGATCAGTTCTGTAAGAGGAGCATGGGAGATATTGGCAAAGCGCTGACATTTATCACATTTAAGCATGAATTCAGTGGCGTCCTAGTTGAGAGTAGGCCAGAAGTAGCCGGTGCGAAGTATTTTATGGGCTAGTGACCTGGCACCCGAATGATTACCATATATACCCTCATGGACTTCCCTCATCACAGAGGTCGCTTGAGCAGAATTGAGGCATCTGAGATATGGTCGTGAAAATCCATGTTTGTACAAGAGGCCACTGATGAGGATGTAATTTGATGACCGGGCCCTGACTTTGGCTGCCTGCTATTTGTCGTCTGGCATCTCCCCACTGGACAAAAACAAAAGGATGTCTGCCACCCATGGGATTGGTTCATTTTGAAGGAAATGGACCTCTTGTTGGTTTGCTGAAATGGTCGAGTGGGGCAGGTATTCAAGGCAGATGCCACGGATGAGGTCTGACTGCTCGGCCGAAGCTAATTGAGCCATTTCATCTGTCTTGGAGTTTTCTGACCGAGGGATGTGTTTGATGTGGAAAGTGTTGAAAAGGTGAACAAGGGGGAATGCAATATCCCTGTAAGCTCGCATTGTGTCTTTCTTTGCGTCGAATTCCTCTGTAATTTGTCCGACGATCAGTTGAGAATCGCTGAATAGCTGGATATGGCTTACACCGATGTCGCGGGCTAGGCGAAGATCTGCTATCAAGGCTTCATACTCGGCCTCATTATTGCTTGCGTCGAATAAGAAACAGAGAGCACACTTGAAATAACCACCCTTGGGGGCGGTGAGGATGAGACCAGCCCCACTGCCTTCTTTGTGGGATGATCCATCGACATTGACGGTCCAAGAGTGGGGATCTTTTGCCTCATTGTTGAATTGCCTGGGCGAGGGGGTCGTGCTTGGAGTGGGATTGGTGAATTCCAAGATAAAATCGGTGACAGCCTGTCCTTTGATCGCTGGTCGAGGTTGGTAGGAGATTTCAAATTGGCTGAGCTCGACAGACCATTGCATAAGTCTGCCAGACACTGGACACTGGACACTGGACTGAGCCATCCTCTCTAATGAGGGCCGCGCTGACTGTGGTGGTCGATACGGCTAAGTAGAGAAAAAGGGGCTCGCCCGTGAGCGCCTGAGAAAGTAGCGGGGGGTTGGCCATGCATTGCTTCAATTGTTGAAAGGCCTCTTCGGATTCGGTCACCCACTCAAAAGCCTGCCGAAGCACTTTAAAAAATAGAAGGCACTTGTCTGTTGCGCAGGAAATAAAACGATTGAGGGCGACGACTCTGCCCGTAAGCCTTTGAACCTCTTTAACCGTTCTGGGAGACTGCATTTCTATCAGGGCCTTGATCTTTTCGGGGTTGGCCTTGATACCCCGCTGACTGACCATGAAACCCAAGAATTTCCTCAATCCGACTGCGAAGGCATATTTCTCCAGATTCAGCTTCATTTGATACTTAAACAGGGTGTCGAAGGTCTCCCGCAAGTCTGTCAGATGATTGGAGGAGAGTTTGCTCTTGACAAGCATGTCGTGGACGTACACTTCCATGTTCCGACCTATCTGGTGATGAAAAACGGCATTGACTAACCGTTGGTAGGTTGCTCCGGTATTTTTTAATCCAAATGGCATGACACGATAGTGGTAGGTTCCCCGGTCAGTGATGAAGGAGGTATGTTCCAGGTCAGACGGGTCCATCAGAATTTGATTGTAGCCAGAGAAGGCGTCCATGAAACTGAGCATTTGATGTCCGGCCATGGCGTCGAAAAGCAGATCTATGTGAGGAAGGGGATGACTGTCCTTGGGGCAAGCTCGATTAAGGTCAGAGTAGTCGACACAGAGTCACCATTTACCATTGTGTTTACGGACCAAGACCACGTTTGACAGCCATCTGGGATAGTCCACGTTCTTGACAAACTGTGCCTCCAGTAGCTTATCTACCTCAGAAGCAATAAGAGCGTTGCGTTCCTGGTGAAAGATGTGCTGCTTCTGGCAAAAGGGTCGAAAATGGGGCTCGATGCTGAGACAATGAGTGATGAAGAAGGGTTCAATACCTGGCATGTCGGAATGGGTCCAAGCAAACACATTATTGTGCTCGGTTAGCAAGGTTGTAAGATCGGCCTTGGCTTAGGGGGATAGTTGGCTGCCGATCTTGGCTATTTTTGTTGGGTTGGTGGGGACTTTAACAAGTTCTTCCACTGGTTCCTCTCTAACTATCTCGTCTTCGTCTCTGACGTCGAGTCCTTCGATGATCATAGTCTTCTTCAACTTGACCTCTTTGAGTGAAGCGACGTAACATTCTCTGGCTACAGTCTGCTCTCCCCTCACGGTGCCGACTCCTAGGTCGGTAGGAAACTTCATGGCCAGATGGTACGTGGATATAACCGCTTGACTGGCGTTAAGGGCGGTGCGGCCGAGTATGATTTTGTAAGTAGAGGGACAGTCGACAACGAGGAAAGTGAGCAACTTAGTGGTCTACCGGGGGTGTTCTCCAATGGTGATGGGAAGATTGATGGAGCCTATAGAGGTCACTCGATCTCCAGTGAAACCGACTAGTGGGGTTTAGAAAGGGAACAGACTTTCTTTCCCAACCTTGAACTGGCGATAAGCGTTTAGGAAGATGATGTCTGAAGAGCTACTGTTGTCAGCAAGCACCCGTCTGACTTTGTAATTGGACAGGAGAGCAGAGATGACGAGGGGGTCGTCATGGGGGTAACGGATACCTATACAATCGGCCTCCGTAAAGGTGATGGGCTCCATCCACTGCTTAGGGTGTTTGAAGGGACGGTCCAATGTCGCGACCTCCTTATCGACGCCCTGCCTGATTTTTCTGAGTTCTGCTCATTAGGCCGAACGGAATGGTCCACCATATACCAGCCTACCGACAATAACTCTAATCTCTCCAATCGGAGGGGCAGGGTTGCCTTGTACTCAGGATTACTGTGGGGGTTGATCATTGCCTTTGTTAGGTTGGGCGGGTCGTCGAGGAGGGGTGTGTTGGTGGTTGTTTCTAGTAGGTTCGGTCCTTGGCCGTTGGTGAGGGTGGGCCGCCATAAACCGACTAAGACGCCCTTGGCGTATCAAGCTCTCCACCTGGTCTTTAAGGTTAACACACTCCTCGGTATTGTGGCTGTGGTCCCGATGGAAACGGCATTACTTGGACTGGTCTCTCCGGTTGGAAAGAGACCGCGATGGTTGTGGCCATTTCAGGGGATAATCACGTTAGATCTAGTTGAAGACTTGTTCCATGGGGGAATTGAGGGGAATGTACCGTTCGAACCGGCCAGGCGGTCGGGCAGGTGCCGACCGGTCTGGCCGAGTAGGTCGGTCAGTATACTGAGGTGTTTGCTGTGTGTACTGGGTGGTTTTGGCTTCAGAGTGCTTTCTCTTCTCTCTGGGGGTAGGGTTTTTGGTAGTGGAGTCTTGTCGGGCGGCTAGGAAATCTTCGGCATTCATATATTTTTTGGCTTTGGAGATGAGGGTTGCCATGGAGGTTGGAGGGTTTTTTTAGAGGGAGAAAAGGAAATCGGATGATCGCAGACCGACCATGAAAGTCGTGAGAATGACATTGTCATCGTTTTTCGCCACCTGTAAGGCTTTGGTGTTGAAGCGGGTGACGAAACTATGCAACGACTCCCCCTCCGTCTGACGGATGTTGAGGAGTTGAGTTGCCGGATGCCATTGGCGCTGGGCACCAATGAAGTGGCTGAGAAAGGAGTCACTTAGATACTAAAAAGTAGAGACAGAGTCTGTCGGTAGCGGAGTAAACCACAGTCGAGCCGACCCCTTAAGTGTCACGGGGAAAGCCCGACACATGATTTCATCAGGGAATGCATGGAGGATCATCAGGGTCCTGTGGGTCTCCAAGTGATCGATTGAGTCTGTTGTATCGTCGAAAGAGTCGATCGAGGGCATTTTGAACTTAGAAGGTAGGGGTTTGTTCCTGATGGATTCAACGAATGGTGAGTTGGCTGTGGTAGAGGGTTTATTTTGTATGTTTTGCATGACTTCTTGGAGCTGGAGTTTCATGGCTCGGAGTTCTGCATCCCAAAGAGGAGCGTTGTTACCACCAGAATGCAATGAAGGTTGGACGCTACTGGCCTCTCCCTCGAGGGCTGGTGCTTGGACCGATGGAAGTGGGGCCCGAGGTGGCGGGTTCATATTTGGGAGAAAGGGTCGCAAGCCCTCCAAGTTGGATGGATTGGATTGATGGATGGGATGGCTCGGGGCTCGTTCTCGGTTGGGTGGGACATCCTGAGGTGATGGAGGAGGAGTGGGAAGGTCCCTTTGAAGCAAAGCATTGATCAGGGCTTGGTTTTGTTCGGCTAAGCAGTTAATGCTGTTGGTAAGCTCTGTGAAATACTGCAGTGGGTTGTTTGGCTTAGGAGGGTCAACTTGGGGGTCGGCAACGTTGTATTGAGAAGCCATGGATCTAGTTGTGACCATCCACCTTGGTGGGTGGCAGGTAGGGATTATCGAGAATGGGTCTCCAGCGACAATGAGCACAATTGCCACACGGAGCAAAAAAGTTCCCACAAACGGTGCCAACTAATGATATTGCGAGCTCGAGATGGAACGGGCTGGATTGATCCACGCTTCTTGCACCGTTGCTCGGGTGTTGAGCCCACAGAGAAACCTGCACAAGAGTTCAACGAGGAATAAGGAGTCTCCCAACAAACCCTCTAACGAACAAGTTAGAGAAGTGAGAGTGATAAAATGTAGAGATGGGGTGGTGATAGAAGACTTAACCTTTTCTTCGTCTTAGAGGCCTGCTTATATCCTTTGCTCATCATTTCCTTGTCCACTCCGAGCCGTCATGTTGGCCGAAAGTCTATGTTCTAGCTCGCTTTGTTCATGGTAAGGCTGTCCACTCCGAGCCGTAATAAATGCTGCAGGGAAACTCATTAATGGCTGATGTGTGGTGCAATAACTTTGTAGGATCTTTGTCTGCTGATGTGGATGGTTCTTCACTTACCAAGTGTTTAGATGTCATTGGCACTTGGTATAGCGTTGGGTTCCAAGAATGTTGAGATTTAGTATTGCAGTCATGGATTGGGCCTTAGGTGGTGGGTCATATCCTTAATGGGCTTACCCATGTCAACTTTTATTTTTTGACTACTTTAATTTGGAATTAAAAGTTTATTTGGTTTGATTTTTTTTGTTTTTTTTTACTTTTATGAGAAAAATAAATGAAATGATTATGGTTTGGATGTGATATTTTATCTTATTGACTTATTTATCCTATTTTGTCTTTTATACTTTTTTTTGGCTAAAAAGTAAATTACCAAACAAAGCCTAAATGACCAAAAGGAGAGAGAAGAAACTCACCCGTTAGAATTTAAAAGGGTCAAAATGTAAAATATTCTAAAAAAACAACCATGAAGAAATTATTCAATAACCATAATTATTGGGCAAAGCCACCACTTTTGTATCATGCTAGAGTATGTGAAACCCCTTTTATTTTACAAAAGTTAGTTTTGGTTTTGGTTTTGGTTTTGGTTTTGGTTTTAGATTTTTTTAAAAATTAACATTAATTTGACAAAAATAAAGATTAAAAAAAAAGAAAGAAGAAGAACATATTTTTCAAATTTTAAAACTTATTTTTGATCAATTAAAAAGAAAACCATATAAAAATAATGAGTGTTTTTTATTATTTTAACTTATTTGAAAAAAAAAAAAAGAGATTTAAAGGTGAAAATTTGTATTATTTTAGAGCAAATTACACTACTAGTCCCTATATTTTGGTCTTTCAGTCATTTTAGTCCCTAAAAATTCAATTAGTTCAATTTTAATCATATATTTATGATTTTATCTCAATTTGATCTAATTAATTAAATTTTGCAGTATTTTTTTAGGAAAAATTACCCATAAATCCTATCTACAGAAAAGTTAAACCATTTAGTCCTGTAAGTTTTTTTGTATACCATTAGTCCTATTTCATTGGCAGATTTTTGGGGTGTGATTTGATTCTATTTGTTTTGACATCTATACCCTTTCTATGTTTGTTTCTTTTAACATTCAACTGGGGATTTAACATTACATATTTTCGGGGATTGAATACCATTGTTTTCATTGTTTTAACATTCAACTGAGTCGGTGAGTGCCATTTTCACCAGTCAGTACCCTCTGTATGTTTACCCCCTTAAACATTTGTTTATGTTTTGTATTGGGATTGGTGATGTTAATGGTTTGTGGGGAATTTTTAGTTATTTGACATTGTTTTTCACCATTTTTGTAATCTGTCCGGAAACGGTTTCTACCATTTTCATTGATGGCCATTTTATGTACTGGTTTTTTATTGATTAACATTGTGTGCTTTTTGATTAACATTGTTATCCTTCGTTGAAATTGTTTTTCACCACTGGTTTTTGGAGGCAAGAAACGGTGACCACCATTTTCCCCGGTGGTGGGCTTATTTTTTCGGTTGGTGTCATTTTTGTTGCACCATAACTGTACAGTGCAGGGTGTTGGATTGCTGTGTTTACACTGCTGTGGGTAAGTTTTTCAAAACGAGTGTGTGTTTGTTTAGTTTATTTTTGTTTCCCCTCCTCCAATGTCTGTGATCTATCAGTGGGGAATTTTCTGTTATTAACATTGTTTTTCACCATTTCCGATCATGTCCGAAAACGATGTATAACATGTTCATTGATGGCCATTTTTTCTCCTGTTTTTTTATTGATTAACATTGTCTTCTTATTCATTAACATTGTTTTCATCATTTATTATTGATTACCATTTTTAACATTGTTTTGACATTGTTTTTCAAAATTGGTTTTGGAGGCATGAAACGATGACCACGCTTTGTTTTACACTGCTGTGGGTAATATTAACATTGTTTCCTCTCCTCTAATGTCTGTGATCTATCAGTGGGGAATTTTCTGTTATTAACATTGTTTTTCACCATTTCTGAATCTGTCCGAAAACGATGTATAACGTGTTCATTGATGGCCATTTTTTCTCCTGTTTTTTAATTGATTAACATTATCTTCTTATTCATTAACATTGTTTTCATCATTTATTATTGATTACCATTTTTAACATTGTTTTGACATTGTTTTTCACTATTGGTTTTTGGAGGCAGGAAACGGTGACCAGGCTGTGTTTTACACTGCTGTGGGTAATATTTTCAAAACAAGTGTGTGTTTGTTTAGTTTATTTTTGTACCCCCCTGTGTTTGTGGGTAATGTCTAAGATATATCAGTGGGATGGCATCGATTAATTACAGCAATTTTATGGAAAAAAAAAGTGTTATTGTTATGTTTTTTCTCGGGTATGTTGCCATAGTAATGGGTTCAACAAATGTGTCACAGGTATGGACGGAGGGATATTGTTGGTGTGTTCGTATAGTTTAGTCAATGTTCTTATTCGATTGCATCAGGATTCGTCATTCGTACAGATTGTTGATGATATTTGTGCGAAGTTCGATGGATTGATACCAGCTGCGGTGTGTTTGGTGTTCGATGTTCCCGGGTACAAGAAGTTTAAGGTGGATAGTGATGATGATATTCAAAACATGTTGTGCCTTGCTAAGTCGTTTGGAATAAGTCACATTGAGGTCCTCATTCAGGAAAGTAGTGTTGCTGTGGGGGGTAATTGTGGTGTGGTGGATTCCACGGAGGTTGGGGTTATTTCCGGAGATGATAGTCGGAATGGTTGCGTGGATGACCAAATGGACTTACTACCAGCATACTGTCCGAATAGATCGAAGACGTTTTTGTCGGCGCAATGGGCGTATGGGATTACCCATGTGGGACAATGTTTTGATGGTGGAGCCACTGAATTCCATGAAGTTCTATGTAAGTATGCCGTTGAGCGTGGATTTCAATTCAAGTACATTAAAAATGATTCCGTTCGAATTACAGTAGTGTGTAAGTTTGCGGCGTCAACAGATTGTTTGTGGTCAGTTCATGCGAGGATGTTACCGTCAACTGGGGTGTTATGTATTAAGAGGTTCGATAGTGTACATACTTGCGGGGCTGCTGTACGTACTTGTAGGAACCCTCGTACCGGGTCTGAGTTGGTGTCTGCTGTTGTTGCGGATCGAGTGCGCGATCAGCCATTGACGCGCCCTACCGATGTTGTTTTTGACTTGAAAAATGACTATGGTTTGGACATTAGTTATCGGGTGGCATGGTTGGGTGTTGAGAAAGCGAGAGGCGAAGTGTACGGGGATCACGCTACGTCCTTCGATCAACTCAGGTGGTATAGTGATGCTGTTATGCAAAAAAACCCAAACAGTTACATTGACCTTGATTTTGACCAAAAAATCGGGAGGTTTGTTAGGTATTTTATATCGTTCCGCGCATGTATAGATGGGTTCAATCATTGTCGACCTCTGCTATTTCTGGATGGAACGTTTTTGAAAGGTAGGTTCAAAGGTAATTTGCTTGCGGCAACTGCTAAAGACGCCAATCAAGGTAATGTTTTCATTTAGCTTTCATGTGCAAAGTTAATGGTAATTTGATTTCATTTTCAAAAATGCATCGTACTAATTTTGTGTGGTAGTTGTACAACTTCACTTATGGCAAACTATTTATGTTGTATGTTTGGTTGTAGGATTGTTTCCGGTAGCCTTTGCTATTGTTGATTCCGAAAATTCATCCAACTGGGAATGGTTTCTTCGTAATTTGAAAGAAGTTGTTGGGGCGGGCGGACATTAACTTTCATATCTGACCGTCACGTCGGATTAATACACTCCATACCAATAATTTTCCCTTCTGCGCATCATGCGTTTTGTTTGTTGCATCTCCAAATGAACTTGCGGGATCGAATGAAATATGTAAATGCGTCGCATAAAATTGGGTTGATGCGCAAGTTGTGGGAATGTGCCTACGCGCCCACTGCTACTTGCTTCAATGAGAAATTGGAAGGTATTGAAAAAGTCCAACCCAGCTGCGATTGAAGATTTTCTGAAAGACTTGCACCCAAAACATTGGTCTAATGCGTATTTCAGGTATTCACAATCCGCTTAATGGGTTATGTTGTATTGTTAAGCCCCGCATGTTTCTTTGTAATATGTTTTCGTTATAATTAATGCTCTTCATGAACGTTTGCTTTGGTCATTTTTTAGTGGCCGACGGTACGGGGAGATGTGCTCGAACGCCGCCGAGTCTTTCAATAATTGGGTTGGACAAGCCCGTCATCTTCCTATTACTAGATTGGTTGATATAATAAGGGGTCAAATCATGGAGCAGATGTCGGAGCGCAGAGTTAAATGCACTAAATGGGGCGGTGTAATATCCCTGAAAATGGAGAAAAAATTGGTGGCAGCGTATAACGACAGCAGGGCATGGTGTGTGAGCCAAGCTAATGATGATGTGTATGAGGTTCACTCCCATCCGTCGGTGTTGGTTGACGTTGTCAAGCAGACATGTTCCTGTTTTCAGTGGCAGATTAATGGGTTCCCGTGTTCCCATGCTGTCGTTGCATTTCGTAATAGTGGGAGAAACATTTATGATTCAATTGACTCCGCATTTTACATTGACACCTTTCGAGCTACTTATAGCGGAACTATATACCCCATTCCAATAGTGGAGAGGCCGACGTTTAACCCTAAATGATTATTTGATAGCACCGCCGACAGTCAAGCGTCCTCCCGGTAGGCCCAAATGGAAGAGCATTCCGTCTAAGGGCGAGGTAGTGCAACATATACGCTGCGGCCGTTGCGGAAAATTGGGCAATCACAATAGGAAGACATGCAAAGAGCCGTTACAGACGGTCTGCCATGTGGTTTAATTTTTTTCCCCCACAAACTGGGGTTTAGTTGGACTACGTTTTCCTGTTTTCCAATCTGTTTTTGACATTGTTTTACAATCACTCATTTACTTTTTGTTATGGTTTTATTCAAATTCGTAGTAATACACTTCTCTTTTTGTTATGAGTTTAATTTCGGTGGCCACTGTTGAACAATCAAACACTGCACCTTTAACACCCAACCACCGTGGTCATTACATTATGACATCAATTCCATGTTGTTATACCTTAACAGTAATGTGTGTCGTTTGTTTTCATATCTGTGAACATCATACCAAACAGCCACCCAAAACCCACTGTTTCAAATAATGAGTACGGTAATGTTTTTTTATGTTTGGGTGTATGTTGCATGTTTGCAATCCAGTGTGACACACAATATGCATTACAAACCCACTGTTTTACAAAAAATGAAATGCAATTTAATATTACGTTTACAATGAAATGTTGTCTCTACACTGATACTTAAAATGGCAATGGCCAATTATTCTACTGTCATGCCATATTAACCACGTAGCCGATGTGCGCATGTCAAGTTATGTAGTGACCAGACCAGGCTTACTCCCACAGTGGCAAAACAGGTTCCCCAAACTCACTGTCAAAACGTAACCTCCTGCAATGTTTGGGTGTATGTTTGCAATTCAGTGTACGCCATACACAAACAAAGTTAATGCAATGTAATTTTTACGTTAACAATGTAATGTTAACGTAAAAATTATATTGCATTAACTTTGTTTGTGTATGGCGTACACTGAATTGCAAACATACACCCAAACATTGCAGGAGGTTACGTTTTGACAGTGAGTTTGGGGAACCTGTTTTGCCACTGTGGGAGTAAGCCTGGTCTGATCACTACATAACTTGACATGCGCACATCGGCTACGTGGTTAATATGGCAGGACAGTAGAATAATTGGCCATTGCCATTTTAAGTATCAGTGTAGGGACAACATTTCATTGTAAACGTAATATTAAATTGCATTTCATTTTTTGTAAAACAGTGGGTTTGTAATGCATATTGTGTGTCACACTGGATTGCAAACATGCAACATACACCCAAACATAAAAAAAACATTACCGTACTCATTATTTGAAATAGTGGGTTTTGGGGTAATATGGAATCCAAAAAACTTTCTTAATTGCTTACCAAATAATATCAACATTTATGTCCCCCAAAAAAACCAGTTCTAACCAACGCTAAAACCATTGGTGCACCATTTGCCATGATAATAAATTAACATAGGACAACTACCCAATTTAAAATTTCCCTCCTCAAGTTCTGTTCTGCCAGAATAACAAAACATATATGTACGTCCGTAAAACCCCAAAAAAAAAACATCGTAACCATGTCATTGCACCTTCTGGAATGAGCAATGTGAATACCCCTTACAGTGTCCTACCACGCAGTCCTCTGCCCGGGTCACTCAAGAACATGTCCACCATCGCAGCTCGTAGCCCAGTTGGTGTCAGTCCGTCCATTGTAGTATCGACTTCTGCCCCACGAATGAACTGCCTAATAATGAAGCATGTGAAAATTCCACAATCCGACCTGCACTCACAAAAACCGATACCAGCGTCACTTACACAACACATTAGCAAAACAAGTGAACTCAGTCTAATATAACAATTACTTACGACTCTGGATCTTGTTGCGGACAATCCACAACAGATACGAAAGTCCCATCAAAAAGGTCTGCCCCGATGCCCTCAGCTGTAACTCTTGGTTTCACAAACTTGTTGTGGTGTTCGACCACGCATTCTTTCTGTTGATTTGGAACATGTTAGTTTACATACGTACTGGGTAACATTTAAACCAACAAACATTATAATCCATCAACCATGCACATTCAGAACTCAATCTAATAAACTACCATTGCAACACCACTACAAATTTACTAAAAAACATATACAGACAACTACTTCTACTACTGTACTTACAACTTTTAGAGCCTCATTGTAATGCTCATCACGCACTCCACGTCTTGGCCTCATGGAGTTGTAAATGTTTCCAATCCCCACTTTCTGAATCGTGTGCCATGACTGTCCAGTGGTTGGCATTGTAGATTGGAATAGTGTGTATCTGCACCCTCGCGCGGCCTTTATGTGTACGTTCAAGTACTTCGTTCGTGACATTGCGCTGCTGTTCCGTATCATATCCTGCACAATTTTCCAAAAAGCCATCAAAGTTGTGTCAGATTTCATTTCAACAAATATGACTTTCAGATTTTGTTCAAATGAACGCTAGTCATGGTACATACTGAACATACACTAGTGTAAACGTATGTCGTGGCCACAAATTCTGCTCTTCCACTGTCTTACGCATTTCAGTCAACATAGCAGCATATGCATCAATTACCTACACCATATGTTACCCATCACAATTACAGTGCACTATTAATAACAACTTTGTAAATGCATTTCCAGTATGTGCTGCTACCATTTTTTGCACCATTAAGTGAGAGTGCATGCATTTACATATTCATACTAATGTTTTAATTAAATTCATCTGTCATTTCGTCACATACACATCAACCACGATACGAATGAAACAATGTTTACAAGTCCACGTTGGGTATTTTCGTACGGAAATAAATTAATCAATAAAGTGGAAATTATACGACACGAGCTTACATTCCCATGAATGGAGTTCTGCTGCACCAGATCTTTGATGTCCGTGAAATGCACTTGTATTCCGTTGTGTCCACCATCCCACACTATTAACCTACACATCATAAACCAAAATTAAGAACAACCATATCACAGCATTTACAATTTCTACATGTCAAAACGTACAACATTCAATACAAATAACTTACCCGTCCCTCTCCAAACTGTACATTCTATCTAGTAATTGCCTATCTTCATCCTTCAACATGTTCCACACAGTGTGCCTTCTGTTCATACCAAAACCATGCCAGGTTTTACGTTCTACTACGACGTCCTCAACACTGTAAATCACCCCGGGCTCAAATGATTTACCTAATCTCACATTCGCACTTGCTTGTTGTTGCCCAAATATGGCAGGATATTCATAGTCAGACAACCTAAATTCCCGCCTTGGTTTGGTTTTCACCCGTTTGACCATCGACGTCATTTTCGGCCCAGAACTTGTTGCATCATTTGCGTGTTCACAACCACCTACGCCAATGACAGCTGCCCCAACATTTACATTTCCATCTGCTGGCTGCTCATTTTGGGGACTGCATCTACCCTCCATAGTCGAATGTACATTCCCATGGGCGAAGTCAATCGTTAAATCTTCAATCCCAGCTTCGTGCTCAACAATCTCCAATTCAGTTGTGTCAACGTGTTTGGGTTGGCCTACAGGAGATGCAGAGTGCTGTGCACTTTCAACACTCGTGACGTGGCCAGAACCAGTCACTTTACCTGAAAGACTGTTGCTTAGTGTTAGCTGATTTGATCCATCATTGGCAACACATTGCGTCACCTCGTGCACCTCAAAATCATCAAGAGTATCTTGCAAATTGCTTATTTTCGACTCCAATCGATCAACCACCTTGTTGAGTCGTTCAATTTCAGAATCCTTTTCGACAATAACACTATTTAAGTCCACAAACAAATTACCAGCATGCCTCCCGAGCAGTTGCTCCATCGTTTCGAGACGCTGCTCCAGTTTACACACCCGTGCGTCTTTACTCTTGATTTCGCTCTCTAACTCGGCAATTCTGGCATTACAAGATCTCAACTCATCATTCACCCTCCCTTGTTCTTCATCCACGGCTTCACCATCCGGAGTGCTGGACAGTTCTAGAAGATCTGGGAACAAGACTGGCCACACTTCCCCACCTGCCACTATCTTCCCACCTAGTTTCACCTTGCTGGTTGGTGTAGCAGTATTCTTATTCTCATCATCATCTCCACATTTCATTTTGATGTTACCAGCATTTGGTGTATAGCACCTGCCAACAATTGAAACTGGGCTCCACGCTGCCTCACATCATTCGTCTCAACAGCAGCCACACTCCCCTCGCACACTTCAGCTAGATCCACATCCATCCTACTTCTACCACATTCGTTCGCCTCATTCGTACCAGCAGCCAGTTTCAGAATATGACACTCGCTGATTGTCCCAATAAGTTTCCTACACTGTACCTGGGGATTCAGCACATTGGCGGAAAAAAAATTAAGTGTATGCTTTGGGTAAACAAATTTAAAAGATGAAAATAATTTAATTCCATACCTCAATGCAACCTTCTTCCGTCAAATTTAGTACTTTCAGTTTCGCCACAGCTGCTCTAATGTTCCATCGACAAAACCTTGGAGTCACGTTAGGCCGCTCTGGAGTGATGATGTTCGAATGTTTACAAATTAGAAACTGAAATCAAAACAAGAAACTACCATCAAATATACACATGACTGTAAAAAACTTTGAACTTCTTTTAATTAAATCATGTATGCGATTTAGGACGTTCATATTGTACATACCAGCAACGCTACGACACAACCAGTCACTTTCTCCGGCCTGTGGTACATCTCATTTAAAGAGCCAATCAACGTGTTCCTTATCGTTGCAGTCCAGTCATACTGTTTAAGCGTGTCCAGCTTATTGATCACACGAACAAATGCCCAACCTATATGCTCCCCAGTGGTTGCGAAAAATAACTTCGCACAAACATAAAAACACAGCAGCTTCGCCACATCTTTTTCATCACGTTCTGCACGACCACAGATTGCTTCTCCCAGCAAATCTTTTATAACTTTTGAAGATATTCGGCTAACATTCAGACAACGTCGTTGCATGAAATCAGAGGGCCCCTTGCCACCTTGTGCCAAATCCAACTTCTCCTTCCACACTGTACCCCGAATATGAACCTGATATCATTATTCCTCAATGGTAACTTAGCTCCACCAACGTAGAACTTCTCATCCTTGGGGTTGTAACATTGAATAATTCGACAAACCGTTGCATCACACTTCTTGAACGCTTTCGGATCAAGCTCGTGAACACGAATAGCATCGATCATAACTGAAAACGGGGTTTTCTGCAGCTGTCTAATGTGTCCATCACGTAACTCTAATTCAAGCACTGTGCTAATTAGACCTGATATGTTGGATCTGTACATTAACTTCGACGGATCAACATCACCTCTCCGAACATTGTAAATGGGCCCTTTTTGCTTTTTGAATGTCAGCCTTGATTGTTTTTTCGTGGCCAACCGTGTCGACGTTTGCGGTGACCTCGTCACAGTGTTCCGTTTACCATTTCTATTTCCGCTGTTACCTGTAACATAGTTTATGTGTAAATTAGCACATCAAATCAAATCATGAATAACATTAGCAGAACAGTAGTTGAACATTAGTCAAGCATGCCCCACCAAATTAAACCACACCAACAAACATTACCATCAAACAAATCACCAAATTAACTCATCTATTTAAGCACCATGGAACATCAGGAATGTGAAACACGAAAATACCATTAACATGGCGCAGCAGCGTTTGTTTGAACAACCCACTGCATACCACAAATCTTTGACGTATTACATGGAACACCACAAAAACCAATGTATTATCACGTGCAAATGAATAAAGTTCACTATTTTTCAATACATTACATAAAAAACAACGAACCATAATCACGAACTCATGCAAAACCCGACCACAATTGCAACGCATAATAACTTTAACTCTAACGAGATGATGTTCCTTCATTAAAAAAAACTTATACATGCGTGATTACCTTACTTCAAATTGAATGTTGTGTAACACATTTCATCAATCCATTACAACTAATCACACACCAATCAAAAACCCTCACCAAAAAATGATCCCCCATTCCAAACATGCGACTATCTCGATCAATGTAAAAAACCCACAAATCCATACAAAATACCCACAAATCCATACAGAATGCCCCTACAAATGCAGGGCCATATGCACCACCAACAAAACAGCAAAACTACAACACAAACCCAATCACAAAATTACATTAACATCAATTTACCACACAATCAAACATGCGACTACCTCGATCAATGTAAAAAGCCCACAAATCCCTACAAAATAACCCCACAAATGCAGGGCCATATGCACCAACAACAAAATAGCAAAACTACAGCACAAACCCAATCACAAAATTACATTAACATCAATTTTACATTGAACAAAGAAACATTACCACACAATCAAACATGCGACCAGATAATACACACATCACATTTTCGGCAAATCCCAACCGCACCAACACTACCGAAAACAACGATTAACATACCTGGAGACATTATCGCCAACCACAGTCACTTCCACCGATTTACGAAATGGTTTAATGGACGATGCTACAAAGCAGAACAGTATCACAGTCATGCAGTTCGCCGGTATCGATGTATCAACAGAAGGGGAGAGGGGTGGTTTCGTATTCGTTAGGGTTTCGAGTAAAATGCAAATTCCTATTCTATTATCCCAATCCACAAGGATTTCACATTGCCAATAGCGAAGCTTCAACTGCAAGGCCTAACATTACGCCATTAACATCGACATACTGTGCAATTTTCCATCCACGTCTCTTCGTTTCCGATATGCTTGGAGGAAGAACAAACATCAACAAATTAAGACGTTTGGGCATTTCAGTAAAATCCACATTGGAGTATTCCTTAATTACCCATATTAGAAGTTGGTAAACACGGGTAATGTTGTCATTAACACTACATTTGGACTATTTGGATTATAAGATAAAAAGTAGGACCAAATGGGTCAAAAGATTGGGATTTGGGATTTATTGGTGCATCATCCTTTTTTTTATCCAATCTCAACTTAGTAAGTTTACTTTAAGCAACGCAATTACTATTTTCCTTCAAAAATCATAATCAATGTTATCAATTGAATTAAATTTACACAAAATTTAAAATTAAGCTAATCAAAATGACATAAAAAGTAAAATATAAGGGATCATTATTTTAACACTTTTCATTTTCGGCTAGTACCGGATAACACCTTGTTAGATATGTGCACTTTGCGTGTATTTCGTGCAAAATAATAATTATTCATCGTATTTTCGATAGTTCACCAATTTCCGACTCAACACTACTGTATGACGCGTTTCCATAAATATGATAAAAGTAATGCTAGAGACTTACACATTTAATTCATAAATTCATTTACAACAATATGGTAAGAGAATAAGACTCTTAATCATTGGATATATAATCAAAAGTTAACACGTATCATTGTGAATAAAATTATGAAATTTTATTAGAGTCTCAAACATTTTCCATACTATAATAAGCGAAACTAAGGTAGGTACACAATCAATCAACTCCAATTGTCTTTATTTGTGGGAGAATTACTTGACAATGGGATAGAGAAAAAAATTACAAAAACATAAGAGGTACAAATGAATTTGGATAGGGTGTAAGTGAAAAGTTGTAGGGATAGTTACACCCCTCCATATTTATGTATTTTCCTTTTTTTCTGTCAAACTATTAAGTAATTCTCCCTTTATTCTTCTTAACTGTAAAGTTACATGTCTTTTTATAAACAATTATTATTACTCATATTAGTTCATTTTGAGGAATTTTTTTTTTTTTAGTACAATTATTACATTTCAAAAATGTTAACTTTTAAGATTAATCTTTGGTAGTATAATTATTATACTTCAAAAATATTAATGTTAATGAATTTAAAAGAATGACAAAATAAAAAATTCATAATATTTTAGTCCTTAATTTTTGAAAATAGACTAATATTTTAAAATAATAAAAAATGAAATAAAAGATTAATATTTTGAAACTGAGAAAGTATTTTTTTTTCCTTCTTTATTAACAATCTTTCTACTGTATTTGTTTCTAACAAAAATGCTTGGGATCACCAAAGTTAGGAATCCCATGACCCCCAAAATGATGTGAACCAATCATATATTTTTGTTCTTATTTTTCTTCTTTCTTTCCTGGACCAATCATGTATTTTTGTTTTTATTTTTCTTTTTTCCTTCCTGAACCAATTACAGATGAATGGAGGTTGTGGGATTGTATTTTTTGGGGGTCTGTAGTATTGTTGTTATTTCTAGAATTTCCTAGTATTTAATTTGCTAAGTTCCCATGTCATAATGTTGGTATTTATAAATGGAGAATTCTATTATACATACGATCATATCATATGTATTTTTAATTATACCATTTTCTTCTTTAGTTATGACTAATTTTTTTCTTTAATTATGACATTATTTTGAGATATTTGATTATAACTTTTTTGTGCTTGGTTATGACTTTTTTTTATATTTATTTTATAGTTATGACTCAGAAAATATGAAATTATTACATTTTGTTTTATAATTATAAGGTGCATATGGTACACACCATACCATAGTCTTTTCCTTTATAAATAGAGTAAATTACTACACCTAAAAAGTTTGATAAAATTACAAAAAAAAATCATATAAATTTGACATAATTATATTGATATGAAAATTATTTTTATAAGAAATGTTTTCTTATATTTTAGTTGCATTCTTGAAAACATTTTTCAAAAAATGTACTAATACTTGTATTAGTAGGGGCGGTTGTGGTGGCAGCAGAGTAGAAGTGTTGGGATGGTGGTGACGGTAGTGGCAGGGCCAGTCCTGGGGTGAGGCGACTAAGGCGGTCGGCTAGAGTCTCCAATTTTGAACAAAATTTAGGGCCCCAATTAGGGGAGTGTATCATGTCGTGTTATTTCATAATTATTTCAATATTAGCTCAATTTATTTATTTTTATATTATTGTATGGTATTATTTTGATTCGTGTTCGATTGATATTTAATCTAAAAACTTTCACTTTTAGTTAAAAATAACTTAACAAGTGTATCGAGAGATTAAATTTTTTCTCATAAGTTGAATTTTATAAAATTTATTTCAACTAAATGAAATTATTCATAGAATGTTTGATTTTAATTCAATTGCATTTTTCTAATTAAAAAAATTGTTCCTTCTTGCTGTATATTTTTTATTAGATTGACTCTAAAATAGGTAACAAAAAAATATATATCTTAAATGAAAAAAAGATATTAGCCTTAATTATTATTTTACATATTTTTTTTATTCAGTTAGATGGAATTAAATAAAAAATTAAAAAATGTCATGGCATCCCTTAGTGAACATTCAAATATATAACTAATAATTCATGTTATTGAGTCATGTCATACTTGGATTCATGTTGAAAAATAACCAACCTTAGCTTGCTAATTTTATATATTGCTTAAGTTGTGTCGAAAATTCTCATCCTTATGCCCAATTAATTTTAGTTCTTATAACATTGGTAAGCTAAAAAATAAAGATTCGATTCAACTAATTGAAGTTTAACTATTATATATATATATATATATTTGTTATCTAAATTTTGTTAAATTGTAATGTAATATAAATAAATTTTTATCTTTTTTGTTTTATCCAAACAAAATTTTTTTTTTTCGATAATGATATATGAAGGGCCCAATTTAAAAAATTCACCTTAAGCCCCTAATAAGTCAAGGCCGACCCTAATAGTGGTTGCAAGAATATTGGTGGCGGTGGTAGTGGGTGGTGGTGGTGGTGGTAGTTATGAGGTGGAAGTAGTGGTGGTGCTGGCTATGGCGATGGTGATGATGGTGGTCGTGGGTGTGGCGGTGGTAGTAGGGGTGATGGTAGTAGTGGTATGTGGTAATATTGATAAAATTTTTATTTGGAAAACGTTTTCACTTTTTAAAAGTAAAAAATATTTTTTTGTCAAAATAGACTTGTTTACTGCTGGTAGTAAAAAACAAAAAATTTCCGTTGATTTTTGTTTTCTACAATATCAAACTTTAAAAAAATGCAGAAAACATTTCTGTTGTTTGTAGGGGTGGGCGCGGGTCGGTTGCGGCCACGGAACTTTCAATCCGCCATCCGTCCACCAGATTGGCGGATTGGAGAAAATCAATCCACATCCGTCCGCCAATCCAGCGGATACGGATTGAGTGGATTGGCAGTTTGGCGGATGGATGCGAATCGGTTTGGCGGTTTGAAATTTTATAAATTTTCAACATAGTTCAACTTGTGCATAAAAATAAAAATAAAAATATTACAGTTAATGACTTAAAAAAGTATTACAACTACTGCATGCCTTATCCAAAGAAAGAAAGTTTAAAACTTTAGATTATCACAATCACTACATACCTCATTCACATATTACAATCACAGCATGTCTCATCCACATAAAGTATTACAATCAGTGGTTCTTGAAATATAAAAACAATTCAAACCACCAAAATCATAAACAGAGCAATAGTAAAGATTGTATGTCTCTGTATTGTTATATTTATATATGTTTTTGAAAATAAAAACCAACCATCATATATCATATTTTTTATTTATTACTTTTAAAGTTAGATTTAAGAACCAAAAAATATAGATAAATAATACGTTTATTTTTTTTTCAATTTAAAAAATATATTCAAGTTGAAAACTTTTTTTCAACAGAATATTTGAACTCTTTTTCAATTGAAAACACAAACAAAATATTTAAACAAATTGAAAACACAAAGTCTTATAAATTACTAAGGACGCTCAAATCCGCCATCCGTCCGCCAAATTGGCGGATTGGAGAAAATCAATCCGCAACCGTCCGCTCGTCATCACGCATCCGTCCAAAATGCGGCGGATCGGTTCGGTTCGGTCGGTTTTGGCGGATCGGTATATCCGCTGCTCACCCCTAGTTGTTTGGGTATCTCGGTTTTATGAAAAATAAGTTTTTTTATTTTCTTTTTTTGTTTTGTTGTTAGTGATTTTTTAAAATATTTTATGATTTTTTTTTATTATTTCGTATACCTAATCTAAATATATTTAAAAAATATAATAGTTATGGAAAAAAATTAAAAAATTTATCAAATACGAAAAATATAAAAAAATTATTTTGCAAATAGACGGTATGAAAGGAAATAAATAAATAACTAAATAACGTGGCATAATTCTATTTAAAGAAGCAACATCAAAAATTATATTTGTGTAGATTATAATCATAGCCAATTGAACTCTCAAGTCGGCCAGCCACTTTTAAAACAAACAACATGTCTCAAAGGATTGGTTTGGGATGTTTGTTGATTTTTTAGCTTTTTAATTATTTTAGTTTGGAGTTAAAAAATTTTGTTTGGGATAAATTTTTTGACTTTTTTAACTTTTGTAAGAAAAAAATAAAATAATTATAATTTGAATGTGACATTTTATCTTATTAAACTAAAAAAAAAAGACTATTTTGTCCTGTAGTGACTATTAGCCAAAAAATCTCATTTTAACCTATGCGAAACGAAGGCTAAGACTAATCAAATAGCTCGATTCAATTCGTCTTTAGATTATTAAAAGTTGATTTTAAGATAATTTTAAAAGCATTTTTAAATTTGTTAAAATTTTTGAATAAAATTTAAATAATCTGTTACTTATTTGGTTGGGTTCAATTTGATAAGTTTAAAATTATATAAAAATAATAAATTATTCAGGTTTGACTTGATACAACTCGTTTGTAAAAATTTAATGAACCAAATTTAAATAAATTTTAAAATTTATTAAAAATTTCATGCCAAACTTAAATTTTCTTTTGACTTATCTTCGTATTTACTGAATTTTTTTTAAAAGAAATTCAAAAAAAATTAGGTTTTAAATTCTGCTTGACAAGATGAATTGAAAAATTATAATTTTTCTAAAAAATTCAATAAAAATCCAGAAACACAAAAAATAAACCAAAAGTAATATTTTTTGACTTATTTTTATCTTTAGTGATTTTTTTCTGAATTTTTTTTTAAATGTACTTTTTAGATTTGTCTTGATAAGATAGACTGTAAAAATAAATTTTTTTGACATAATTTTAAAAAAATACTAAAAATAAAAAAATGTGACTTTTTTTTTTTTTTTTTGGTTGCAAAAATGGGCCTACATGTACACACGGATATGCAACTTGTAAAATTGTACTTGATAATTGAATTGAATTGAAATAAAGCTGTGAATTGATTTGAAATACAATAATATTTTAGAGCTCCAAATTGGGAACACTAGAGTATCACTAATGATGTGGTACAGGGAGTCCCAATAAAGTGATGTAATGTTTTGGCTTGAGTTTTTTTTTTTTTAGTTCATTAATATTATTAATGGTTCAAAAATTAGTGAGATGAATCACCAACCTTTGAAATAAAGCTCTTCAAATAGGATTCAGGTGTACTAACCGTCATTGTCATGCCGGTTCTTTTTAAACTCATTTTAGTTAAATTATAAATATACTTTTTAAAATTTATTAATTATTTTTTGTGATTTAAAAATTTTTAAGTACCTTTCTATCAAAAATTTTTATTTAATAGAATTAATTAAAAAAATAATATGTTTAATTATTCACTTATATAATAATAAAATTATTTGAATTATTAATTAAAATAAAATTTTAACATAATTAAAAACTGTTAATTAACTTGATAATTTATTAATAAAAGGACCTATTTATTATGAAATTAAAAACTTTAAAAAATATAATATAATTTTTGAAATATTATAGAATAATTTATAATTTAAGTAAGCTCAGAGATATGTTGTATTAATTTAAAGTGATAATTGATTAGACCTAACCGTCATGCTATTATGCATAGCATTAACCTTACCCTTTGGGTTGTCTACTAATACTATTTGTGCTTGTTCATGTAATATGAAACACTTTTTTTTTTCTTTCTTTAATTATCAAACTGGAAAGAGCATTTTACAAGTTACGCGGAAATACATAAAACATATCCCTCCAAAAAAACAATAGTCTTGCAATATATTCATTTGCACTAGTCCTTTATGATATGTGTGCAGGTGAGGAGACAGTCCTTTATGGAAATGCAGATTTTCAAAAAAAGATGGAACAATGCAGTAAAGGATGACAAATGTTGGGTCGATCCATATCAACAGCCTGTTGAGCAGAAAAACCGTTAGCTTACATAATCTATACTACATCTTCTTCAATTAAGCATGGTACAAGGTCAATCATAAATATACTCCAATTAAACATACTTCTCATGGTACAAGGTTCTTCTTCTGACTCGCCCTTGGACTACGAACAAATTGCTCTCAATCCTTTGACTCAGAAAGTCGCAAATTTGGACATGAGAAGTTCTTCTTCACAACCCTCTGCATGGAATAAGGCTGCAACTTCTTCTTCCTTTGGGGCTTCTGACTGGACAAGCTGATCAAAACCTGAGGCCTGTGATTTAAGGGAGTGAATCAACCATCACTTTATCGAGTTTACTGACCCTTTAGAGTTCCCTTCCTATGCGCGAAGCTCGGTGGTCTATCCTTATGTGCCCATCGACCGTCGACGCAGTTTGGAGGAGAATCTGCTTGTAGCATGGTACACATCTTCCATGCCTACAAAGATAATACATACTGCTCGACGCCTAGAAGAGGAGCAAGGGTACATTCCATCGTTCTTAGCCCAGAAGGCAAAGCTTTGCTCTTCTGACTAGCTCGATTATATTAATGCCCTTGTTCCTTCCGTCCTTGCTCCTCTTCCTGAAATGGAGGCTTCCATACCTTCTCCTCTGCCAACTCCTTGCTGAACAGAAAGACTGAGGCTTGCCCTCTCCGCGGATAAGGTCTTTCCACCTTACAAGCCTCCACCTCCCCCTACTCTAGCTGAGCAGAAGCAAGCCCAATTCCTGCTTGCGGCCTTCTCTTACTTGCCTTTCAGTGTTCTTGCGGATGAAGTCCCTCTCAAGAACCTTCGATGGGCTTATGATATTCTGACTCGGGGTCATGTCCTCAACCCCCTCGCCCAAGCAGAGCTTCACATGTTTTTGGAACAACTTCTACTACTTTTCCACTGGCATTGGACCTCTATAGCCACCACTCAATCTTTGGACCAACTCTCGTCCCTTCGAGTTCATGCTTAGTACGAAGTAAAGAACTTCATTGAAGAATTCAAAAACTTCAAGAATAAAGATTCTGCATACTGGGATGACTCGGATATAGACAAGTTGGAACAAGGATTGAGAGAAACAGCATTCGAAATAAAGGCTGAAGAGCTCTTTTATGAAGTGAGAGCACATTAACTTATGCAACCAATTCTGGAAGAAATAGAGGATAGAATAAAGAAATAATAGAAATTCATTGATCATAGTGGGACCAAATTTCACGATCTTGTTATTTATTCTATTCCCTACTTTTATGAGCTTAAGTTTGTACCCAAAGAGGGCCGTTTAATATAATTGCTTTTACTTTAATACAACTAAGACTTTTCTGGCATTGTTTCATCTTGTCTCCATTTGTTTTTAAAAGCAAATTTAGCGCTTCGAACTGGATAATCTTACCCTTCGAATCTGGACTCAATCGTTTTAAATGAAACACTAAAAAAAATCAATGTGAACTTTTCTAATTTATGGAATAAAGTTGGCAGTTTCTGCTCATTTTCATTTAGAATTAGTGCTTCGAATTTTAACAATCTTACCCCTTAAAGCTTGTTTTAATCATAACCAACATATGGTCATGGTTAGTATGATCAATCAATTTTAAATTGACCTTCTTTCCTTCGAACAACAGTCCATACTTTCAAAAATATGGAAGCTTCTTTTGAGGGCTGCACTGTTTTAGTTCAAAAAGACAATCTCTTTCTGTATATATATATAAACCAACTAATGGTTTTGATGTTTCGAACACCAATTCCCATCCTTAAAGGGTCTCAAATTTTGTTTCGAAGGACATTACTCTCATTTAAGAGACCTAAAACAGGTCTTTAATCCCTTTGAAGTAAACAAATACTTGAGCATTCTTAGATCCTTAAGTATGGAATGTGCTGCGAAGTCGGCTTCTCTGTTTCGAAGCCGTTTGTTATTTGACTTTTGGCGCCAAAATCTGGTTTCGAAATCAAATATTTTACTTCGAAGCTGGCATCAACATCTGGGATGTGTTTTTTTTTTCCCTCCAACAATATCAATATTGAAGGAAACTCTTCGTATTTGTACTTTTAGTACTTAACGAATTACGCGAACAAATACTTGAGCGTTCTTACATCCTTAGGTATGGAAAGTGCTTTGAAGTCGGCTTCTCTACTTCGAAGCCGTTGTTATTTGACTTTTGGCGCCAAAATCTGGTTTTGAAGCCAAATATTTTACTTCGAAGCTGGTATCAACATCTAGGATGTGTTTTTCCCTCCAAAAGTATTAATATTAAAGAAAACTCTTCGTATCTGTACTTTTAATACTTAACGAATTACGCGATACATTTTCCAAACACAAAGGTTTTTAAAACCCTTTTATTTCGCGTTTTGAAATCACTTGCTCGTTTAACACACAAACCCTTTATCTCTACTAACTCTCTACTCCCTTTCCCAACTTCGTCCTCTGAGAAAGCTTTCAATCAATGGCTTATTCTTCATTGAAAGTACCAGTTGTAGTGTCACGCCCCCAACTTGCCCCTGGAAGTTTGGGCATGACCTAAGCAGAAAAAGACACTTCACCTGCTATATATATAGAACGTAGGGGCCTAAAGGGAAGCAATAACAACGAATAATACATAATAGGAAAATATGGTATCCATTGAGCTACTAAACCATGCCAGGATCACAGACATACACAAGATGTACTACTCCAGACATAAACCAAAGAAGATATACTTTTGAGAGCTACGTACATACATACATACATTTACAATTCCCGCCCCAAGGATGGGCGTATAACAAAAATTATTATGTACATCACATCCTAAGCCAAAAACTAGAGTATAAGCTATAGTCTAACAGCTCCACACAAGTACGGTTTTGACTCAAGGTTTGGCTGTGCTTAGGCTGACAAAAGTGTGCTGACGACGAGCTAAGGTCGACCTCCGGATTGGTTACCTACAGGAATAAACATAACATAGGGTGAGCCAAGCTCAGTGAATAATAGTACTTATACATGTAAAACAAAATAACATAACAGCCCTTTAGTTAGTCTGCTTCGGCATTTATAGGACACTTAGTTAATTCACAAGTTCCCATTTGGCTCTTAGCCTGAGGACTTCACATATCCACAAATGGACTCATTAAGTCTTGCAACTTCACAGCTTTAGAAATGGCCTTCAGCCCCTTATTCACACATTTTCATTTTTGCATATATCGGCCTTTGGCCTCATAATCACATTATCCACATATTGGCCATTGGCCTCATAATTGCATTTCACATATTGGCTATTAGCCTCGTAATCACAGTTCACATATTGGCTATTAGCCTCGTAATCACATTTCTTACTTATTGGCCAGTAGCCTCATAATCACATTTCACACACATTGGCCATTAGCATCATAAGTTCTTGGTACACAGATGGCCCTTGGCCATATGGATTCACAAACTTTTTCGGCGTCTCCATATTTCAGAATGTTCTCGATTAACACAGGTTTTCATGCAATAATTCTCACATAAAGAAAATACAGTTCATAATATAAACTAATAACGGATAGGGTGCATTTAAGCACTATTACTCACAGCGTTGTGATGGCGTGCTAGTTTCTTCCGGAGTGTGCCCTGTACACATTCATAACTTATAAATTAGTTTGCTTCCTTCTTAAATCATTGGAAAATCATTTCCTGCGTTACTACACGTCACATGAGTTGATAATTGACTTAAAATCATTAAAAACATATTTTAAACCTGTCAAGGAATCAAGCACGTAAGACCGAAAAAGCATATTTTCTTTCTCAAAATTGGTCCCCCGCTCGAGCGCCACTTTGGCCGCTCGAGCGGACTGTAAATTTCGCAAAACTGCTGGGAGGTGGTTTTTCCCGCTCGAGCGTCCATGACCCCCGCTCGAGCGGACCACGCGATTTCAGAAACCTCTGAACTTCGAATCTAACAACCTCATTCCACCTAAGTCAATTCCAATTGAATTTAAGGCTATGTTTCATCCCAACATCACTATAGCATGGATTTTACCTTGATTATGATAAATTAAGCAAGACTAATAACGTAATCAAACCATTTCTTTCTCAAATTCTACTTTTGGATTCAAGTTCTTCATGATCTTGACCATTTTACATGATATGCACACATACTTCCATAGAGTGGTGGTACAAAACCAAAGAGTGAAGTATAATTTCATACTCCACGTAAGTAGAGTATCAAAATACCCATTTGATGAGAAGCCCTTACAAATCAAACTTGAATCACACATAAATCAAACATAAATTGTACATGGATCACACTTAAACATAAATTACAAGTTCTAAGTTGCCATAACAAGAAGATCTTGAGCTTACCTTGAATTTAATCTCAAACTTCTAACAATTTTTGCCCAATTGCTTGTTGAATCCCTTCTTCCTCTCCTATTTCCCTTTTTCTTACAAACCTTTGCTCTTCCAAAAGAGGGCTCACGTTTTTTATTTCAAGTCTAACCAAAACTTAGATATAGATTTATATATAATGGCATATAGGACAAAAATGAATCGTTTAATCATTCCCAAATCAAAATTTCGCGAACATGTTTAATATTACCTAAAAATTACGCTGATCTCAAATATAAAATTAATTTCTGATAGTTAAGCCGTTAAGGCCTCCAATTTCTGATCCACACATTCTAATCAAACAGATACGTTCTTGAGCAACAGATAGACTTCTTAACATAACATAATAAACATGTAATCACACGTAATAAAAGACTAATAATGTATCATAAACATGTACGAGGGTCGGGTTATTACATGTAGAGCACACGAGCCCGTCTGTAACCCTGAAAATGATCATTAAGGCAGAATGTGAAAAGTACAAGGCCAGTGAGAAAGCGCCATCGATGAACGCATCTTCATCCCTCAACGTCATGAGCAACAAGACTATGTGCTTGGGCCCATCTTCAAGGAGATTCTTACTAAGCTTCCAGCATTATATCCACGTCTAGAAGACCACCGTCTCATTTACAAAGGTGGTCTTGACTGGGGAACTTAGAGGATGAACCGTCCGTACCGATGTTGGCCCACGGTGAGACCGGAGTGGCGAGAATGGTATGATTAGGTTGTCCCTGGTAGGACTTTGGACCTTCAAGAGCTCTGCCTTCTCGATGCCCTTCGACTATCCAGGTTTACCATCTCAGATGACCCTTTCCTAATTCCTGCTGCCATTTGCTTCTAGAATTCTGCTTTTAATTTTTTTCAATTCAGATGTGGGATGATGGCCCCTACTGTTCTTGATATCTGTCATCTATTAGGATTGTCTCCCATTGGTACCCCCATTGGACTAGATTATCCTGACTTACCAGTCCCCTTTTCCTCCCCCCCCCCCCCCTTAACTCATCCTACAGTGACTTTGTCAAGGCTGAGAATAGAAGGGAGGGCCCTATAACTGATAAGGAATTTTTTTCTTTCATACTATATTGGCTTTACAAATTCCTTTTTTGCACTTCTTCTTAAAGAATCATGCCTGAATTTGCCCCTCTTGCCAAAGCCCTTGTCCTACAGAATAAGGTGGCCTTAGCTCCATATGTTCTAGGTCATGTATATAGAGCTTGTTCTCTTTTCTGTGAGAAACCCTTAGATGCCAATCAAGGAGGTCCATTTTAGATACTTCAACTTTGGCTTTTTGCTTATTTTGCTGAGCTACAGTCTAAGTGCCTTAAATTTTTTGAGCCAAACCCTCCTACTCATTGCATGAGGCTAGCCAATGCTTCACTTTATCCTTTTACCTTTGCATTTTACTTCTCTTTCTTCCACCAACTTCCAACTTCCCTTCCTTCTTACAGCTTTCATTCCTTCGAACCCATTACTATTGGCCCATCTTGGTTGAAGAATTTTCTAAGTGATAGGCTCTGTGCTTCACCTCCTCATAAAGATATATGGGCTTCTATTCTAATCCCCAAAGAGCTATTTATTGGGACTATGAACCCCAGAGCCTACAAATGCATTGCTGAGCCTTATTGTCCTGCTCAATTTGCTAGACAATTTGGCTTCTTACAAGGGGTCCCAATACCTCTCTACAGTAACACCAATCTGAGTCTTACTAGTAAAGATTTAATGGTTTGAAGGTCCAGACTAGAAGAGGCAACTTCTAAGTTTATACAAGACTTGATCGATTTTGAATATATCCCTTTCATTCCTCAAGGTAACCTGTTGAAGAGGTACCAAAACTGGTGGGTGACCAACATAGAAGTATACTTGGCCATTTCTCCTCAAGACCTACTAATGGTGTTGGATGTGCCCAAGCCTAAAGGAGCTGGAGTTGTTACTTCTTCCTCTGTTCTTACTACTTCAGTTCCTGTGCCTGCCACCACACAGTCTGCTCCTGCTGCCTCAACTCCTCCTAGAGTTACTCGAGCTGCTTCAAAGAAAGGTATATACCCTTGTTTCTTCTCCTTTTGCCTTCCTGATAATGCTTTTAGCCTTATCTTTAGTTCTTCTTTTCTGAAGGTGGTGCGAGTGCCTCACAGGGAGATTCTCCTTAGAAGGCCCAAGCTCTAAATCTTCTTAAAAACAAACAGTAACAAAAGAAAATAAGACTTTTACTTGAGCCTGAAAAGGAAGCACCTGAGGTTCAAACAGAAGAAGAAGAAGGAGCAAATCAAGAGCAGGAGTTACCCTTGAAAAGAAGAAAAAGAGTGACCATCCCTTCTTCTGACTTGGCTCAAGATCCCACTCATGAGACAACTGCCAGAGTAGTAGAAGAGGGACTCACTTCTGAAGAATCCGAATCCTAGATTTGAAGAGAGAGAAATTGAGAAGGAGCAGGCAATACTAGTACAGAGAAAAAAGAGAAGAAAGATGACTGTCTCTCTTTCTGATTTGGTCGAAAACCCTATTCATGATACAGCTGCCAAGGCAGTAGAGCAGGAACATTCTAAGGCCATAATTGTTTTTGAGAGAGCTGAGAAGAGACGGCAGCAGCAATTCTTAAGAGATGAAGCTGCTGCTGCTGATGCAATCCAAAGGAAAACTGCAAGAAGGCAACATATTGCTGAGCACTATTCCCTCCGCAGCTCTCCTATTGTCGCTATCACTTCGCAAACAAGTAACTTCTTTCAAGTTTCTACTGTTTTTCCTTGTCGAATTTTTGGTATTGAAACTTGATATTACTTTATATTTCTTCTTTTGTAGCAACAACTACTGAGCATATTCTTCCAATAAGGACTCCCTCAGTTTCAGTTAAAATTGATCAATTGCAAAATGTGAGATCCATTCAGATAATACTCCCACTTCCTAGGCCTACATTCTCTGTACCCTCCTTGAGGCCAAGTATTCCTGCATTTCTTTCTTTTGGTTTAAATCCATACCTCCCTTACTTGTTTTTTGATCTATCTCAATTTAATTCTCCTTTGAGCCTTGCTCTTCATTTTCCTCCTAAGGAAATTCCAGCTATTACCTTCTCTTCGATAATAGCTGATTCCCCTATAGAGCGTGCTGGTAGCTCTCCAACTCATAATTTATTACCTTTGCCTAATTCCAGCCCTTCTTCCCTTGATTTATTGGTGGCTAGAACCATAGAGACTGCTGAAGATGCTCTACCCATTTCTCCTATCCCTATGCAGTCCTTTGTGCCTTCCACCAAAGCCCTTTCTGCCCCCTTTATGTCCACGGATGAGGTAGATATTTTTGAAGCAAGACTAGCTAGTCTCTTCGACCTGCCTTCTACCTCTCCAATGGCTAGTGATGAGACTGAGCCATTAGTTTTAGCTAATTCCTTGCTAGAAATTTTTGAGAGCTTTTCTTCCTTAGTAAGCCTTCTTCATCTCTGATAGACTTGGACAACTGCCTGGGGCTATTGATATCTTTTTCGAGGATTCCCTTCTAGGCCTTAAAGAGACCTATAATAAGAAATGGCTTCCTTCAGTGCTGCAAGATTGTCGAGCAGTTTGGCATAACTGTCTCAAGTCATTTATCTCAGGCAGCAGCCACTATTGACTTCTATATCAACATTTTCCATGCTACCAAGGCTACAAAGGAGAAATTGGTTAAAGATCAGAGCTTTGTTTCCACAGTGCATACTGAAGTATCAGAACTAAAGGAACAACATTCTTCTGTCTCCCACTTTCGAACTCAACTACTGGAGCTCAACTTGAGGAGGAGCTATCTGCAGTGAACCAAGCCTTAATCCGAACTGACACCAAACTGCAGATTACCAACCAATGACTGGCTGACCGCGAGCAGGAAATGACCACAACCATCCAGTTGTTCTCATCATTTAAGAATAAAACATCCATTGTAAAAGAACGACTGAGACATTGTAATGATTTCTGGGCCAATTTATGGCAGAATGTATTCAACTCTTTATGAAGAACAAATTCTTATTTATCATTTGAGTATTCTCGTGTTCTTGTACTTAGTGTTTATTTTATTCCTTGTGTTTCCCAAATGGTTGGAAAATAAGGCTTCAAATATCTGCCATTAATCTTTTTGGGATGTATGTGTCCATTCAAATTTCTCAAATGGTATGCTCCAAAAGGTAGGATTCTATGAATTTGATATGGTCCTTCCCAATTAAGTGACCATTTGCCAAACTTATGGCTTTTAATCCCTATTGGGAGTATTGTCTTCTATACCAAATCACCTTCATCAAAGCCAATGTATTTGACTTTTTTATTATAGTTTTTTGCTGCTTTCTTCTTTTGAAAAAGAATGCTATTTAATGCCAGAATTCTAGCTTCGTCTATGCTTTCTAATTCCAAACACATACTCTGATGGTATTGCTCAAGATCTAACTAGTCTTGGCATCTTATCCTCAAGAACTTAACATTAATTTCCACAGCTAACACGGCATCATGCCCATATACTAAGGCATAAGAAGTGACTCATATGCTTGACCTTGGAGAAGTTCTATAAGCCCACAATACATCTAACAATAAGTTATGCCAATCCCTAGGATTGTCTTCCACAACCTTTTGTACTCCTTTTTTCAAGGACTTATTGGATGATTCAACTTGACCATTGGCTTGTGCATAATAAGGGGTGGAATTAACAAGGCTAATTCCAAACTCTGCCACAAAAGACTTTACCATCTTCCCATCAAATACAGTCCCATTATTAACAGTTATAGTTTGTGGGATACCAAATCTATGGATTAAATCTTTAATGAATCCAATGACCTTAGTCTGGTCTACAGCCTTGTATGGCTTAGCTTCGACCCACTTAGTGAAGTAATCAGTGGCCACTAAAATGAAATAATGATGCTTCGAAGAAGATGGGTGTATTTTCCCCATCATATCCATGGCCCATCCTCTAAATGGCAAGGCTTCACTACTACATGCAGATCAATTATGGGCACATGCCTTATTGTGCCATGCTTTTGACATGCCTGGCAACCTTTTGCATATTCTATGCAGTCTTTAAGGATAGTCGGCCAATAGTAGGAATGCCTTTGAAGCAACTATCTCATTTTCACCCCAGGTTGATGAGCACCACAGATGCCTTCATGAACCTCAGCCTTAGCTATTAATGCTTCTTTTGGCCCTAAACATTCCAGCAATAAACCATCTCCCCCTCTTTTGTAGAGAGCATTACCATACATCATGTATTGCATAGATTGCAATTTAATTTTTCTGCTGGCCTTCGAAAATGGGCCAACCAAGTACTGCACTATTGGATGCCTCCAATCTTGTTCTTGTAAGTCATTATGGTTGACTTCCAGTACCACATTCCTTTTATTCAAGGGTGGTATTAATTTTTGATATGTTGTTTGGCTTATGTCCCTTTGAACATTATCCCTTCTCTTGAAATTCGAAGCTTTCTGAGCCACATCATTAGCTCTATTATTCAAGAATCTTGAGACATGAGTTACATTTGCTATTTAAAATTGAGAAAGCAGATGTAATGCAATAACATAGTATGGCAACATACTCATACTTTGACATTTGAAAATCCCTTTCACTTGGTTAACCACTAATTGAGAATCTCCAAATATGTCAACTGCATGAACTTATATTCCAATAAGAATTTCTAGTCCCACTATTAAGACTTCATATTCAGCTTGATTATTAGAACAAATAGTTTCATCCACTCTCAAACCATGTGTGGTTTTTACTCCTTGTGGTGACTTAATCACTATACCAATTCCAATTAGGCCATTGGCTTTTGATCCATCGAACCACATTTGCCATGGCTCAACACTAGCTATACCAAATTCCATTATTTCTTGGCTTTTTGTTTGAGATGGATGGTCTGCAAAAAAATTAGCTAAAATTTGTCATTTTACTGCCTTTTGGGGAACATATTCTAAATGAAATTCTGATAAGGCTAGTATCCATTTGTCAATTCTTCCCCTCAACATAGGTCTAGATAACATATACTTAATCAAATCTGTGGTTGCAATTACCAAGACAGTTGTGGGCAAAAGATGGTATCTTAATTTCATTGCAGCAAAATACAATGCAAGGCACAGCTTTTCTACAGCCGAGTATTTACATTCACAAAAATTTAAAAACCTACTAAGGTAATAAACAGCTTGCTCCTTGCCTTCTTCCTTGTCTTGGGCTAAGAAAGTTCCCAATAAATCCTCTGCTGCAGCTATGTATAACTTCAAGGGCTTCTCACCCTTTGGTGGCATCAACACTAGAGGGTTGGCTAAGTAGGCTTTGATTCCTTCGAAAGCAATTTGATGCTCTGCTATCCACACAAATTCCTCTTCATCTTTTAGCCTTAACAAGGAAGAAAATACTTTAGTTTTCCCTACAGTGTTAGAAATGAATCTTCGAAGAAAATTAACCTATCCAAGGAACTTTTGTAATTCTTTCTTACTTGATGGAGGTCTGGCTTCAATGATGGCTTTGGCTTTATTCTGGTCAATCTGTACTCCTTTCTTGTGTACTACATAGCCCAAGAAGTTTCCAGATGATACGCCAAAAGCACACTTAAGAGGATTGAGTTTCAACTTGAACTTTCTCATTCTTTCAAAAGCTACTTCTAAGTGAAACAGATGCTCCTCCATGGATTGGGATTTAACTACAATGTCATCAATATAACACTCTAAATACCCTCCAATGAGGTCATGAAAGATAGTGTTCATAGCCCTCTGATATGTAGCCCCAGTATTCTTCAGGCCAAATAGCATTTTAACCCATTCGAATGTGCCAATATTCTCAGGACATTTGAATGCTGTCTTGTGGACATCCTCTTCTGCAATGCAGATTTGGTTATAACCAGAGTACCCATCCATCATTGATAAAACTTGATGCCCTGCTGAACTGTCTACCAATAAATCCACTATAAGCATAGGATACTCATCTTTTGGAGTTGCTAGATTTAAATTTTTGAAATCAATGCATACCCTCATTTTACCATTCTTCTTAACTACAGGCACAATATTGGATAACTATTCAACATACCTGGCTGTCCTAATAAAGCCTGCCTTGAGTAGTCTAAGAATTTCCTCTTTAACTTTCTGAATCACTTCTGGACTCATTCTTCTTGGTTTTTGCTTGTATGGCTTGAAATTAGGCCTCATAGGGAGCCTATGTTCTACTAATGATCTATCCAATTCTGGTAGTTCATTACAAGACCATGCAAAATAATCTTTATATCTCTTCAAAACGACCAACAACTGGTCCCTGTCAAGAGCATTCAGCCAAGCATTTATATAGGTGGGCTGTTGTATAGAACCTTCCCCTAAATTTACTTCTTCTAAGGGGTCTTTTGTCTGAGAACTTACTAAAGCTTCTTCTTTAATTCCTTCTGGGTTCGAAGCAATCTTCTTGCTTTGTTCTGCTTCCAAGTTCTTTAATTCAACATCTTTACCCTCCTCCTCATAGACAAAGTCTGTCCACAAGGCTTCTTCTTCCTGTATCTCCTGGACTTTTGTTTCAATGTCCAATGCACAGTATTTATCAAGGGCCAAAACTCTGACCTGTTGCTGCTCCTGCTTACAGCCAATTATCATGGCTTCTTTCTCTTGCTCCTGCACTTTCTGGACTATTGATTTTACATCCAATGTTGAGAACTTAATTAGAGCCAAAGACTTGGCTTCTAGCGCTTCATTTCTTTGCCTATAACCAGGCATCATTGTCATCCTTAACGACAACCTCTTCATCAGCACTCTCTTGGACTAAGTGCTTCAAGTGTGTCACCTCCTTATCAGTTGTCATTTCGGCTGAGCCATCAGGTTTCCTCAGTATACTGAATGGTGTCACTCCCTCAATATACAATTTAGCCTCTGCGAAGTCTGCACAGGCTATGAAGGGTTGAGGATCTGCATCAATTTCCTCTGTCTCTCTATTGCCCAAGGCCATCACTATTTTCTGATGCAAAGAGGAAGGCACACATTTGTTAGTGTGGATCCAATCTCTACCAAGTAAAGCATTGTACTTAGCATTGCTGTCGATAATGAAGAATGCCGTCATGCAATCCCTGGTTCCTACACTCAGGTTGATGGGCAGAATTCCCTGAGCCATCTGTTTGTCTCTAGCAAAGCCAGCAATGGTTGTGCTGGTTGGGATTAACCTAGGGTTTCTTTTCCCTAGTTTCTTCAAGGAATATTTTGGTAGTAAGTTAACCGCTACCCCATTATCCACCAAGACTCGGTTCAATTGTATCCCATCAAAGAAGGCCTTGATATACAAGGGTTTGACATGCTGTGTCATAGAGTTTGAGGGATACTCAAAAGGATATGAGAGGTTGATACTCACCTCTTCTTCACTCTCGTATTCAGTTTCCATTGGGGTAGCCATTCCGGATTCATCTTGCATCGTACTCACTTGCGAGTCTTCACTAAAGACTGGAATTGGGTCCATTTCTTGACCCTCCTGGTTCTCATCTCTAGCTTGGAATTCATGCGGTAGTATGTGTACCATATTCACTGACACTGAGCCAAATTGGATGGTTGGCTGTGCCTGTTTCTCCTCTTAGCCACATTGTTCAATTACTTCAGAAGCATCTTCCATGCTGCATTCTGGCACTTCATTACTAACAGACTCCTTCGGATGGTCTTTTTTGACTGGCTTTTCAACCAAAAACGTCTGTTCAGCCATGAAGGCTTCGAATATTTCTTCCTTAACCATTTCTTTCTTTTGGCCTAAGCGAACTTCTTCTTTTGTCTCGATATCACTCTCCATCAAAGCCTTCTCCAATCCTGCTAGACTGGACTTCTCTCTAGCTTTTAGTTCAGAGTGAACTTTGGCCAATTGTTCTCTGCTACAACCCGTTTTGTCATGTAGGGTTGGTTTTGGAGTATGGTCTGACTTTGGATTCTTCTTTCCTTCTGTCTAGACCAATTAGGAGCTTTCTCTACTTTCTTTCAGATCTTTTTGGTACTAAGTGTACCTACGCTGAATCTTCCTTCTTTGTGATCTAGAAATTACGGGGACCATATCTGGTTCCTTTGTTTTTGGGTGTTTAAGTAATACCCAATTGTTTGGAGCCACCAAAGGAGGTTTGATCATCCTACCTTGGTTTCCAACAACATCTCTCTGGGTGGATACTTCCCTAGGTTTGTTCTGCATCACAAACCAATCTGGAACTCCAGGTACCCACGAACTTACTAACTCAACTGTTGAACTGTTTCTTTCCTCCTTCAAAACATCTTCGAAGCTAGCTGTGAAGGCCACTGTTTGGCCCTAACTTCATGTTTTGGGCCTAACTCAGACCTTTGATGAAGGTAGCCACTTTCTGTCCTGCGTGATGTCGGTCTAGGGGGCCAATCTCTGGCTTTGATCCCATAAACTGAGCCCCTTTCCGACCTCCTTTCAGAATGACTGCTCTCCATTCTGTAATAATTAGGTGGCCTGGATTCATATAAAGGCCTCTTGCCTTTAGAATGCATTCTATCAGCTGTTGGCTCAACCATTAATGGCTGCTGCCTAACACTAGTTGGGTATGGCCTTTTGTTATGAGCACTGGTTGGTTTAGGACGTCTCTGCACATCCCTGTAGTATTGCTTCCCATCAATCGAGAGTTCTTTTAGCCACTTATAGCTCAACCTACACCTGAGACACATTCTTTGGATAACTGCTGCCTCCAAGGAATCATCATCCAGTGTTTCTTCGTCAAGTCTTTTCCCTGACTTGTAGAGCCTTGTTCAACAACTAACAGACTTCTAGTGTCTTTCTTAACAGTAACTTGGCTGGCAACATGCATTTGCACATTGACCTCTTCCAATTCCTACAGAGATAAATTCTGGAAGTCTGGTACAACAACATTAGCAGAACTTTCTCCAATTTTTGGAAATGGATTACTATCGATCCCCATGGCCTTTTCTACTTTAGCTGGGAATTTTAGACTTCCTTTCCGAATTTGTTCTTGGATTCTGTCTCGAAAAATAATACAATTTTTAGTCGAGTGAGACCAAGAATTATGCCATTTACAATATATTTTTCCTTTAAGTTCATCTGGAGATGAAATTTTAACTCCTTTTGGTAACTTAAGGAAGTTGGCCGCAAGCAAATTATCAAAAATGTCATCTGCCTTAGTTAAATCAAAAGAGTATTTCCTATGAAGGTCTTTCTTTTTAAACTGTTGGTCAATTATTGTATCCTTATGAATTAATGCTTCACAGATCACAGGTTCTTTCCCCATAATCTCTGCTGCATCGATCTCATATAATATGTCTTGTACGATGCATTATTTCGATCTTGTTCCTCCTCTAGTAATGCTTCGTGCCTAGACACCTTATAAGTGAGTTCCACTAAGTCTATGAACTCAGTTGAATCAAACTTTTTTCGAAGTCTAAACTCTAAACCATTTTGAGCTAAGCTCACGAATTCTGGCTCTAGCAAGATGACTCTACATTTATTTCGAGCCCTTTTAAATCTGGCAATGAACTGAGTAGCCTTCTCATCAGGCCTTTGACTCAATCTTGCCAAGTCTGCCATGGAAACCTCTGGCTCCGATTGGAAGAATTGGGCATAAAATGCCTCTTCCATTTGTTGCCAAGTTTAGATAGAGCCAGGTGTAAGGTTAATATGCCATACAAATGCTCCCCCAGTTAAGGAATTTGGAAATAACCTTAACTTCATATAGTCATTATTAGTAAATTCACCGCATTGAGCAGTAAACCTAGCAATATGCTCCACTGTTGATTAGTTTCCATTCCCACAAAAAATGGCAAAATCTGGTATCCTGAAACCTCTTGGGTATTCATGTACCCTGTCTACCCATTCTTGGTATGGTTTCCTGTACACAGGAGTCTGGACCCCCCGAGCCATCGGTCCACATGTCTCTCTAACAATATCAGTAATTTGATCCCTAGGGACCATATTTTGTGCCTGCTGAACCAGTACTGGAGGAACAAACACAGGATTTGGTGGGCAAACTTGTGCTTGTGGTCCTTTTGGTCCATGAAGTGGTATATTTGGGACTGGTTGTCCCTAAGGTACAGGTTGTTGTTGGGGGTATAGGTAACCCCTTTGAGCCTGTCCTGCGAAAGGACCTGCAAAAGGTGCTGGAACTGGTGTTGTGTCTCTTCCATTTGTAGGAAAAACTTCCAACCCCCCGGGTACAAATTCGAATAAGGGATTAGTGAACCCCCTCGTGCCAGGTATGGCTTCGAACATTGAATTTGGAACCATTCTTATGCCATTTTCTTGTACTGGGTCAGATCCACCAATTTGCATGGCTTCACTGTTAAGTACTGAGGCATTTTGACCTGCCATAGGCCTCGAAATAGGTTTGTATCAAGAGTGAGGTGATGGTCTTTCATAGTTTTTATTACTAGTTTGACCATTAGAATGTCCATTAACTTGCATAGGCTGTTTATCTCTATCCAATCTTTGCTGAAGGACATTTGAAACTTCCTCCATGTGTCTTGCATTTGTTGGTTGGTGGTTATTCATTCGATCCAAAAAGGATGTTGCCCACCTTTCCATTGTGTTCATTAACTACAGTCCCATGGCATCTACTAGGCCACCCCATAGATTTATTGGCTGAGTAGATGGAACAGTGAATGGTCCAATTCCTTGGTCTCATCCAATATTATGAACATGTGGTACTTGTTCTGAAGTGCTGGTCTGTTCGACCATAGGTTCTGATAAAATGGGAGTTTCCACAAGATGTGTTATCACATTATCCTCTAGATTAGGTATCTCTACCTCTCATTCCACGCCTTCTTCCAAGCGTTCATTTTCTCCTTATCTCCTACGTCTAGCCATTTCAATTTGTCCCACTGGGCGTGCCAAAAATATATGTTGGCTTTTTGGCTTTCGAAGGTTATTTTTGTAATTGCGAGCGTACTAGCAAGGATCAATCAGTCCTTACAGAAAATTAATTGCCAACCAATTATCAGACGATTGTGTTTTGGTTCTTTCAGCCTCAATGAAGAGGATTTTTACTGGTGGCTTGATTTAGGAGAATTAAGCAAAATAACAATTAAATGAAGAACAATTGAAGCATTTCATTAAAATGAAGAACTTATAATGATCCAAACTCAGCCTCGTAGAGGTTTACAGCAACAATCTACTACTTGAAACTACTCCTATGAACGAAGTGCAGTGCAGGAATTTAAAGTACAGGAATGTAAAGAACAAAAAATGTAAGACTGGAAATGTAAAACTGGGAAGGAAAATAAGTAGAATAAGATTGGTTTTTTGGATCTGAGTCTGGGCTCTTTTTCTGGGCCTTCTCTGCTATTTATACTTCTCAAGGATGACCATTGAACTGCATTTTTAACCGTCGAACTGCTCCTCCATGATCGCTGATTATGTTGCCTTATAATTAGCTCTACTGTGCCATCACTTGCAGTTAGGCTTTCCTCTTAAATTTGAATTTAAACGTGAGTAACCGTTGAAGCCACATCACCTTACATCTCTTTGTTGATCTACTGCTACTCAGATCTCGCAATAACCAATACTAACTGCCACGTGTGCAATCAGGATCGAAGACTTGAATAATCTTCCTGTATTACCCTTATTCTACCACGCGTCGAATTGTAATTGGCTTGTACAAAATATGTAGTCAACAACTTTATAATTATCAATGTTAATTGCGTTTTTATGATGATTCTCATATGATTTCAGTGTATGTTAGCCAAAGGTTTTAAGGTTGATACTAGAACATTATGCCAATCTATTGTTCTTTGGGATTGGCATTGATTTGCTGTCGGTTTGTCATGCTCTATCTTCCCCTAAAATGTTTTAATCTGCAGATGTGGTTTCCATAAAGGCATGGCCTTTCAAGAAATTCTGGAAGTGAAATTGTCATATTTGTTTTAATTTTTTATGTTTTATTTTTTGAAAAACACAAAAAACTTTTTTTGTGAAATATATCTGAAACATAATTTGGACTGGGGGTGTTGTACAACCTATGGGCTCATTACATTTTGATGATTTGAATCATTCATTTTGTATATTATCTACAAAATCAATTAGGTCAATCTTATAATCATAATTTATTTAATTTATCATATTTGAAAAAATAGACCACCTATTTTTTGGTAATAAACTCAATAAATTGAGTAGTTTACTATTATTAGATTGGCCTAATTTTTTTTTTTTTTTGGAGATGATATAAGCAAACAATCCTATAAAATAAAGGGTTCAGATCTTCAAAATGAGACTTGTGGTAAGTTTAACAAACTCAGACAGCGCCCTTTAGCCCAAATTATGAACCGGAAGGAATCCAATTATTCTTTATAATAATCCGGCCTTGTTTGGCAACTTATTATTTTAGCTTACAAGTCAAAATGTTGTCAAAAAGTAAAAAAGTAAAAAAAAAGTCAACAATTTATACCCAAAAAAAACAAAATTTGTCTCTATTTTTTATATATATTTTTTTCGTAAAATGTCAAAAAATTATCCTAAACATACTAAGGTTCTGTTTGGTAAGACTTTCTAACTATGATTTGAGAATATGAGTTGTATTTTGAGTTTGTGTGTTTTGAAATTATGATTTAAATATAGAAAATTTGTTTGGTTATGATTTTTTAATAGAGTGTTGAATTGAGTTTTGAATAGAGTATGGAATTGAGTTTTGAAAGTTTGATTTGACATGTGAAACAAAAAAATTTATTTGGTTATGAGTTTTAGAAATAATTTTCAAAACTTAATTCAAATTGTTGTAACTCATAATAAAACACACTTCTTTCACACTATTGAAAATTCTGATTAACACTCATAACCAAATTTTTTTTAAAATTCAATTAAAAAAATTTATTATTAACAGAAAATAACAATAATCAATTTTTTAATTGAAAATACTACAAAGGAAATAATTTTTTTTCAAAATAAATATTCAAAAAATTTAAATCATAAATATTTAAATAATCTAAAAAATTTAATAAGTAAAAAATTAAAATAAATATTTAAAAATTTTAAATAATTTTAAATTTTAATATTTTAAATTTAAAAACAACTTTACACGCAAATCGTAACCAAACCTATAAAACAAAACTCAATTAAGAAATTATTTTTAAAGGTAAATTACACTAACACCCCCTGAGGTTTATGTTTATTACAGTTCCCTCCTCTCACCTTTTGAAAATTACATCTCCCCCCTAAGGTTTAAAGTTTCATTACAGATTCTCCCCTCAGCCCTTTTAATTTTTTTAAATACCAATTTTACCCTCATTGGGTAAATTACATTGACACCTCTCACATTTTAAAAATTACAATCCCCTTCCTAAGGTTTAAAGTAGCATTACCAATGCCCGCCTCGGTTAGTATTAGTTGAAAAAAAAAAATCATTGAAAAAAAAAATTAATTGGAAAAAAATTAATTGAAAAAAAAAAATTGTTAGCAAAATTTTTAAAATTTTATTTAAAAACCAACGTAAATTCATTTTTTGAATTTATGTTTTTTCCTCAAATTTACAAACTGAGACAACCATTTATAAACAAAAAAAATTATCAAACAAGTTTTTAAGACAATTTTTAAAATTTTTGTAAATATAAATTGAAAACTAAAAACAAAATGGTTACCAAATAAGTCTCAGATGATAAAAATGTCGTAAAATAAACAAATAATTAAATAAGTTATCAACGAAAGAAATGACTTATCAAAATATTCTTAGGCCATTTCTTAAACGAAATGAAAATTATTTTTTTATTTTTTATTTCTTAACCAAATTAATTTTTAATTTAAAAAAAATTCTAAAAATCAAACTATACATAGCCTAAGAATCTTTTGATAAATCATTTCTTACGTTGGTAACTTATTTAATTATTTGTTAATTTTACGACATTTTTACCATCTGAGAGCTGTTTGGTAACCATTTCATTTTCAGTTTTCAATTTATATTTACAAAAATTTTAAAAACTGTCATAAAAACTTGTTTGATAATTTTTTTGGTTTATAAATGGTTGTCTCAGTTTATAAATTTGAGAAAAAACATAAATTCAAAAAATGAGTTTACGTTGATTTTTAAACAAAAATTTTACTAACAAATTTTGTTTTTCAATTAATTTTTTTCCAATTAATTTTTTTTTTCAATGATTTTTTTTTTCTAACTAATACTAACCGAGGGGGTAATTGGTAATGCTACTTTAAACTTTAGGAGGGGATTGTAATTTCTAAAAAGTGAGGGGTGTCAATGTAATTTACCAAATGAGGGTAAATTTGGTATTTAAAAAAATTAAAAGAGCTGAGGGGGGAATCTGTAATGAAATTTAAACCTCAGGGGAGGAGATGTAATTTTCAAAAGGTGAGGAGGGAACTGTAATAAATATAAATCTCAGGGGGTGTCAGTGTAATTTACCCTATTTTTAAAACTCATAACCAAACACATAACTCGAAACTCCATACTACTTTCACAACTTTACACTCAAATCATACCCACAAACATAACAAAAAATTAAAATATTTAAAAATATTTTTATAAAATAGAGTTTGAATTTATTTTTATAAAATATTTTAAAATTTAAAATTTTAAAATCGTAATATTTAAAAAGTAAAATATTCAAAAAATTAAAAAATTAAAAAAATCGTAACATATTTAAATATTAAAATATTTAAAATCTTAACAAAATTAAAATATTATTAAAAAATATTTTCAAAATTAAAATATTAATTTGAAATGAGTTTTGAAAACAGTTTTGAATTATATGTTTGGTTATGAGTTTTGAAAAGTAATAATTATGTGGGTGTTTGGGAAGTAAGTTTTTATGTAGATGTTTTTAGTTATAGGATATTATTGAAGAAATTTTTTTTTGTGTTTGGGAAGATATTTGAGTTTTTTTGTGGTTGAATGTGATGTTTGTGAGAGAAAAAGTAAAATAATTATGGGGTTGAATGTGATATTTTGTTTGGATGTGTTTTTTTTTTTTATTTTGCAAAAAGTTTGTCTTTTTGTTAAAAAAAAAAAAAACCCAAGTTCAAGACTTCTCAAACACCACCTATGTTTTGAATTAAGTTTTGAGAAATAGGTGTAGAATTATGATTTGAAAGCTCAAAACAAACACCACACTCAAATCAATAGGTGAAACTATAATTTGAGAGGCTTACCAAACGGAGCCTAATTTTTTTATCAGAAAAGGCGTAAGTATAAGGCGTAAGTTGCATACCATAACAGTACCCTTTAACTAAAAAGTCAAAAGGTTACTAAAATAATATGTTCTCAAAAAAAGAAAAAATTGCATTTCAGTGAATCTGTAGTAAAAAAATTGCATTTTCATGATGGTGCAACTTTACTTTGTGAATGGTATAAATTCATTCCTATACTTAGGCCTTGTTTGGGAACAGGCTAATTTAGAAATTTTTTGGCTATTTAGCTAAAATATGAGCTAAAAAAAACTAAGTTGTTTGGGATGAATTTTTTGACTTTTTACGAAAAAATGTGTAAGGAAATAATATAAAAAAAAAATGAAAGTTTGAAACTTGACATTTCTGCCCTTGCATGGAATTTGATGTGTGGGAAATGGTAACAGGTGCAGACGTGCAACTACTGTCCGTTCAAACTTTTGACAAATATTTAATTTTTTTTTATACAACAATGTACAACTACTGTACACTTTTTGACTCATGTCAAAGTAATGTCAAAAGTAGCACATGTGGCCACATACATGTAATTGCAAAATCAGATTCATGGTTTGTGTTGTGATGTATTGTTAATTAATTAATTAAAAAAAAAATTTGTTTTTTTTTTTTTTTTAATTTCAGGATTTTGACGCCAACACATATGCAACAACATGTACGTCTTGTTTAGTTCAAACTTGGAAAAGAAATGTAGGGGAAACAATCTAAAAATATTATTTGGTTTAGTGGTTTTGAAAAAAAAAATCAAAATCATTTTCTATCTCCTACATATAAATCAATCACTTTTTTTTTTCTCCGCTTTCCTTCTGAATCACTTTTGTCTTTCACACACATCCACTCAAGTACAGACTAATATACAATCTTTTTAAATTTCCACACTCGAAAACTATTTCTAAAATATACAACCAAACAAACAAAAAAAGTTTGTAAATGCTTTCCCCAAATTTTTTTTTTCTTTTTTTATAAATTTATCTCCCAAAACCAAACCACACACACCCATACTCTTTCAAAAATTCTCAATTTTTTAAAATTGGTAAATTCTCAAAAAAAACATTTCAAAAATTTGGCATAGGTGTACGGTCCACACACATGGTAATTTTTTTGGTGCCCACAACATTTTGGAAAACAAATTTTGTAATGAATAAAATTCACCCTTTTTTTGGTAATGTTTGTGGTGTTATAGATGAAACTTGGAAAATAAAATTGAAATTATAGTCAATTTGCAATATTGGAAGTAGTTTATTTAAAGATTTTTCAAATAGATCTCCCTTTTTAATTTTATTTGTCAAATACTGATTTTTCAGTTTTAGTTGGTTGAAGAAAATTTTGGGCCATGTTTTTTACGTGATATAATTGGGCACAATTACAAACTTTACAGTTAATGCATGTAATATGTGTGACGAAATTCGTTACGACAATCCGTGAAATATTGAATTTGCATTAACCATACACGCATGCAAAGTACGACAATTTCGAAAGTTTTTTTTTTTTAATTCGTACGACATCTTAAAATATGTAAACAGTTTAGTACGTTATGCATATATCATTACAAAACAAGACATCAGTGATGGTTTTCACAAAACACATACTATGGAAAACATTTAAAAGCAGTCATGGTAAACAACATTGTCCGACTACCTACCATTGCACCGAATTTGGTATAACTCTGCCCTTATCCGATGACGCACCTCCGTCATTTCAACGTCCTCGTCCGTAGGCATGATGGCTTCGTCTAGGACGGCCAAACCTGCGTGATCGGGAATATCGTCATACGTGTACTCCGCCGCATTTCTGACAGCAGCAATGGTCGCATCATCCTCGCAGTTTCTGCATATGAAATTGTGTAATGCCATAGATGTAGCCACCAACGGCACCTACACTCTACGAAAGTCAAACCGAGGCATGTTCTGCAAGAATCTCCACCGCAACTTCCAAGCGCCAAATGTTCGCTCAATCACACTCTGCAATGAAGAGTGGGCACGGTTGAACAACTCATCACGATTCCTTGGCTTGTGACGTTAAAAGTGTGGTTGGTGATAGTGGCTGCCCTTATATGGTGCAAGAAATCCCTTCTTATTACTGTATTCACTATTCACTAGATAATAGCGACCTGTGAATGTGTACATATTAATACATATTTGTTTCACGTGTGGGCAAACAAATTTAACAAGTTATGGCGTTGAACAAATAAACTGTTCATATGTACCATCCACTGCAGTTGGAAAATTATATTGCGGATCCTCGGTGACAATGTTTAAAATCCGGTTGTCATGCATGCTACCCTCCCAACCGCATGACACAAAGACGAAACACATATTGAAATCATACACTGCCAAAATATTTTGAGTGTGGCAACCCTTTCAACTAAAATATGGGGCTGCTTCCGACTCCTTTATGCACGTTGGTACGTGTGTCCCATCCAAGGCACCTAAACAATCCTACACAATTCGAACAAGTAGGCAACGTATTAGTACCATGAAGTTATGCATTATAACCTTACATTTTTTAAGTCACATCTTTGTAGAATTTGAAAAAAAAAAAAAACTCGAATTGTTGCATTTTTTGCGCACCTTAAACAGCAAATACTGTGGTTGGGTCTGCAGGTAGGGATCCCTCCTATTTTGGAAACCTTTGGGCGGCCGACAGTGCACGACGGTAAAAAATTTTATTGCTTTCAAAACATTATGAAAATGGCATGATATTGTTTCACCGGAGTGTTGGAATCTTTCTTGAAGCTCGCGGTTAGACAAGTTTTTTAGAACATGAATGAAGATTGCAACATTCTCCTCAACGTGCAAGCCGTGGTCCCGCTCAAGTATATGCAACCCAAAGTCGTTCACTAGTGTGGCACATAAACGGGTAAAAACGACTTTGGGCATGCACAGTTCATAGCGAAATCTGCCACTGTGTCCATTATACATTTCCAAAATCCATGCCCTCTCTGTCAAGATAGACGTGCAACATAGGACTTTAAGCACGTGTGCCTTGTAGTAGTCGGAGGTAATTCTGTACGCTTCAACATAATTATTATTCATTTCAGTCTGCCACTCGATTGCGAGCGCTGCGACATCATCACACATTTCCTGCATCCGTGCATCGGTGTCATCGTCGCTTTCCATGCCTAAATCACATAACTTCAAATAAAATCAGAAGCATAACATGACAGACTACTACTCTGGCAACATTAAACATGCAAAAATTAAACAGCAGTCAAAAGTAAAGGCTGTCAATAATAGAAATATTATGCATAAATAATCAATTGATTTCATTTGCCATCCTTCTGAGAGCTTCTATTGTATAGTGTTGTTCTATTACCAATGGTGAAATCATCAAGACATTTATTTGAAGTTTACCAACAGACGTTGACACATCATATTTTTTTTTTTTACTACCTTACAAAGGGTGTAACTTGTAGTAATATTTTTTTTCCTTTTTTCTGACTAATAAGCAATATAGAAATTGCAATGACATATACAAACAACAATGTTCAAGTAAAATATACAAAAATAATAACTTAAATTATTTTGTTTTTTTTAGTACCTTATAAAGGGTCTAACTTCCACTTTTTAAGTTGAAGCCTTCAGTAAACTACACATGTCTCTCTACAAGTAGCAACGCTTTTGTTCAAATGGTTGAGTACAACTGATTTACAACCACTGTTTATATAACTATGAAGCTGCAAATTGGAAGAGTGTAATCAGATTCATGGTTTATTGAAATTTTAAATTTTAAAATCCAACCATAGCCAATACCCAACCAATGCACATCCATAATTTTAAAACCAGGCAAACGAAAGGAATAGCATAACCATCTCCCTACCAATTCTCCTTACAAATCATAGTTAAAAACATCATGTCCTTAGCAAATACAAAACCAACAGAAGCGAAAAGAAGTCCAACACAAAGAATTTCATAAAAAGGCAAGTCTTTAGCAAATATAAACGAAGTCCAACACATAAGCATAGTTAGAAACGAAATCCAACGCATAAGCGAAAAGAAGTCCAACACATAACAGAAAACAAGTCCAACACAAAGCATAGTTAGAAACGAAGTCCTCGATTGCGCAATATGCTTGCAAGAGTTGGAACTGTTGTCGTCCTCTCTTTGTCTTGTTGCTTCACCTGGAGCCAGCCGATAATGCCTTCATCGGAAGGAATACTCATAACCATCTGCCTATTATTGGGCACCTCCATAAGGGAAATACCGAAATGGAGCAGTGGATTAGTTTGGTCAAGTCCCAGAATTTCATGAAGACGTCTAACGGCTTCGGCCATAGTGACACTTTAGCCACCGACAACATGGTTTACAGTGAGTTCCTTGCTTTGTGTCTTCACCAAATTCACCAAATCATCCATGCTTGTTGCCAATGCTTATGCCCCGGTGATTCGCTTTTTTTGAACGGCTGTGACGGATGAGTGCCTCCTTTTGCTGCTACTACCTGATGCGTGAATGGTTGCAGATTTCATCAAGTTTGTCATTTTAGAGGCACCCAATTCGTTGCTATCCGTAGAGAAGTCAGCACTGTCGGACTCCCCTTCCACCTCCAGCTGGTTCCGCATCTCGTCAGGCATCCAAGCATTTTTACCCGTTGCCGCAGCCCCCCGTGAATACACGATGCATCAACTCCTCATGATCCAACCGTTTTGTTCTGAACTTGCAACACTCTTTGTCAACCTGTAATACAATACAATGGGAGTACACCATTAGCAAAATGAATAACTTATGTACATGGAGTATGCACATCATTAAAGAACAGTTTAAGCATGCATAGTTGACGTGCTTATATATGGAAACAAAACAAAACAAAAAAAAGCCACAATATTTCCTTATTGTCATGGCATGTTTCATGTTGTTCTGAATGTTGTAGGCATGAACAGTATACTTTAAATGAAAATATATGTTTCAATAGTTTGACGTCTGTTTATGGCATAGTTGGGTTAACTGTCTTAACATCAAATTAAGGCTACTATAGATAGCATGCCTAATCCCCTTTTTGAGAAACAACACACCCTGCAACCAAAAAAGTTCTCAAGGCTACTATAAATAGCATGCCTAATCAGCAATTTTAATTACCTCTCAATCTTTACATATATGTGTGTGCGTGTGCGTGTATATTGGTAACAAGGGTACACACCAGCGCTGCAGTCCCCTGGATCTTTACAGAGCATCAACTGATTACCTCTCAAAAAACATTTTTTTTTTTTTTTGGGTAAATAGTTCCCCAAGTATATGCACTCCCGGGGGGTCAATCAGCTAACGAAGCATTAACGAATAAAGACAGATTCTGCAAAATAATGTTATATAATACACGGTCCAAGAAAGTAAAACCAATCACTATTCACCAACCCTATATTTTTGTCATAAACTGTAACAATCCAGATTTTTAATTATTCTGTAGAATTTATACTAATCTCAGTTCGAAAAATATATAATTTATTATATATTATTATGCATAATTTTTTAAAATAATATAATTATTAAAAGTTTAGGGGTCAAAATATAAATAATAATAATACAGATAATATTAATAAGAATAATGGGTGTGGTATTAAAATAAATAATTAATTTTCCATTGATATATGATAAAGTATAATTTAATTAGAAATTAATTTATTTATATAATTATATTAAAATATTAGGTCAAAAGGTAATTATCTAAAATATTTATTAAACGATAAGATTGAATCTATATATATTAATAGCAAATCTGAAGAGAGTTATGTGGATGGATTCGGTTAGGCACGTGGTGACAAATGAGTGGCTTGCCTTAACATAAATAGGAGAAGATTAGGATCAGTAAGGAAAAGAAAGAAGAAAAAGAAAAGAAAGAAAAGAAAAGAAAGAGAGGAAAGGAAGGATGGAATAGTGGAAGGTGAAAGGGTCTTTGATAGTGAAAAGAAAGAGTAAGGTATTGAAGTTAAGGTGAGTTATATTATACTTTGAATCACCAAAATATATTTTACGTATGTTTTGACTTACCAAAATCTATTTTATACAAGTTAGGTTTTATTTATATATTAATAAAAGTTATATTTTATAAAGATTTCAGTTACGTGGTTTTATTTCTGAACCTTATTTGCTTAAAAGGAAACCCATGGATATATTTGTTTATATTTTAAAGAATATTTGACTATGACCTTATAAACAATTATGCTTTGTAAGTACCACCACGGGAGTCCCACGCGTTGGGGGACTTAAATAACCATTGACCTCTGTTTGACCACTTTGTGATCATCTGTTTATCATGGATCCATTGACCTCTGTTTTGTGCGGAACTATGTGCTACACTATTGTGGGAGCCACCTCTAGAATCCGTACGAGCCACCTCTTGAATCCATACCTCTGTTCTGATTGTCACTTCTGTGACCTCTGTTCTGTTCTGTTCTGTACCGTGGTTATGGATATATATTTGTATAATTTCTGTATTTCAGCTTCTGCCACTTAAATTATTTGTTTACATAATATCAATTTTGCTACTTAAAGGATTATTTGTTCCGACTCAGTTATCCTAAATTTTTGGCCTAACTAACGATCCATGGTTATTTCATGTCCCTTATACTCTCGGTATAATATTTCTCACTCTGCCATGTGCTTATAGTTTACCAATTTTCAGGAAATAACTTTTGGAAAGTCTTAGATGCGGGGTTGCGGAATAAACACACACAGCATTTTCTATGTTATTTTTATATGTAAATATCGACCTTTTTGGCCAATATAATTTTGTAATAAAAAATAGAAACTCCAATGATTATTTTGGTGCCCTTATTTAAATATTACTTCTGCTTGCGTTTATTTATTTGTTTAAGAATTGGCCAGAGGTAACTTCAGTTACTGGCTATCACGATACTTAACCCTTGGGTACGGGGAGCGAGTTGTGACAAATGGTATCAGAGCAATGGTTTATAAAAAAAAAAAAAAGTCATCATTGGAGCATAGGACACATGCACATTTAAGAAGTGAGATAACTGGTAATTAGTACCGAATTATTATATTTTATTCGTCGATTTTATTATATTATAATTTTATATGATTATATATATAGAATAAATTTTTTTTTTGTGTGCCTAATTTGTGAAGGATATTAGATATAATTTATATTTGTTACAGTAAAAGAAGAACCAGAAAAGAAGAATGTCGGGTTCAAATACTCACCAAAATTATAATATAATTATATATATATATAATTTTCAGTTCAGTATTGAAAAAAAAAATTTATTTGATGTTTTTTTTTAAAAAGTGTGTTCAAATTTTAAAGATATTAATTTTGAAACAATTTTCTATCAATTTTGCATATAATTATGTCATTGTGTTCTTATTTTATTTATTTTTACCGTAAATAAAACGAGTGAATTTTTTTTTAAAGTCATCCATTATTTCTCATTTCGGGCCAAACTAATTTTTGACAACTAGACACTGAGTTATTTTTGGTAAAGTTTTTTTTGAGGTACTATTTTCTATCAAATTAATCATCTAATATATGTTTATCAAAGTGCGCAGCGAATAGCTTACACCCATAACAAATTTCGAGGACGAAATTTTAAGAGGGAAGATTGTAACAACTCAGATTTTTAATTATTCTGTAGAATATATACTAATCTCAGTTCGGAAAATATATAATTTATTATATATTATTATGCGTAACTTTGTAAAATAATATAATTATTAAAAGTTTAGGGATCAAAATATAAATAATAATAATACAGATAATATTAATAAGAATAATGGGTGTGGTATTAAAATAAATAATTAATTTTTTATTGATATATGATAAAGTATAATTTAATTAAAAATTAATTTATTTATATAATTATATTAAAATATTAGATCAAAAGATAATTATCTAAAATATTTATTAAATGATAAGATTGAATCTATATATATTAATAGCAAATCTGAAGAGAGTTATGTGGATGGATTCGGTTAGACACGTTGTGATAAATGAGTGGCTTGCCTTCCTATAAATAGGAGGAGATTAGGATCAGTAAGGACAAGAAAGAAGAAAAACAAAAGAAAGAAAAGAAAAGAAAGAGAGGAAAGGAATGATAGAATAGTGGAAGGTGAAAAGGTCTTTAATAGTGAAAAGAAAGAGTAAGGTATTGAAATTAAGGTGAGTTATATTATACATTGAATCATCAAAATATATTTTACGTATGTTTTGACTTACCAAAATCTATTTTATACAAGTTAGGTTTTATTTATATATTAATAAAAGTTATGTTTTATAAAGGTTTCAGTTACGTGGTTTTATTTCGGAATCTTATTTGCTTAAAAGGAAATCCATGGATATATTTGTTTATATTTTAAAGAATATTTGACTATGACCTTATAAACAATTATGCTTTGTAAGTACCACCACGGGAGTCCCACGCCTTGGGGGACTTAAATAACCATTGGCCTCTATTTGACCACTTTGTGGTCCTCTGTTTGTCACGGATCCATTGACCTCTGTTTTGTGCGTACCAAAATACTGTGCGGAACTAAGTGCTACACTATTGTTGGAGCCACCTCTAGAATCCGTACGAGCCACCTCTTGAATCCGTACCTCCGTTCTGATTGTCGCTTCTGTGACCTCTGTTCTGTTCTATTCTGTACCGTGGTTATGGTTATATATTTATATAATTTCTGTATTTCAGCTTCTGCCACTTAAATGATTTGTTTACATAATATCAGTTTTGCTACTTAAAGAATTATTTGTTCCGACTCAGTTATCCTAAATTTTTTGCCTAACTAACGATCCATGGTTATTTCGTGTCCCTTATACTCTTGGTATAATATTTCTCACTCTGCCATGTGCTTATAGTTGTTTACCAATTTTCAGGAAATAGCTTTTGGAAAGTCTTAGATGCGGGGCTACGGAATAGACACACACAACATTTTCTATGATATTTTTATATGTAAATATCGACATTTTTGGCCAATATAATTTTGTAATAAAAAATAAAAACTCCAATGATTATTTTGGTACCCTTATTTAAATATTACTTCCGCTTGCGTTTATTTATTTGTTTAAGAATTGGCCGGAGGTAACTTCAGTTACTGGCTATCAAGATGCTTAACTCTTGGGTACGGGGAGCGGGTCGTGACATAAACACCCAGACATAACCCTGTTAACATATAAATACAATATACCAGTCCAGTATCCTCTGGGACATGAGGCCTGTATTACAATACCTGCTATGTAATGACCCGGAATCGTATGCCACAATTATCGGAAATTAAGTACGCCTCAGTATGATTTAATTAATGAATATCTGTTTGAATTAGAGAAAGATCTGTTGGAATTACAACTTCGGGACTGAAATTAATAACTGTAATGGGTTCAGAAAATGGAATTGAAGATACCTATGCGATACCGGGAATTTTTAGAACTGGTTGAGAAAATAAATTGAGGGCTGAAATTCGTCTGAATCGCTAAGTCATGTTTGGCTCAAATGGTTGATATAATAAGGGCCGTGTTTGGCTAAGTGTATTGGCACAAATTAGCTTATATGATATAAATGGATAAAGATAAGGACATTGACTTCATTTGACTCATATACCAAAAGAAAAATCTAGAGAAGAAGAGAGAGAGAGAGAAGGAAATCGTGAGAGAGAAAGAGACCAAGAGAAGAAAGGAAGAGAAAGGGGATTCAAGCTAAACTTTTCCATCCAAGTGATTAAGGTAAGATTTTCATGAAATTGAGTATGAATCCTTGGCATCTAGTATGTAGAATTCAAGATTATGGGCTAAAATGTTATGATTGATGATTATTTGGTAGATTGAAGAAGAACCTCCATGGACGTTTAGAAATAAAGGTTTTATGTGCAAGTTCATGGTTTTCTAACTTAACTCATGGATTGATTCTATATATGATGCTATTGGGTTTGAATTGAAGTTGTCATGTTTCATTTATATTGTTGATCAAGTGTCTTAAACCTTGGTTTTATAAGAATGGAAGTTGTATTTGATAAGAAGGATGAAGTGAAGAAGAAGAACCAGAAATCTGGATTTCGCAGGGTCCGCTCGAGCGGAGGTAAGCACGCTCGAGCGGTAAAATCAACCTCTCAGCAGTTTTGGGGAAAATGTACTGTCCGCTCGAGCGGACAAGGCAGCGCTCGAGCGGGAAGGCTTATTTCAGGAAAATTTTGGAAATTGTTTCATATAATCTGGATATGATAATTGCATCATTTCGCATCTTATGATCATGATATGGACATGACTGAATGTAACGAAGAAAGAGAATGAGCATGGTAAAATGTAAAAGAAGAAAGGAAATGACATGAATTATATGATGACTGAATAATAAGAAATGTGTTATTATGTGAATGTTTGCAGGTCAGATTGAGAAGACCGTGCCATCGGTTTCGGAAACCCACTGTAAGTGACATTTCCGTAAAGATATGTTATAATGTTTTATGTTTCAAAATGATATGATATGATATGATTCCAATGATAAATGTTTGCTGTGAACGAAGGTCCTAGTTTGCGAATCTAGTATGGCATCCATAGATAGTCCTTAGTGGACCAGTTTACGAGATCTCGTCAGTCGATTAACCGGTGTACGGACCGGTTACTCTAGTCGGAAGACAAATGTTGTGATAAGCCTCTGTGGAGTATGCCATTACGTATGTTTATATGATGACGGATATATGTTTATGAATGATTTATTAAGAATTTATGAAAATGTCGGACTTCGTTCACTAACCTCTTTACTGTTATGTTACTTGCTGAGCTTTAGCTCATTGTTTGTATTTATGTACTTATAGGTGAGCCTTCGGGGAGTCAAGCCTAGGCGGAGTTCGTGTCGAGCCGCCGTTTTGAAAGCCTACCCGAGTTGGTGCCCTAGGGCTGGGCTAGGCCTGGAAGGCCGTATGTGTTTTGTTTTTGTTGTGCAGTTGTAACTGAATAATATGTGTTGCACTAGATCATGTTATGCAATGACTGTGGGTAATTAACTCATTTTTGGCATGTAAATACTTGTTCATATAAATGCACAGCTCTTGGACTATTAGCTTATTTATTTCGCTTCCGCGAGCCCCTTTTATTCATGTTTAGTTCAGTAAGGCCGGAGGTAATTTACGAATTACTGGCCGGTCACGTCACCGAACTTCTAGGGGCGGGTTCGGGGCGTGACAGAGTGGTATCAGAGCGCACGAGTTAATTTCCCACACACGTGTCCATTGAGCTGTTAGGTGCATTAGAAAAGAAATAGGGCATAGCATGAACATGTGCATGTGTGAGTGTGTTTATGAGAACTGTGAAGACACAGCAGAAGTATGATGTTGAGAATGAAATGTTCTATCTGTTATGGACTTTATAGATCAATGGAGAATGTCGATGCAAGAAACGTTAATGAAACCGAATCTTCAGATGCAAGAATGAATAGATTAGAACAAATGGTAGAAGCTTTGACTGGATTGGTTAGACAACAACTAGAACAAAACCAACAACCACAACAGAGACAACCTTTTCCACCTCCTCCTCCGCCACCTGTGCGAATGGAACCGATCCCTAATGATGATATGATTACCCTTACCCAGAAATATAAGAAGTTGAAACCACCAGAATTTGCAAGGAGGTATTGAGCCATTAAAGCAGAAGGTATGGGTACTTGAAACAGAGAAAATTTTTGAGGTGTTTCCGTGTGCAGATGCTTACAAAGTTCTGTTGGCAACATTTACTTTGAAAGAAGAAGCGAGACGATGGTGGATGTTAGTTCGCGATGCAAATAGGGACTTGACATGGGATCGATTCAAAGAAATATTCTACGAAAAATATTTTCCTCAATGTATGCGAGATAGAAAAATTTCAGAATTTGAACAGCTGAAGCAGGGTGCTATGTCAGTTGCAGAGTATGAGAGTAAATTTACCGAATTAGCTCGTTATGCCCCACACATGGTCGACACGGAATACAAAAAGGCTAGAAAATTTGAAGGTGGGTTACATGTTGAAGTCCTAGATCGGGTAAATGTTTTAAAATTAGAGAAATATGTTGATGTACTTGACAGGGCCCTAATGTCTGAAGCGAATATTGCTAGTTTGAAATTGTCCAAATCAACAACAATGGCTGAAACTAGAAAATAAAAGATTCAAGAAACAAAAAGTGGACACAGTTAGTGAGTCAATCGCCTCCAGGAATGAAATTTTGAATTCAAGTTTTAGTGACAACATAAAGAAGGAAAGTAGTGGCAGTGTAGATAAACCTACTTGTCCGGAATGTGGGAAGCAGCACTGGGGCATTTGCCGCCATGGAGTTTGTTTCAAATGTGGACAGAGGGGACATATAGCCAGGACTTGCCCACAAATGCACCCAAGGAATGAAAGACCCGTGACTAGTGGAAACTCAACAATGGCACCGCAGACGATTGCAACATCTGAAGGGAACACTGTGAGGCAAGCAAGAGTTTACACCCTAGTTGCAGATAAGACACCGAACAATGGAAAAGCGAAGACAGGTATGATTCCATCATCTATCTTGATGTTAGCACTATTACCTATGCGAACGAGAAATGTTGAACACATGATTATGATAAAACAAAGTACCTTTGCTCTTATTAGGAAATGATGACATCTATATAACTATTTGTGAATGAATTCTCTACTGATAGAGGACTGGTAATGTAACCGAAATTTCTAACCGGATCAAAATCAACTAAGTTTGGAGGACCAAACTTCTTAAGTTGGGGAGAGTGTAATGACCCGGAATCGTATGCCACAATTATCGGAAATTAAGTACGCCTCAGTATGATTTAATTAATGAATATCTGTTTGAATTAGAGAAAGATCTGTTGGAATTACAACTTCGGGACTGAAATTAATAACTGTAATGGGTTCAGAAAATGGAATTGAAGATACCTATGCGATACCGGGAATTTTTAGAACTGGTTGAGAAAATAAATTGAGGGCTGAAATTCGTCTGAATCGCTAAGTCATGTTTGGCTCAAATGGTTGATATAATAAGGGCCGTGTTTGGCTAAGTGTATTGGCACAAATTAGCTTATATGATATAAATGGATAAAGATAAGGACATTGACTTCATTTGACTCATATACCAAAAGAAAAATCTAGAGAAGAAGAGAGAGAGAGAGAAGGAAATCGTGAGAGAGAAAGAGACCAAGAGAAGAAAGGAAGAGAAAGGGGATTCAAGCTAAACTTTTCCATCCAAGTGATTAAGGTAAGATTTTCATGAAATTGAGTATGAATCCTTGGCATCTAGTATGTAGAATTCAAGATTATGGGCTAAAATGTTATGATTGATGATTATTTGGTAGATTGAAGAAGAACCTCCATGGACGTTTAGAAATAAAGGTTTTATGTGCAAGTTCATGGTTTTCTAACTTAACTCATGGATTGATTCTATATATGATGCTATTAGGTTTGAATTGAAGTTGTCATGTTTCATTTATATTGTTGATCAAGTGTCTTAAACCTTGGTTTTATAAGAATGGAAGTTGTATTTGATAAGAAGGATGAAGTGAAGAAGAAGAACCAGAAATCTGGATTTCGCAGGGTCCGCTCGAGCGGAGGTAAGCACGCTCGAGCGGTAAAATCAACCTCTCAGCAGTTTTGGGGAAAATGTACTGTCCGCTCGAGCGGACAAGGCAGCGCTCGAGCGGGAAGGCTTATTTCAGGAAAATTTTGGAAATTGTTTCATATAATCTGGATATGATAATTGCATCATTTCGCATCTTATGATCATGATATGGACATGACTGAATGTAACGAAGAAAGAGAATGAGCATGGTAAAATGTAAAAGAAGAAAGGAAATGACATGAATTATATGATGACTGAATAATAAGAAATGTGTTATTATGTGAATGTTTGCAGGTCAGATTGAGAAGACCGTGCCATCGGTTTCGGAAACCCACTGTAAGTGACATTTCCGTAAAGATATGTTATAATGTTTTATGTTTCAAAATGATATGATATGATATGATTCCAATGATAAATGTTTGCTGTGAACGAAGGTCCTAGTTTGCGAATCTAGTATGGCATCCATAGATAGTCCTTAGTGGACCAGTTTACGAGATCTCGTCAGTCGATTAACCGGTGTACGGACCGGTTACTCTAGTCGGAAGACAAATGTTGTGATAAGCCTCTGTGGAGTATGCCATTACGTATGTTTATATGATGACGGATATATGTTTATGAATGATTTATTAAGAATTTATGAAAATGTCGGACTTCGTTCACTAACCTCTTTACTGTTATGTTACTTGCTGAGCTTTAGCTCATTGTTTGTATTTATGTACTTATAGGTGAGCCTTCGGGGAGTCAAGCCTAGGCGGAGTTCGTGTCGAGCCGCCGTTTTGAAAGCCTACCCGAGTTGGTGCCCTGGGCTGGGCTAGGCCTGGAAGGCCGTATGTGTTTTGTTTTTGTTGTGCAGTTGTAACTGAATAATATGTGTTGCACTAGATCATGTTATGTAATGACTGTGGATAATTAACTCATTTTTGGCATGTAAATACTTGTTCATATAAATGCACAGCTCTTGGACTATTAGCTTTATTTATTTCGCTTCCGCGAGCCCCTTTTATTCATGTTTAGTTCAGTAAGGCCGGAGGTAATTTACGAATTACTGGCCGGTCACGTCACCGAACTTCTAGGGGCGGGTTCGGGGCGTGACAGAGTGGTATCAGAGCGCACGAGTTAATTTCCCACACACGTGTCCATTGAGCTGTTAGGTGCATTAGAAAAGAAATAGGGCATAGCATGAACATGTGCATGTGTGAGTGTGTTTATGAGAACTGTGAAGACACAGCAGAAGTATGATGTTGAGAATGAAATGTTCTATCTGTTATGGACTCTATAGATCAATGGAGAATGTCGATGCAAGAAACGTTAATGAAACCGAATCTTCAGATGCAAGAATGAATAGATTAGAACAAATGGTAGAAGCTTTGACTGGATTGGTTAGACAACAACTAGAACAAAACCAACAACCACAACAGAGACAACCTTTTCCACCTCCTCCTCCGCCACCTGTGCGAATGGAACCGATCCCTAATGATGATATGATTACCCTTACCCAGAAATATAAGAAGTTGAAACCACCAGAATTTGCAGGAGGTATTGAGCCATTAAAAGCAGAGGTATGGGTACTTGAAACAGAGAAAATTTTTGAGGTGTTTCCGTGTGCAGATGCTTACAAAGTTCTGTTGGCAACATTTACTTTGAAAGAAGAAGCGAGACGATGGTGGATGTTAGTTCGCGATGCAAATAGGGACTTGACATGGGATCGATTCAAAGAAATATTCTACGAAAAATATTTTCCTCAATGTATGCGAGATAGAAAAATTTCAGAATTTGAACAGCTGAAGCAGGGTGCTATGTCAGTTGCAGAGTATGAGAGTAAATTTACCGAATTAGCTCGTTATGCCCCACACATGGTCGACACGGAATACAAAAAGGCTAGAAAATTTGAAGGTGGGTTACATGTTGAAGTCCTAGATCGGGTAAATGTTTTAAAATTAGAGAAATATGTTGATGTACTTGACAGGGCCCTAATGTCTGAAGCGAATATTGCTAGTTTGAAATTGTCCAAATCAACAACAATGGCTGAAACAGAAAATAAAAGATTCAAGAAACAAAAAGTGGACACAGTTAGTGAGTCAATCGCCTCCAGGAATGAAATTTTGAATTCAAGTTTTAGTGACAACATAAAGAAGGAAAGTAGTGGCAGTGTAGATAAACCTACTTGTCCGGAATGTGGGAAGCAGCACTGGGGCATTTGCCGCCATGGAGTTTGTTTCAAATGTGGACAGAGGGGACATATAGCCAGGACTTGCCCACAAATGCACCCAAGGAATGAAAGACCCGTGACTAGTGGAAACTCAACAATGGCACCGCAGACGATTGCAACATCTGAAGGGAACACTGTGAGGCAAGCAAGAGTTTACACCCTAGTTGCAGATAAGACACCGAACAATGGAAAAGCGAAGACAGGTATGATTCCATCATCTATCTTGATGTTAGCACTATTACCTATGCGAACGAGAAATGTTGAACACATGATTATGATAAAACAAAGTACCTTTGCTCTTATTAGGAAATGATGACATCTATATAACTATTTGTGAATGAATTCTCTACTGATAGAGGACTGGTAATGTAACCGAAATTTCTAACCGGATCAAAATCAACTAAGTTTGGAGGACCAAACTTCTTAAGTTGGGGAGAGTGTAATGACCCGGAATCGTATGCCACAATTATCGGAAATTAAGTACGCCTCAGTATGATTTAATTAATGAATATCTGTTTGAATTAGAGAAAGATCTGTTGGAATTACAACTTCGGGACTGAAATTAATAACTGTAATGGGTTCAGAAAATGGAATTGAAGATACCTATGCGATACCGGGAATTTTTAGAACTGGTTGAGAAAATAAATTGAGGGCTGAAATTCGTCTGAATCGCTAAGTCATGTTTGGCTCAAATGGTTGATATAATAAGGGCCGTGTTTGGCTAAGTGTATTGGCACAAATTAGCTTATATGATATAAATGGATAAAGATAAGGACATTGACTTCATTTGACTCATATACCAAAAGAAAAATCTAGAGAAGAAGAGAGAGAGAGAGAAGGAAATCGTGAGAGAGAAAGAGACCAAGAGAAGAAAGGAAGAGAAAGGGGATTCAAGCTAAACTTTTCCATCCAAGTGATTAAGGTAAGATTTTCATGAAATTGAGTATGAATCCTTGGCATCTAGTATGTAGAATTCAAGATTATGGGCTAAAATGTTATGATTGATGATTATTTGGTAGATTGAAGAAGAACCTCCATGGATGTTTAGAAATAAAGGTTTTATGTGCAAGTTCATGGTTTTCTAACTTAACTCATGGATTGATTCTATATATGATGCTATTGGGTTTGAATTGAAGTTGTCATGTTTCATTTATATTGTTGATCAAGTGTCTTAAACCTTGGTTTTATAAGAATGGAAGTTGTATTTGATAAGAAGGATGAAGTGAAGAAGAAGAACCAGAAATCTGGATTTCGCAGGGTCCGCTCGAGCGGAGGTAAGCACGCTCGAGCGGTAAAATCAACCTCTCAGCAGTTTTGGGGAAAATGTACTGTCCGCTCGAGCGGACAAGGCAGCGCTCGAGCGGGAAGGCTTATTTCAGGAAAATTTTGGAAATTGTTTCATATAATCTGGATATGATAATTGCATCATTTCGCATCTTATGATCATGATATGGACATGACTGAATGTAACGAAGAAAGAGAATGAGCATGGTAAAATGTAAAAGAAGAAAGGAAATGACATGAAGTATATGATGACTGAATAATAAGAAATGTGTTATTATGTGAATGTTTGCAGGTCAGATTGAGAAGACCGTGCCATCGGTTTCGGAAACCCACTGTAAGTGACATTTCCGTAAAGATATGTTATAATGTTTTATGTTTCAAAATGATATGATATGATATGATTCCAATGATAAATGTTTGCTGTGAACGAAGGTCCTAGTTTGCGAATCTAGTATGGCATCCATAGATAGTCCTTAGTGGACCAGTTTACGAGATCTCGTCAGTCGATTAACCGGTGTACGGACCGGTTACTCTAGTCGGAAGACAAATGTTGTGATAAGCCTCTGTGGAGTATGCCATTACGTATGTTTATATGATGACGGATATATGTTTATGAATGATTTATTAAGGAATTTATGAAAATGTCGGACTTCGTTCACTAACCTCTTTACTGTTATGCTACTTGCTGAGCTTTAGCTCATTGTTTGTATTTATGTACTTATAGGTGAGCCTTCGGGGAGTCAAGCCTAGGCGGAGTTCGTGTCGAGCCGCCGTTTTGAAAGCCTACCCGAGTTGGTGCCCTGGGCTGGGCTAGGCCTGGAAGGCCGTATGTGTTTTGTTTTTGTTGTGCAGTTGTAACTGAATAATATGTGTTGCACTAGATCATGTTATGTAATGACTGTGGGTAATTAACTCATTTTTGGCATGTAAATACTTGTTCATATAAATGCACAGCTCTTGGACTATTAGCTTTATTTATTTCGCTTCCGCGAGCCCCTTTTATTCATGTTTAGTTCAGTAAGGCCGGAGGTAATTTATGAATTACTGGCCGGTCACGTCACCGAACTTCTAGGGGCGGGTTCGGGGCGTGACATGCTAACTACCCAAAAAAAAAGAAAAAAGAAAAAATAAGAGTGAACACTTCTCCCAATGCTATTATCAGAGAGAAATCATCCTCTAGTCTTCAGTAATGACATATTTCATCACTGAGATTGCAATGAATAGGCTTTTTCATTGTAGCGAAGAAACATTATCTGCTGGTCGGTTGAATGATTTGTCTCAACCCAAAAAAAATTTCCAAAAAAGATGCTGCCTTGCCTTGCCTTCTACCATGCATGAAAAACAGAATTTCTAACAAATTGACATGTAAATATATCTGTTAGGAGCTTTCACAAATTATTCAGTTTAACACTCAGGCTTGTTTGGTATGCCTACTTCATATTTATAATCAAAGGTATTTGAATTCAACATGTGTCTCTATTTAATTTAAATCAATACTTTACAAAGTCACTTGAATTACAGCAGATTCAATTTCGACGACATTGTGAAATACAAAATTATGTAAACATGAGTTCAAATCGTTACCTTCTCCATTCTAGCCCACTATTCATCCGACGCATTGATCAAACCAGTCTCTTGGTCGAACCCAATTCCAGTGGAGCCTTTACGGCTATCCATTAGCTTCAACCATGCACGCCACTCCGCTTTTAGTTGATTGTACCTATTTTTAAGTTGTTTCATGCTATGCGTCAACCCAGTTGCTGCCTCATAAGTCTTAGCCAAAGACCGGTACCCATTCGGATTGATTGACATGTGCGGCCTGTTACCTGCGTCTATTTCCTTAACAACAAGTTCCAAATAGATACGTGTGTTCTCCCAGTCCCAATTGGCTTTATGATAAGGTTTTGGGCCCTTCCCTTTCGAGGAAAGGGTACGAGAGCCGGATCGAGTTGAAGCCATGCGACTATAGAACATTATAATTTGCATTACTTATTAGTTGATCAGTGCATTACTTGTAGTTGTGTTAACCATATATTATTATGTTTGTCCAACACATATGCAATGTAAAATCATATGGATAAGTAATATATTACATAAGGAAAGCATAGTACGGTAACCAGCTACACACGAATACATGTATCACATACGGAAACCATAGTGCAGTAACCATCTAAACACGGATACATATATTACATACGGAACAACAAAATAACGACGATGATGGACAAAAAACATGTCACAACTTTAAGTACACGCAAACTCTGTTCAATGTCAATCAAACGCGTCTCAAAACGACGAACATTGTCTCTGTCATTCTCAAGAGCCGTTTATCGGCCATATTCGTCACACCACCCAATCCAATTGACACATGGCTAAGGTTAAAAAAATTATGAAATTATTAGTGATGGTTTGACAAGGTAATAATCCCAAACAAGGTAAAGGTGCTTGTACTCACCACTCCACAAGGGCATTGGTAGTACGCACGTCCTGAATTTTTGGCGGACCGAGAAATCTTGACCACACAATGCCCGTACCCACAAGCACACAAAGGGCCTGGTTATGTTGATGTTGCAGTCGACATAAACAAGGCCATATAGTCTATGATGACTTGTTCGATGACATGACAAGAACAACAAAACAGGTAAATGGGTGTGACACTTATGCTATGGGATAAGTTTGTTGTGTAAACAAGTTTCTTGTGTTAAGACTTTTTGTCAGTGCACGTCATTTGTTATGTCCACAACAAATAAAGAAATGATTAATTTCAAAAAACTTTTTCAATAAAGGATTGATTGAAAAAATAAGTTAATTGAAAAAATGAACCAAAATTAATTTATTTTGAAAAAAATTGAAAACAAACTAATTGGGAACAAAACTATTTAAAAAAAAGATTAATTAAAAAAAAATTATTTAAAAAAAAAATTAATGCAAACACAAAATTAATTGAAAAACATTTATTTGGGACAAAGGTATTTGGAAAAAATTGAATTGAAAAAACAAATTTAAATGGAAAAAAATTAATTGCAAAACAAGTAATTGAGAAAAAAAATTATTTGAAAAATAATAATTGGAAAAAAAATAAAGTAATTGAAACAAATTTATTTGGAAAATTAAGAATTGAAAAAAAAAATTATCTCCCAAAACAAATAATTGGAAAAAAAATTATTTGAGAAAACATGAAAAAAATTAATTGGGAAAGAAAAAATTGGAAAAAAAAAATTTAATTGAAATTTAAAATTTATTTGGAAAAATAGTAATTGAAAAAAACAATTATCTGCCAAACCAAATTATTGAAAAAAAGTAATTGAAACAAAATTATTAATCCCAAAAAAATATTTTAAAAAAAAACTTAATTATGAAAAAAATATTATTTGAAAAAAGCAATAATTGGAAAAAAAAATTTAATTGAAACAAATTTATTTGGAAAAATAATAATTGAAAAAAACAATTATCTCCCAAACCAAATAATTGAAAACAAATTAATTGAAACAAAATTATTTGAGGAAAAATGAAAAAAATTAAATGGGAAAAAAAATTATTTGAAAAAACTAATAATTGGAAAAAAAATTTAATGGAAACAAATTTATTTGGAAAAATAATAATTGACAAATACAATTATCTCCCAAAACAAATTATTGAAAAAAAAAATTAGTTGAAACAAAATTTTTTGAGAAAAAATGAAAAAACTTAATTGGGACAAAAAAATATTTGAAATTTTTTTTTTTTTGTTTCTGTTTTCTTTACTTGGTGCACAATTTATGAATCCCTATTCGTACAATTATATTTCTAACCGGGAAAGAGTAAAACCAATTGTTATATGTACAAGAATTAATAGAAACACGCGAACATACAACAAAATGTTTTCTCAAACTCTAATAAATTATGTTTTCCCTAGCTATTCATGTAGCATTATACTTGTTTTCTGTTAACATTCTAAAGTGGCAAACAAATTTGTACAAGAACACAACAAACCAACATTGAAGAAAAAAATTGTATCCAGAAGCCTTGATGAAAGATAAATACACATGTTGAAGGAAAAATGATATCCATTACTTACACATATACATCACTTGAAAATGCAGATAGTATTGGAAAAAATGAAAACAAATAAATAAAATAAATCAGGAATTGTTAACAAGGACTAACATATATAGTTTTTGATCCGTTATTTCAAGGAGCATCATATTAGCACGTTGTGTCTAAAAATAAGAAAGCCTCAAGCAGAAAAATGAAGACCTTGTAGGCTTTTGTGAATTTAAAATATAGCTCCATCAAATGCATAGTACATTACCTTACCTTAAACAGATTAAACAAATTACAAATTTTAAACAGATTAAACAGATTAAAAATCTTAAACGGATTACCTAAAAATATAGCTCCATCAAATGCATACATTACCTTACCTTAAACAGATTACCTTAAACAAAAATCTTAAACAGATTAAAAATTTTAAACAGATTAAACAGATTAAAAATCAACATTACCTTAAACTGATTAAAATTCTTTTGCTGAAGTACATTGTTTAAACACTAAGACATATGGAAGATGAGTTTGTTGTGGAAATTCGTATGATTCGTTGTTTTCTAGTGACAAATTTTCTTTTTTCTTCCCCCTCCTTTTTCATTATAGGGATTGAATCCACCTTACTCAAAAGATTAACAGGGAGAACCAGACTGCCACATAAACAAAAGAAAATGACCAATTGTTCACTAACTTTATTGTGATATGTTCGTAGAAATCACTATGGTAGCATTTGTAGCTAATTTCACCAAATTTACAAGAATAGTATAAATGATAATTTCATGTCAACGTATTCAACAATTATAACCACAAAGACAGACAGAATAGTTCATCAGAATACTTCCAACTTGTTCAATTCAACAGACTACTTCATCCTATTTACGGGACTTTCTTGTTAGGGGAAAACTCATCATAATACTTCATTGTATTTAGGGGACTTTGTTGTTCATCCCCCAAAAAAATGCGTTGTAATTTTTTGTTTTACAACACATAATACGTATGAAATTGGCAACGCTTGATACACACACACACACACACAGCGACAAAGACAAACAGAGAGTGAGAGGGAGAGAGAGCAGACTGTTGACATATACAAAAACCAGAGCATAGAAGTCATGTTTATGAGATCCACACCCCCCTACCAACAAATAACCCGCAATATTGCTAAACTGTGTCTATTTCCGGTAGGTGAAAGAAAGCCCTAAAACCCCCAACATAGTACATAGGCGAGTTTCTGCAAAAATTTACCCAACTCGAATGTTGAAGACAAATTGAAAAATGACAATGGTCAGACAGAGCGACAGACACACACACATACACATAGAGAGAGAGAGAGAGCGCGCGCGAGAGAGAGAGAGAGAGAGACAGAGAAAGTTCATACATACATACAAACCAAATAGAGCATACGATGTTTGGGAACATAGCGAAATAGAAACAAGAGAGGCTGAAAAGAGAGAGAGAGAGAGAGAGAGAGAGAGAGAGAGAGAGAGGGCGAGAGCATACCTGTAGTTAGGGAGATCATCGGAGGAGGGACTGCTTTTCCGTTCGCCTTGGCGGACTATCGTCATCGCTTGGTTCCTCTTTCTCTTCAGATCAAAGCTTCTACTATGATCCAGCCTTGAACGAAGGACCATCTTCATCTTCACTACTTGATGTAGCTGAACAGCTGTAGGTACTACACCTTATGGGAGAGTAGCTCTGTAGATATTCCCATCAATGTTTGACATAAAGCCAAGGGTGAAAACGAGATAAACAAAATGAAGGAGGGGCAAAACGGTCATTTTACACTACAGCTGGCAGCCTTCACGTGCAGCTACTGTACATAGGGTTTTAGGGCGACTTTTTGACTTTTTTGGTAACTTTTTGACTTTTTGGCTAAAATGGAGGGTTCCCAAACGAGGCCTAAGTATAACTCTTCATGTATGTCAAAGTTGTACCAAAAAAATTCTCATTTATAGTGTAATTATTTTGTGATTATCCCATATATTTGCAATTTTCCCTTTGAAAACAAAAAAAAAACTAAAAAGTTAGTTTTGAATTTTTTAAAAAATGTTTTTCATAAAATTAGAAACTTTGGGTCTTTCAAAAAATTTCATTTTGTTTTTGTTTCAAAGTGCAACTTTACTTTCTCACAATTGATGATTTGAGCTTTGAACTAGGGGTGTAATTTTGGTCCGACCTATGTCGGGCTTATGGGTTCCCATCAAAAAATCAGGCCAGGCCGGTCCATGGGTCAGAAAACTAGGCCCAGGCTTAGGGATATTTGAGCTTTGGGTGGTCCAGTGGGCCGGGCCTCAGGGCGGGCTCTTGGGCCTGGGCTCGCGCTTTGGGCAGGTCTAAACAATTTTTTTTATTTTTTCCACCAACATTTTATTATTTTTCATTAAAAATAACACTAGGCCTCGGGTCCGGCTTTTGGGCGGGCTTTGAGCGGGCCCATGGGACGGTCAAGGGTCGGGCCCATGGGCCGGGCTTCAAAGCGACAACCTTGGCCCTGGCCCAAGGCCTCGGGCTGGGCTCGGGCTTAGATTTAGGCCTAAACGGGCTTCGGGCTCACCTCAGGCTGTAGGCCAAAATTACACCCCTGCTTTGAACATAAGGAAATTGACATTGATGGGACAAACAAACCACCAAAAGAATTTTCATGCTTCATTTGACAAAAAAAGTTTCGACTAAAAAACATTCAAATAAAATAAGTTAAATAAATTAATAAGATAAAATGTTTAAAAAAATTAGTTATTTTAATAAATTTTTTACTTTTTAAGTATTTTAATTTGGTTTAAAAAGTTATGTTTGAAAAGTTAATTATTTTTTTTTGCAATTGATTTAATAGTTATAAAAGAAAAAATAAAATAATTATTAATTAAATGTGATATTTTATTTTATTAATTATTTTAATCTATATTATCTTTTAATAAATTATTTTAATTCAATCCGCTTCCAAAACAAGGCCATAAGATCTAGAGAACTTTCACATATGGATGGTAATTATACATCTGAGCGTCACTTTAATATGAGAACTTATGTACATTGTGCACATAAATTCTATATAAATAGTGTTTCTCTTTCACAAATTGTAAATAAAATAAAGTATAGTATATTAATTAAGATTTTCGAAATGGGTACAGGGTCTCCTGGCCCCCTTGTGTCCGCCACCAGACCCACCATTTTTATCAACCTGGGGAGGGTGCTCTCCAGGCACACGGTGCTGTGAGTCTGTGAGAGTTTATCTTGAATTTATTTTGTTAATTTAAATTATTTATATTATAAAATTTATTAAATAAATTATTCATAAAAAAAATAAAATTAATGAGACATCTATAGCCTATAACAAAACTACATTTCGTTTATAAAAAAAAAATAACATTCTTTTAATAATTTTTAAAAAATAATTATGATTTGATCATGGGACTACGCATGTTGGATTAATTTTATTTTTATATGAATGATATACTCGATGCATCCTATAATATGAATCGTTTAAATCATCAAAATATAATTGAGACAAACCTCAATTAGGCATCACTACAGGTGCTCTGAAAAATGAAATATTTTGGTCATTAAACTTAATATAAATATCTAAAATATTTTTTTATTAAGTTTAATAATCATTATCCTATACAATTTTTAAATGAAATTTTTAACTGTCTAAATTGAAACACGCCACGATTTTGCTTTAGGTGGAAAGAGTGTAGAACAACACTTTTAAGTTGACCAAAATAAGGGAGAAGCTATAAACAAAACAAAAAAATAAAAAATAATAATTGAAATACCCTATCGTTTTCTGTTGAGTTCAATTGTAGTGAATGGATTTAGGTGAAAAAAAAAATAGAAATAAAATTCACATTTGCTATAAGAAATAATAGGTTTAATTAGTTGGGAAAAAATAAGTAAAAAATTGTATAGAGATTGAATTTTATAATATTTGTATTTTTTGTAAAAATAAACTTTAGGTTAAATTGCACCGACAGTTCTTAAAGGCCCCATTTGTTTTCAAAGATAGAATGGAGGAGATTATAGTGAGGGGATTAAGTAAAATTGTGTTTGTTTTTATGATAGTTGTCAGTGTAGGGATTGTCAAATTTTTTTAAATAAAATAAATATAAAATAATAAAATAAATAAAAAAATATAAAAACATTAAACATTAATGTTTTAAAAAAATAGTCAACATGTAAAAAAATTAAAAAATAATAATAATAAACAAAAAAATTTGGGAAAAAATAAACAAATAAAATAATGATTTTTACTTAACAAAAAATACAAAAAATTAAAAATTAATGTTCAAAAAAAAATGCCCAACATGTAAAAAATAAAAATAAAAAATTTCTAGTCCGGCAGATTATTTTTCTAATACCAAGTCTTGGAGACTCATCCGAATCTCCTCCCCAAGGGAATTCATAATCCGGAACTCACTATTAATCCCCTCCCCATTTCTCAAAACAAATACAATGTTAGTAGGTCCCAGCTCACTACCAATCCAAATCTCTCCTCTAACTCTCCAAACAAACGAGGCCAAAAGTTAAGTATATTAAAGAGATTGACTTCCCTCTAGCTTGTGATCAAACTGGAGGGTGTTGTTGGGCTTGTGAGGGCCCACCACAGGTCTCATTTTAACAATTCGAATCGTTTAATGTGTAGAATTCATCAAGTACTGTCTGTAAGCCTTCGTTTGGGATGTGGGTTGACTTTTTGACTTTTTGACTATTTTAGCCTGAGACTAAAAAATCTCTTTTGAGATGAGTTTTTTTGTTTTTTTTTTTTTACTTTGGTGAGAGAAAAAATGAAATGATTATGATTTGGATATGACATCTTGTCTTATTAACTTTTTGGTCTATTTTGTCTTTTTGTGGCTAAAATAGCCAAAAAAGATTATCCCAAACATAGCTAAAAAAATCACGTTGAATAGATATTGATAGTTATTTCATTTGATCAAATTTTTGTCAATCGTTTATTTTTTCACCGTCCATTTTTTATATCCAATTGATTTAATTAAGTATCTATCGATATCTGATCAACGTGATTTTTAATAAATATATAGTACTCGACAATTTTTACATATTAACGGTTCAAATTATAAAAACGAGACCCATAATAAATTTTCATGAATCCAATAATACTCTCTAATCCGATCAGCCAAACCCTTAAATACCTGTGAAATTGGTGCACTACATCATAAATTTCAATTATTTATTTATTTATTTATTTTTATTTTATTTGTAGCTACTCCTCATTCTACACTCTTTTCACATAAAGCAAGACCGCGGCTTGACACGTGCATGTGTTTCAAAAAAAAAAATTTAATATAACAAACAAAACGGTGCCGTTGTACTGTAACAGCACCTACCCCGCTTCCAGGTTGAAGTGGGATATGCCAAACAGACAACTTTCTCAAGCAAAAGCAGGTGCTTTTTATAGCGTGAACGTCTTCCCATGCGAGAAGAACTGTCTAATTTTATTCAAGGTTTGACACGTTGAATGATCAAACCCCCCTGTTTAGTTTAACTTTTAAATTTTATTTTTTGATTATTTATTTAAAAAAAAGAAAGATAATTAGTTACTTTTTTTTGTTTCTTATACATTTCAATCAACGTGTTTTACTTCTTTCTAGATGAATTTAAAAATAAATATCCACTATTATTACAAGAGTATGAAAAGTTTGTCATATTTTTTATTTTTTAAAATTTTAATTTTATCTTTTCAAATCTATTACTATATTTTATAAAAGTTATGAAAAATCTTATATAAGCTAACTATCTCTTCTTTTTTTTTAGAGTTAAATACTTAAAAATAGTATATATTTACTTCCAAGAGTCTTATATAAATTGAAATAAATTGTCTCCTTCCTTATAAAAATAAAAATAAAAATTTTAAAAAAGGAGCCATCTCTCTATATATTGATAATGATTGAAGAATAAAAAAAAATTACTCTTTTTTATTTCTTAAATCAACTTCTATACTGATATACATAATATTTACAATTGTCTATCGTGGATCAAATCACTGTAAATAATTTTGATTGAATATTAAATTTGTATACATTCGTTCGAATCTAAACAGAGAAAAACGCATACATTTTTAAAGTGTGAAGAGTCTATCATATTTTCAACTTTTTTAAATCTCAATTTTACCCTTTCAGTATAAAAGTCATGAAGAGTCTTATATAAACCAACTATCTCTTTATTTTTGGAGTTGAACACTCAAAAATGATATATTTATTTCTAAAAGTCATATATAAATATAAAAAAACCGTCTCCCTTCTTATAAAAATAAAAAAGACAAAAAAGAAGCTATCTCTTTATTTTTTGCATTGATGATAATTAAAGAACAAAAAAAAAAATTATTATTTTTATTTCTTATGTCAGCTTATATACTGATATACATAATATTTATAATTGTCCATCATGGATCAAATCATCTTGAATAATTTTAGTTGAATCTTAAAATTATATGCATTCGTTCAAATCTAAACTGAGGAAAACACATGCATTTTTAAAATAAGAATTTGTGTTGCATCTCAAAAATTCACAAGTTATTTTCATACACATTCGTTTTATTTAAATTGTATTTTATGAATTGTAATATTTATATAGTACTTTAATAACCAAGGTATGATATCAAAATTCTAAACAATAACCACTTTCGTTGGTTTTATTTTTAAATCTATTCTTTAGTTTTTGATTTTTCATATTTTATTAGCTTTGGTGATTAAAGATGCTGAAATTTCATCTTATTTTATATTTAAATTATACTTTTACATGAAAATCTAATATCTAATAATCTAAATATAATTAAAAAGTAAAATATTAGTAAAAAAAAATTATGAATTCAAACATTTACTGATTTTTTATTATTATATTTTTTTTTTGTTATTTTTATTATTATTTAATATTAATAATTTTTTTCCAAAAATAATACACAACAAATTATTTCTTAAGTCTATTTAGATTAAATGAATCTAAATGTAACAGTAAAATTTTAAAATAAAAGTATTAAATTAAGTGAAATTAAAAATAAAATAAATGATTATTAAAAAAAAGTGTCAAAGACAAAAAAAAAAATGAAAATTCAAAAATTCAAAACAAAAGTTTGAAAAAATAAACCAAACCAAACACTATAAACTTTTTTTTTTTTTTAAATCTTTCTTCACTAATCTCTAATTTTACACAAATTATTCACAAATTCATTTCAATTTTATGTAAATTTAATAATCTAATTAAAAATGGTGCATACACACAAAAATGTAACACTAAAATCTACATTATTATCAACTATTTAATTATGAATAATTAACTTCTCATTATTACTTGTATTATATTATTATAAAAGATTTTACAAATTATTTTTGTGATATCTTATATATGTCAATTTCTACCTATATAAATATATATAAAAGAATATAAATATAAATTTATATATGTTACTGTATTCGTACATTGTCAATTTGTAATGTTATATTACCATTAGATACTTTAATTTTTTAACATATGTTGCTTTAGTAATATAATTATGTTTGTTAGGAAAAAATTGTGTAATTGTGTATTGTTCTCCTATCAACTTATATTCAATACATATATTGATACATGTCATACAAACAAGTGTTTACAACAAACACTTTTAATAACAAGCTAAGACTTTGCAAAACATCTACATCACGATAATAATTGTACTTTTTGTATTTATTTTTTTTACGACAATTGTATAGTAATTGTATACTAATAACTAATGTTATATTTTTCATCATGTAAGATATTCGTGGCACATGAAACGAGACTCAACAATTCTTGATGTATAAAAATATATTATATATTGATATTAATACATTTTTACACCAATAGTATGCAAATAATATGTAATAGTTGATTCAACGGATTTGTATTATGAGATGAACTTTTAAATAAAATTGTGCAATAGTGCAATTATACAATTAATTTTATACCTTCAATTGTATTACAAGTAAAAATTATGAAAAATTAAAGTGGTAAGTTGAAAGAAAAAGATTTGTCTAATACTATATATTTAAAGGATTTATTTATTGTTTATTGTTTAAGATAAAATTGTAATCTTAACAATCCAATTATATATTAATGTTTAGGTTTATAAAAGTTCTCACTTATCATTTAAATTCTTCAGCCGAATATGTATTCATTTATTGTTTAGTTGTATTTTGGATACAAATCAATTTATTCATATAAATCTTTATATTTTGTATACATATCACATATAAATTTAAGAAACGCGCATATTTATAATACTAACAGTTGATGAAAAATCATATAATGCAATATATGTGCTCAACCACTAGTATACCAACAAAAAAAAAAAATACTAAAGAAAAAAATAAAAAATAAATATGTATAAAAGAAATTAAAAAATAGAGAACTTTATTCAAAATTTTCAGAAGTATTTTTTTATTTTGTACATCTTTTTTTTTTAAATGAAATTTTTGAAGATTTCTTCACAAATATATATACTTTTTAAGTAAATCTATAGTAGCTACATCTTAAAAGTTGATTGAAAATATAGTTAATATTTTATTTTATTTTTTAAACTACTTAGACAACAAAAAAAAAAAAAAAAAAAAGCATAACAATAAAAAAGCATAAAACAATTTTACAGACTAAACCAAAATTGGATTTGCAATAAATCGAGAAAAAATTTTGGGCACCAGAGGTGCAACTTGAGGAGACGCACAACCCAAATGAACAATCTGAATTTAGATTCAAAAGTATTTAGTGCTCGTTTGATATTGATTTTTTTAGTTAATTTTTTGATTTTTTAAACTTTTTTAACTTGGAGATTTTTTTAATCGTTTGGTATTTTTGTGTGCTTTTTTTGGCTTTTTAACTTTGGAATGGTAAAAAAAAATTTGTCCTTTTATGATTTTTGTCCTTTTGTGATTTTTTAGTCCAATGAGTTTACCAACGACGCCTTAGTACTTAGATGCTATAATTTAAATTTGATTAAGGTATGTAGATCTAAAATTTATCAATTGGAATTAAACTTTATGAGAAATTTAGTCAAAACATTTCTATTGGACCTTTATTTGATAAAAATGATAGTCCTATTTATTTTTTTCATAAACTTCCTAAGGAAAATATAAATAATTGAGTAAGGACAAAATAAAATATTTTCTATTTTTTTCCTTTCTTGGACAATATTGTCAGAATAATATGTTACTGTGAGACATAGTAATATATTACTGTCAAATAGAGTAGCATGTTACTGTTACTGTTTATATCAATTTCAACAGTAATAATTTTTTTTTAAAAAGAATTTCATAATTAACATAAATTTTATTTGATAGATCTTAATGTGAGAATTCTAAAAATATTAATTTTATTAAAAATCAAATATCTATATCAAAAGTTATATTATTTTAAAATTTAATATTTTAGTAATAATGATATTTATTAGAATTTTTAAGAAAAACTTTTTATATTTATTTTTAATGCATTAAAATTTTATTATGATGAGATTTTAACCAAATCTCCCCAACTTTGTTAAGTTTTGGACAGGAGTACCCTATTATCAACTTGAACTTTATTATTAATATATATATTAACAAATATAAAATATACATGTATATATAGTGTTGATGTTTTTTCATTGTTCATTTAAATCATAGTCCAATATAATTAGTTCTGTTACTTGATAGATATCAAATAATTTTGGATAAATTATAAATATATTTCTTAAGATTTATTTAAAATATAAATTCTCTCTTGTAATTTTAAAAATTACATCCCGCCGTTTGAAATTTCTAATTTCATAACAATTGGCCTCTTTTACAATAAATCACCAAGTCAATTAACAATTTTTAATGATGCCAAAAATATATTTTGATTAATAATTCAGCTAATTTTTTTACTGTATAATAGATCAGTTAGGAATTTCAATTTTTTAATTAATTTTGTTAGATAAAAATTCTTACAATGAGATATTTGTAATTTTTTAACTACAAAAACAATCCGTATTTTAAATAAACCTTAAGGGTGTATTTGTAATTTACTCAAAATTTTTTAAAGAAATTCTACTTACACTACCAAATAAACTCTTACATCCATTCTCTTTTTATACCATTCATAAACACAAACCCTACCTTTATCTCAATCATCATCTCCAGCACCACTAGCGAATCCTGCCTCACCACCCTCTTCTCCCCTGTCGACCCAACCATGCCCGTCATCTCTTCTCCAATTACGTTTCTCAAACACACAGCAATCGCAAACCAATGCCGTATATCTTTCCCATGAATGTGAGAGAGAGAGAGAGAGAGAGAGAGAGAGAGAGAGAGAGAGAGAGAGAGAGATTTAGTCTAGATCTCTCCAAATCTGGAAGAAGAAAATAAGAGAAAAGAAGAAGCAAGAGAGAGAGAGTGGGTAGCGACAAATTTGGTGCAGATATGTATATATAAAAAGAAGAAGAAAAATAATAAAAGAATAAGAAGATGGCGATGTAAAAGGGTGGATGAGCTAGGTTGTGATGATGAAAGTGGGCAGCGACAAGGCTATTTGCAACGAAGCGATGGTGCTGTTTGCAATGGGACGATAAAGGGCGGAGTTGAGTTGCAATGGCAAGTAGGGAAAGAAACTGGTTCATGATGGAGGTAGGGTTGGGTTGCGATAGTGGAGTGAGTTGTCGGTGGGTCAAGGAGGAAAAGTTGTCATTGGTGGTGAAGTCGCTGAAGATGGAAGTTGAGGCTGCTGGAGACGAAAGTTGGGATCACTAGCAGCAGTAAAGTGGTGGTTGCCGGGAGAGATGATGGTGAAAAAGTGGGTGGGTTAAAAATTAGGATTAGGATTTTGAGGGATTGTTTGTTAATTTTAAACAAGAATAAAATTATAATAAAACATTCATAAGTATAAAGAGATAAAATGCTGGTGTATGTGAAATTATCCTAATTTTGCTTAGGATGAATTATAATAATTTTTCTTATATTGTATTTGGTTGGGGAATTTAAGAATGAAGTTAAAAAAGAAAAAAAAAATGTATATGAAATATGATTTAAATATGTCTACATTTTACCAAGTTTTACATATTTTTTTTCTTTTTCCTTTTCAAATTCCTTTTAAAATTTTCCAACCAAACATAGTGTTAAGATTAGGAAAAAAAAATACATTAACCCCCATAAATTTAATATAAATTATATAATTATATTGAGTTAATTTAATATTTTCATTTTTATAAGTTTTATTTTCATCTGTAATTCATTAATGCCATAAATTTATTTCTCCGTTTGCATAGGTGCCATTTGGTAACACACGTTTTCAGTTTTCTATTTATATTTACAAAAATTTTAAAAACTCAAATAAAAACTTGTTTGATAAATTTTTGATTTATAAATCAGTGATATCAGTTTATAACTTTAGCCAAAAAATGTAAACTCAAAAAATGTGTTTCTATTTTAAGTTTTCAATTTTTTTTTTTTTACCACCCAACACTAGCCACTACCCGCCACCATTTTCCACCACCGTCTTCCGCCACCACCACCCACCCTCCACCACCACCTGCCACCACCATTCACCACCCGCCACCACCACCCACTTGCCACCCACCACCCACCACCCACTCGCCACCACCACCCACTCCTCGCTGCCACCGCCACCACCACCACCACCACCCACCTGTCACTACCATCCACCGCCTGCCACTACCACTCGCCACCTACCCGCCACCACTACTTACCACCCACCTGCCACCACCATCTACCACCACTAGCCACCAACCAATTGCCACCCACCCGCCATCACCACTATCACCCGCCACCCACCACCCACCACCACCAACCACTCGCTACCACCAGCACCCGCCACCGTCACCTACCCACCCATCACCACCCACTACCCGGCTCCACCACCCACCACCTGCCACCGTCACCCACCCACTCATCCACCATCACCACCCGCCTTCCTCCACCCACCTGCCACCACCACTTGCCGCCACCACCACCACCCCCACCACCACCCACTCGCTACCACCTACCACCCGCCACCGTCACCCACTCACCCGCCATCCGCCACCCACTTGCCACCACCACCCGCCACCACCACCACCACCCACCCACCCACTCGCTACCACCCACCACCTGCCACCGTCACCCACGCACCCACCCACCCCCACTACCACCACCCATCAGCCACCGTCACCACTTTCCATCACCGTCTTCCGCCGTCACTTGCCACTATTTGCCATTTCTCACTCTTTTTTTATATTTTTAAATTTTTTTAAACATTTTGTCAATTACCAAACGCATTTGTAATTTATGTTTTTTTAAAAATAAACAAAAATTAATTTATAAATTTTTTGTAAATAAAAACTGAAAACGTAAACGTTATCAAACAGACCAGCAATTGCATTAAATAAAATTTGAAGTATATTTATAAAATAAAAAAAAATTAAAAAGGCAAAAAAAATTGAAAAATATCAAACAGGTGTTTGACGAAAAGTAGGAGGGTGGTCCCGTTGAAAAAATGGAAAAAATGACCAATCAGTGGCGTCCACGTCGTAGATTCAACCAGCTAGCTGGGTCACGTTCTTGTATCACACTTGTCGTTGTTGGCATCACTCGCAGATTCACGTGACTTAGTGGGTCGGTCACGTCCCAATAATTAATGTAACGGTAGGGGTGAAGATCTCTTCCTTGATTTTTTCTTTGTATTTTTTACTTATAAGTTTGTTGGGTCTATTTTTAGGTTCAATTTTAATAATTCAAATTATTCATATTTTAAGATTTATTTAACATATCATACATGTAAAAAATTAAATTGATCGGATATCAGAAAATATGTGTTCGAAAAATACGAACTAAAAGCTATTTTTTTAAAGAATTTAATAAATAATTTTCTGAACACATGTTTTCTGATATTCGATCAATTTGATTTTTTACAGGTATGATATACTGAACAAATATTAAAATATAAACGATTCAGATTATCAAAATTGGGCCTAAAAGTGAGCCCAATGAACTTGCAAGTAGAAAATGCAATGAGGAAATACAAGAAGGGGATCCTGATTCTAACGACAGAGGTTGTTTGCAAATATACTATTTTAATGGAGGGATGTTACATGTATTAATTAATATATCAATATTAATTATAACATTATTATTAACTCTACAATTATATAAATTATAAATACTAAAAATATCTTAAATTGTAACACATCATTGATTGATATACTAATTAGTATATTAATTTATTCATATAGCATTACTCTATTTTAATTGATTATTTTATTTTTTTTAATTATTTTAATTTGATTAAAAAATTATACTTGAAATAATAGTTAATTTTTTATAATTAATATAATAATTGTTAAAAATATATAATAATTATAAATTAAATATAATATTTTATTTTATTAATTATTTTAATTTATTTTATTAATTATTTTAGTCCAAAACATGGCCAGAGGATACACTGCGCTGCGGGCAGCGCACTCCTTCAAATTCCCAATTTTGGTGCTGTTTCTTTTCTTTTTTTTTTTTTGAAAAAAAAAATAGTACTACATGCACTAATTAATATACTAATTAATGTACTAAAACTAGTTATAATATTATTATTAATCACACTCATTAATCAATTTTTTTTTTTTAATGTGTAAAATTAAAGAGGTAATGTGATCTAAAAATTTTCAGATTTAGTCCTTGTTTGGTAAACATTTTGGGGTTAAAAAAGCATAAAAAAACAAAATAGACTATATAAGTCAATAAGATAAAGTGCCACATCCAAACCATAATCATTACACTTTCTCTCACGAAAGTAAAAAAAAAAAACTCAAAAATAAAAACTAAACGAGGTTAAAAAAGTCCCAATACAAAAAATTAGCAAGCGTATCCAATACCAAACGAAGTTTTAGTTTGTTTGTTTTTTTAACCGGTGTCAAATGAATTTTAATGAAGTTGATATAAACTCAAGTAATTGATTAAGTTGAATATTTATTATATAAATGCCACTATCACATTTGTTATTGTGACAAATTTTGTATAAATTCTTTGTAAGAATATCTTTCCTTTTTTTTTTTTTATAATGTATAAAATCGAATTGAATCAAGTTATAAATTATGTAAGATTGGCTTAAAATTTTAAGGATTTTTAAAATCTATCCACACTTGACTTGTACTATAATAATTCAATCTCAAATCAATTTTTAACAAACTAAAGAAAAGTTAATCTCAAATAAATTCGTTTATTTAACAACCTTAAGAGTGGGGGAATTTGGTATTAATATTACCAATTCCAAATGTTTTAAAAAATAAAAGAACACAAATAAATCATGTTTATGTGTAATTTCATGTTCGCTGCCGGAACAAATTGAAAGAAAAAATATTATTTAAAAGACAAAAGTGAAAGGAAAAATAAATAAATAAATAAAAAATTCAGAGCCAGTTAAAAATTATTAGAATATATATATATATATATTTTTAGAACGGGTAACTTCAAATATTGCTTAAGAATCTGACTCAGAAATAATAAGAGAAAAGAAAGATAGTGGAAACTCTCCATCCAACCAGACAAAATGTCAACCTAGCCAAACGGTGAGCAACCTTATTTCCATTCATTTGGTGTGAGTAATGCAAAGGATGCTTAAATCCACTAAAATTGTCTTTGGCCTCGTTCAGTAAAAAGTTATTTGGGATGATCTAAATAAGTATATTTTTTATTTTTTTATGAAAAATTATATAAAAAAGTAGAGAGGTGATGTGATAGAAAAAAAATAAAAAGATGAATTATTTAGGGAATGCCAAACCACCCCTAAGTACTCGTTTGACAATAGATTTTTTTAGTTTTTTTTATTTTATTTTTGTGTGACTGTTTTAACTTGAAATTAAAAGTTTGTTTGGTTTTTTTTTTATGAAAGAAAAAATGAAGTGACTATGGTTTAGATGTGACATCTTATTTTATTAACTTATGTAGCCTATTTTATTTTTTTGTACTTTTTTTAGCTAAAAAATTAATAGCCAAACAAAGCCTAAATGACCAAAAGGAGAGAGAAGAAACTCACCCGTTAGAATTTGGGATGTCCTAAAAAAGTGCACTTTTTGACTTATTGATGGGTTTGGATTGGGTTTGATGTGATGTGTTAGAGAGGTGATGTGATTTAAATAAGATGATGTGACTTAAATAAGATAGTGACTTTTTGAGTTTTTTGCTTATTTAAGTTATGCCAAACAAAGCCCTTAAATGTAAAATATTCTAAAAAAACAACCACTTTTGTATCATGCTAGAGTATGTGAAACTCCTCTTATTTTACAAAAGTTAGTTTTGGTTTTGGTTTTAGATTTTTTTTAAAAAATAAATATTAATTTGACGAAAATAAAGATAAAAAAAAGAAGGAGATATTTTTCAAATTTTAAAATTTATTTTTGATCAATTGAAAAGAAAATCATATAAAAATAATGAGCGCTTTTTATTATTTTAACTTATTTAAAAAAAAGAAAGAAATTTAAATGCGAAAATTTGTATTATTTTAGAACAAATTACACTACTAGTCCGTATATTTTGGTCTTTCTGTCATTTTAGTCTCTGTAAATTCAATTAGTTCAATTTTAATAATGTATTTATGATTTTATCTTAATTTGATCTAATTAATTAAATTTTGCAGTATTTTTTTGGGTCCAGCTTGTCTCAAGTTGAGATCAAGATTGGACCCGTCCAGTTCAGCCCATGGAGCCCATTTTGGGGCCCGTTTTGATAATCTGAACCGCTCAATGTGTAGAACTCGTCGAGTACTACATGCCTATAAAAAATCACGTTGATCGGATATTAATAGCTATGTGATCAAATCAATTTTGTATAAAAAAAAATGGACGATGAAAAAATTAACGGTTGATAAAAAACTGTTTTGTTCACATAGCTATCGATATCTGATCAACGTGATTTTTTACAAGCATATAGTACTCGACGAGTTCTACACATTGAATGATTCGAATTATCAAAACGGGATCCGCAGTGGCCCCCCCGGGCCCAACAGTACGGTCCAGTCCGATCTTGGACTGGACCAAAGCCACTGCCTATTTTTTTTAATCCAATCTCAACTTAGTAAGGCCAAGTTTGGGAAGACTAAATAAGTGCACTTTTTGACTTTTTATAAAATATGAGTTGAATTTGAGTTGAGTTTGAAGTGATGTGTTAGAGAAGTGATGTGACTTAAATAAGATGATGTGACTTAAATAGGATAGTGACTTTTTGACTTTTTGAATTTTTTTGAGGATGCCAAATTTGGCCTAAGTTAACTTTAAGCAACGCAATTACTATTTTCCTTTAAAAATCATAATCAATGTTATCAATTGAATTAAATTTACAAAAATTTAAAATTAAGCTAATCAAAATAACATTGATCAAAATGATGTAAAAAAGAAAAATATAAGGGATGCATTATTTTAACACTTTCTTTTCATTTTCGGCTACTACCAGATAAAACCTTTTTAGATATGTGCATTTTGCATGTATTTCGTGCAAAATAATAATTATTCATCATATTTTCGATCATTTGCCAATTTCCAACTCAAGACTGTATGACGCGTTGCCATAAATATGATAAAAGTAATGTTAGAGACTTACACATTTAATTCATAAATTCATTTATAATAACGTGACAAGAGAATGAGGCTCTTAATCCGTGGATATATAATAAATCAAAAATTAACACGTATCATTATGAATAAAATTATAAAACTTTTTTAGAGTCTCAAACATTTTTCATATTATAATAAGCGAAACTAAGGTAAGTACAGAATCAATCAACTCCAATTATCTTATTCTTAGGAGAATTACTTGGCAATAGGACAGAGAATAAAATTACAAAAACATAAGAGGGACAAGTAAATTTGTGGTAGGATATAAGTGAAAAGTTGTAGTGCATGTTTATATATTTTCCTTTTCTCTGTCAAACTATTAAGTAATTCTCTCTTTATTCTTCTTAATTGTAAAGTTACATGTGTTTTCATAAACAATTATTATTACTCATATTAGTTCATTTTGAGGAATCAAAATTTTTTTAGTATAATTATTACATTTAAAAAATATTAACTTTTAAAAGTAATCTTTGATAGTACAATTATTATACTTCAAAAATATTAATGTTAATGAATTTAAAAAAAAATGACAAAATAAAAAATTCATAATATTTTAGTCCTTAATTTTTAAAAATAGACTAATATTTTGAAATAATAAAAAATGAAATAAAAGACTAATATTTTGAGACTAAGTATTTTTTTTTCTTCTTTATTAACAATCTTTCTACTGCATTTGTTTCTAGCAAAAATGCTTAGGACCCCCAAAGTTGGGAATCCCATGACTCCCAAAATGATATGGACCAATCTTGTATTTTTGTTTTTGTTTTTCTTCTTTCTTTCCTGAATCAATCACACAGGTGAGTGGAGGTTGTAAAGTTGTATTTTGTTTGGGGTTTGTAGCACTGTTGTTGTTTCTAGAATCTCCTAGTATTTAATTAGCTAAGTTCCCATGTCATAACGTTGGTATTTATAAATGGAGAATTCTATTATACATACCATCATATCATATGCACTTTTAATTATACATTTTCTTCTTTAGTTATGATTAATTTTTTTTTTAATTATGACATTATTTTGAGATATTTGGTTATAACTTTTTTATGCTTGGTTATGAATTTTATTTTATTTTTTTTTAAGTTATGACTCAGAAAATATGAAGTTATATCATTTTGTTCTATAGTTATAAGGTGCATATGGTATACATCACACCGTAGTCTTTCCCTTTATAAATAGAGTAAATTACTACGCCTAAAAAGTTTGATAAAATTACAAGAAATCATATAAATTTGATATAATTACATTGATACTTTATTTGTTTCAATGAAAATTATTTTTATAAGAAATGTTTTCTTATATTTTAGTTGCATTCTTGAAAACTTTTTTCAAAAAATGTACTAATATTTGCATTAGTAGGGTAGTTGTGGCGGTGGCAGAGTGAAAGTTTTGGAATGGTGGTGACGATAGTGGTTGCGACAATATTAGTGGCGGTGGTAGTGGGTCGTGGTGGTAGTTATGAGGTGGAAGTAGTAGTGGTAGATATGGCGATGGCGATGGCAATGACGATGGCGATGGCGATGGTAGTGGTCGGGGTTGTGGTGGTGGTGGTAGAGGTGATGATAGTGGTGGTATGTGATAACATTGATAAAATTTTTGTTTTTACATGTGAAAAATATTTTTTTTCAAAATTGACTTTTTCTGTTGGTAGTAAAAAAAAAAATTCCGTTGATTTTTGTTTTTCGTGATATCAAACTTTAAAAAAATGCAGAAAACATTTCTATTGTTTGGGTATATCGGTTTTATGAAAAATAAGTTTTTTTATTTTCTTTTTTTGTTGTTAGTGATTTTTTAAAATATTTTATGAATTTTTATTATTATTTCGTATACCTAATCTAAATATATTTAAATATATAATAATTTTAGAAAAAAGTTAAAAAATTTATCAAATACAAAAAATATAAAAAAAATTATTTTGCAAATAGACGGTGTGAAAGGAAATAAATAAATAAATAAATAACGTGGCATTATTCTATTTAAAGAAGCAACATCAAAAATTATATTTGTGTAGATTATAACCATAGCCAATTGTACTCTCAAGTCGGCCAACAACTTTTAAAACAAACAATACGCCTCAAAGGATTGGTTTGGAATGTTAGTTGATTTTTTGACTTTTTAATTATTTTAGTTTGAAATTAAAAAATTTCGTATGGAATAAGTTTGTAGGGTTTTTTTTTACTTTTATGAGAGAAAAAATAAAATGATTATAGTTTGAATGTAACATTTTATTTTATTGGGTTAAAAAAAAATTATTTTGTCTTTTTGTGACTATTAACCAAAAGGACTTTGCTGACCCCAGTGACCCCCCGGTGCTACATGGGGCTCTGCCATTGGCTAAAAGCAAAAAATAAAATAAATAAAAATAAAAAATTGTTGAACCAATCACAAAAGACCCCAGCACCCCTACTGGGGCCTTATGCATTTTCTTTAGCCAAAAAGTCTCATTTTAACTTATGTCAAACGAAGGCTAAGACTAACCAAATTCAATTTGTGTTTAGATTATTAAAAGTTGATTCTAAGATAATTTTAAAAGCATTTTTAAATTTGTTAAAATTTTTGAATAAAATTTAAATAATATGTTACTTATTTGATTGGGTTCAATTTGATAAGTTTAAAATTATATAAAAATAATAAATTATTCAGGTTTGACTTGATACAAACTCGTTTATAAAAATTTAATAATCCAAATTTAAACAAATTTTAAAATTTATTAAAAATTTTATTCCAAACTTAAATTTTCTTTTGACTTACCTTCAGATTTAGTGAATTTTTAAAAAAAAAAAATTAAAAAATTTAGGCTTTAAATTCTGCATGATAAGATGAATTGAAAAATTATAATTTTTTTTTTTAAATTCAATAAAAATCCAGAAAGGAAAAAATAAACCAAAAGTAATATTTTTTAGCTTAGTTTTATCTGTAGTGATTTTTTTTTGAATTTTTTTTTAAAAATATATTTTTTAGATTTGTCTTGATAAGATAGACGGGTAAAAGTAACGTAATTTAAAAAAATATTAAAAATAAAATAATGTGACTTTTAAAAAAAAAAAAATTTTACCAAAATGGGCCTACATGTACGCACGGATGTGCCACTTGCAAAACTGTACTTGCTAATTGAATTGATTTGAAATAAAGCTCTTCAAATAGGATTCAGGGTGTACTAACCGTCATTGTCAAGCGGGTTTTTATAAAATTGATTTTAGATAAATTATAAATATATTTTTTTAAATTTACTTAAAATATAAATTGTTCTTTATAATTTAGAAAATTATAAATATTTTCTATCAGAATTTTTTATTTAATAGAATTAATTAAAAAAATAAAATTTTTAATTATTCACTTATACAATAATATAATTATCTGAATTATTAATTGAAATAAAATTTTAACATTATTAAAAATTATTAATTAAATAATTTATTAATAAAATGACTTATTTATTATGAAATTAAAAACTTTAATAAGTATATTATATAATTTATAAAATAATATAAAATAATTTATAATTTAAATAAATCTCATAGATATGCTGTATTAATTTAAAGTGATAATTGATTTGACCAAACCGTATAATGCACAGCATTAACCTTGCCCTTTGGGTTGCCTACTGATATTATTCAGGATATTTGATTTGAATTTTTTAAATTAAGTTTGTTAAAAATTGAATTTTTTTTTTTTCTTAGTGAATGCTTTTAAAATCTTAAGTTTTTTTTTTTACTTTTTTAGATGCACCTTAATTAGATGTATTAAAAAAGTAAAAAATGTGAAAAAATATTTTAAAAAATTAACAAATACATAAAAATATGAAAAATATACTAAATTTTTGTATTTTTTTGCATTTTTGATATTTAATGAATTTTTAAAAAAAAAATCACAAAAATTATATTTTTTATGTGTATTTATGTTAAGTAGTGTTTAAAAATTAAAAAAAAAAATTGCTTAAAATATTAAAAAGAACTCAGTAAAAATAAAAAACATACGAAAAATAAGAAAGTAAAATTTTTTGAAAATTGTTTTCAGAAAAACAAAACCAAACAAGCTGCTTTGTGGTTGTTCATGTAATTGAGTTATAAATAACCAGATCATTTGTCTGAAACAGAGAATTTTTCAAATTCAAATTGCAGTTTATTCTTTTTATTTTATTTTCTTGTTAAACAGATACTGAGAACTTGTCATCATTGAAATTGCAGGAACCATCTGGCTTGCACAGAGTTAATAATAGAACTGAAGTAAGTTCCTTGGTTTCGCTATAGGAAATATCTTTTTTCTAGGAGTACTTTGTAGATTCTGTTGGTTCTTTTGATCTGTATGCTCAAACAACACTAATGATTTAAATTGAAATCAAGTTATGCACATATATATTGTGCCTGTTTGGTGCAGCTTAAAAGCTGCTTATTTCAGCTTTCAGCTTAATTTAAGCTATTTTGATGTGTTTGGTTTAGCTTATAGCTTATAGCATATAGCTTTTTGGAAGTCAGAAATCAGCTTATTCTTTGAGTGGGGCAGGAGATGCTTAATTTATAAGTTAGAAATCAGCTTATGTCCATAGTTATAAGCTATAAGCTGTTTAGGCATAAATTATAAGCACTTTCCCACAGTTCTACCAAACAGGGTCATTATATCATGTGCTTTAAACTGCAAGGACAGTTGCATCTCAATGGTTTTTGAACTTGGAACATGCTATGCTGGCAGTGTGCAGCAAAGTCCAACGTCACCTTAGTACTAAAGTAATGTGAAGTAAAGTGTGAGGACATTTTCAGCTCAATCCAATGGTATTAGAGCTGGAGTACTCAAGGATGGTTAGTGTGTGTCTCTGACCTGCATGCGGCAGGTGCTACTGGGTGTGCACGTTGTAAGTGAGGGAGGATGTGAAGTAAAGTCCCACGTTGCCTTGGTAGCGTGAGGGCACTCTCACTTCAACAACTAACTTTTGAAGTTGAGTTTTACTCAAGACCGTGTAACATGAAGCTCTTTTTTTTTTTCTTTTTTTTTTTTTTTTGTTCTTTAATTATCGAATTAGAAAGAGCATTTTACAAGTTACGCGGAACTAGAGAAAATCTTCGTCGAAATACATGAAATATATCCCTCCAAAAAAACACTAGTCTTGCAATATATTCATTTGCACTAGTTATAATGTTGCCATTGCAAAATATGTCGAGGGAGTGATATTTTTTTTATTCTTGTTTCATGGCAAGTATGCTGCATTAGTATCTTGGATTTTTTTCTAGCTTTTTTTGTGTAAATGAGCACTTTGTCTATTTCAGTTTTTTTTTTATTTATAGTAAGGACCTTTACTCTGAAAATTGATGATTTTTCTCCATTACATCTGTTTTCATTCATTTGCATCTGTTCTTTAGGCACCATTGAGTGATGATATGTGTAAGATGAATTGATAGAGAGAGAGGGAATAAATTGAGTGTATTGATTATATTGAATGTGTATGTTCTGTCTATTACGCAAAGGGAAACTCACTCTCTTTTATAGAGAGGAGAGTACATAGGATGCCAAAGGGGCACCGAAAGTAGAAAGCAGAAACAATAATAATGGTTTGTTTTACTTTACATAAATGTATGACAGCTATTTACACTAATATCCCCCGCAAACTCAAGGAGAATAAGCATCAATCAGCTTGAGTTTGGAAACGAGATCACTGAAGCGACCAAGAGGATGAGCTTTGGTGAAGATATCAGCTGGTTGATCGACAGAAGCAATAGGGCGAAGCAGAACAGTGCCACGGGTAACATGCTGGCAAATGAAATGACAATCAATCTCAATACGCTTGGTGTGATCATAAAAAATATCATTGTGAGCAATCTGAATGGCACTCTGATTGTCACAATAGAGAGAGGTAGCGCCAGAAGAAGAAACACCCATATCAGCAAGGAGCCAATGAAGCCAGAGAAGTTCCTGAGTAGTATCAGTAAGAGCTCGGTATTCAGCTTCGGTACAAGAGCGGACAATGAGGAATTGTTTCTTGCTATGCCAAGTAAGAAGAGAATCCCCTAAGAAGAAATAGAAACCCATGGTGGAGCGTTGATCCGTAGAATCCCCAGCCCAATTAGCATCAGAAAAAGCACACAGTTCAAGAGAGGAGGAAGCAGAGTAGTGGAGGCCATGGAACAAAGTGCCTTTGAGGTAGCGAAGGATGCTGAGTACAGCAGTATCATGAGGAGTGTGAGGAGCCAACATGTACTGACTAACAATGTGAACAGCAGAGGCAATGTCAGGACGAGTCACGGTGAGATAGACAAGACTACCAACAAGCTGGCGATAAAGAGTAGCATCTGAGAGGAGATCCCCATCGAGAGGAGTGAGATGAATCTGAGGATCAACTGGAGTAGAGGTAGTTTTGCAATCAGCAAGACCAGCACGGGCCAGAGGATCGGATGCATATTTGGCCTGGGACAAATAAGAACCAGTAGAATCATGGGAGACTTCAAGGCCTAAGAAGTAGTTAAGAGTACCAAGGTCCTTCATCTCAAACTAACGGTGGAGAAAACGTTTGAGGTGAAGAATACTAGCTGCATCATTACCAGTGATAATCATATTATCCACATAAAAAAGGAGAAGAGTGGTACCATGAGGAGTAGTTCGTATAAATAAAGTAGAGTCATATGAGTTAGAGGTGAACCCGAAGTTATGAATTGTAGAACTAAACTTAGCAAACCAAGCGCGGGGTGCTTGCTTGAGACCATAGAGGGCACGCTGTAGTTTGCAAACCTTATGAGGTGGAAAAGTAGACCTAGGTGGAGGTTGCATGTAGACCTCCTCAAAAAGATTACCATTAAGGAAAGCATTTTTGACATCCATCTGAAAGAGCTCCCAATGGCGAGCAGCAGCAACAGCAAGCAAACTGCGAACAGAGATAAGCCGAGCAACAGGGAAGAAGGTCTCCTCATAATCAATACCATATTCCTAGTTGAAACCCTTGGCAACAAGACGAGCTTTATAGCGTTCAATAGAGCCATCAAAATGAGTCTTGATTTTGTAAACCCATTTGCAGCCAATCGCAGTCTTACCAGGAGGAAGATCAACAAGATCCCAAGTATGAGTTTTGTCCAAAGCCTGGAGTTCATCAGTCATAGCTTGTTGCCAAAGAGGATTAGTACAAGCCTCATGATAGGAGGTAGGTTCATAAGTAGAAAAGGTAGCAGACCCAACAATATAATCACGAAGATGAATATGTGGTTGAGTTACCCGGTGTGGTCGACCCGTAGGAGGATCGGTGGGAGGAAGAGCCGGTGTAGAAGGAGGAGGAGAACGAGGTGGTGCAATGAGAGGTGGACCTTCAAGAAGAACAGTCTAGACGAGATAAGGGGTCAACAAGGGCGTCTCGATGAAGGAGGAACCTGTATCAAAGTCATCAGAGAAGAGATCTATGGAAGGATTAGTAAACAGGACATTAGTGAAAAGTGCGGGTAAGTGAAAGGAGGATAGGGAGGAAAATATTTTGTGCTCCCAGAAAACGACATGTCGGGAGATACGAAGACGCTTAGAGAGAGGATCCCAACAGCGAAATGTTCAATTCCATACCCAAGAAAGCAGCAAAGACGAGAACTAGGTTCAAGCTTCGTGTGTTCAGGGGATTGAAGTAGAACAAAGCAGGCAAAGCCAAAAACCAAAAGATTGGTGTATGAAAGGGGAGTTCCATACAGACGTTCAAAGGGAGTTTGATTATTGATGACAGGGGTAGGAGCACAATTGATAGTGTATATAGCAGTAAGGACAGCTTCCCCCCAAAAGTTTTCAGGATAGGAAGAAGAGAGAAGGAGAGCGCGAGTAATGTCAAGAATATGCTGATGTTTCCTTTCAGCACAGCCATTTTGTTGGAACTTGCCAGCACAGGAACGATGAGACTGGGTACCATGACTCTGAAGAAAGGAAAGGAAAGGAAATTGGAATCTCGATATTCCATAGCATTGTCAGAGCGAAAAAGTTCGATGGTTTTTGAAAATTGGGTGTGGGCCATTTTGGCAAATCTATAATAAAGGTGTTTAAGTTCAGACCGAGTTTTCATGAAAAAAAGCCAAGTAAATTGGGAAAAATCATCAATAAAAATAACAAAATAACGAGATCTCCCCATAGTCGTAATAAGGGATGGGCCCCAAATATCTGAATGTATAAGATCAAAAAGTGCATGGGAAACATAAGTACTTTTATTGAATGATAAAGCAGGTTGTTTTACAAGTTGACAGGGTATATAATCGAAAGTATCTGGAATTACATGACTCAATTGACCACTAGAAACCAAAGACTTTAAGCGACTAACAGAAATATGCCCTAAGCGACAATGCCAAAGATGAAAAGGAGATAATGAGGAAGCAGATACAGGAGCAGCGATCTGAGGGGAGTCAGGAACATGAAGGTGAATGAGTTCATAGAGACGTCTGTGCTTATGGCCGATCCCAATAGTCTGCCCTGTCTGAGGGTCCTACACCAAACAATCAGTAGCAGAAAATGTGACAGTTAGACCAAGCTCACATAATTGACCAATAGAAATAAGGTTTAAGGTGAGAACAAGGATATGATAAAGTTGAGGTACAGATAAAGAAGATGTGGAAACAGTACCAACATGACGAACAGACATGAAAGAACCATTGGCAGTATGAATTGACGGAATATGAGTAGATGAAGAGATGAAAGAAAATATAGTAGAACTGGAAGTCATTTTAGACACCCCATTTTTGACCGCCCTTAAGACTTGGGCGTTACTGATGGTTTACTTGGTGGAGAAAGGTGTACAGGGCAAAGGTTCAATTTCTTCGGCAATGAGAGGGTCAAATCCCAACTTCACACTCCATTTTGGACCAAAGCTATTTTGAATGGTTTTTAGACCTTAAAATCCTCTCTTTCAAAACTTTTTTGAAATAAAGTTCCTACGATGTTCCGACGCTCGCATTTCGGTAAATGTTGCGCTTTTCGGTAAACCGAGCAAGGACAAAGTGGAGATGAATGAAAGAGAGATGAAATCTTTGAAAAATATTTCAAAACACCTTGCTTAGGGGTTTGAAGTTGAAGAAAAGAAGAGAAGAGGGAAGAAACCAAGTTGGAAAAGAGGATAGGCAAGAATCGCTAAGAGAGGGACGAACAGTCCTCGCTAAATCAAGCTTATCTATCTATACACTTGGAGTTAAGCTATGAGGCCACCACCATTGGAAATAAGACTTCTGGGCTTCATTTTTCATTCAAGAATCTCTTAAATCCGAGTCCGGAGGGCGGAGATATGATTGGTTGAAGTTGGGCATCATCCCGGTTGGACCGAAACTGAGCATCCTTCACCAAAACAAGCATAACTTTTTGCGCAGTTGGAATTTTGATGCAAGGCTGGTGCCATTGGAAAGATTACTTCTGGGGCGTCAATTTTGATAGAAGAATGACCTGAAAAGAAGTTCATATGAAGAAGTTATGCCCGTTTTAAGTTGGACCTGCAGAGCAGATTTTTCCTGCCGACCGGCCAAAACAAATGGCCGACCGACCAGATAGATGGCCGACCGGCCAGAAAAGATGGCCGACCAACCAAGTTTTCTGGTCGACGACCTTCCGGAGTATTCTATAGATTGAATGAATGCAGCTGTGCTAGCTGGAATGCACAGACTCTGCTCCCCATGCACGTGTGTGGCTGTTTTGCACCCTTTGCACTCTTTTTGACCCTCTTTTTGCACCCTTTGCTCAAAGCTTCTTGAGGAAGCTTTGACCCCTTGTCTTGGCTTCCTCAAGAAGCTTGCACCTTTGCATTAGCTTCTCTTAGAAGCTTGGTTCCTTTGACCCTTTTGTATAGCTTCTTTGAGAAGCTTTACACCATTTCCATTGTCTATATAAGGAAGCCTCCTCCTGCATTGTTTTGGTTCAGCAAAAACCAGACCTACGGCATATATATCTGATATATATACACCCTCTCTCTCTATATCTCTCTCTCTACATTTGTGTGTTAGAGGGTTTAAAAGGGGCTTGTTCTTGGCCTATTGCACCACACCTCATAGCCATACACCACCACCATTGGACTGAGGTTCTTGGAAGGGTTTCTTGAGTTTTAAAAGCTGGTTTTTGGCTTTTGAAATTGTTGATCTCGAAGTCGACCTTCAAGGGTAAGTTTCTTCCCATTTTTAGCACTTTCTTGTACCTCATTTTAGCCTGTCTTTCTTACTGATTTGAGCTTGGTGTATAACATAAAAAAGTTCTGTTGTTTTGTGTTTAAGATACTTCATTAAGACCACTTTGGTGTTTGGGGTTGTTTGACCCCTCTTAGGCCTTGTTTGGCCTCATTTTTGTGCATTTTTTGTGAGCTTCGGGACCACCTTGTATTGGCCCTCTCACCATCCAGAGGGATTTTAGTGGTGGGGGTGGTGTTTTGAGGTCCTAAGAAGGGGAAGGCCATCCCCTCTCCTTGTTGTCTTGTTTGCTTGCATTTTTGGCCTTACAAAGGGGCCTATATTTGCACACTTCTTGAGCTCAGTTCAGGCATTTTTCAGTGGGTTTTAGGACCCCTATAGGCCATTTCCAGAGTTGGTTTGGCTTTGTTGAGTGTCAATCTTGTATGTGCTTAATAACCCCTTGTATGGCCCTCTAAAGGAGCTCATCATTTTTGCATGTGTTGGCTTCATTTCAGTGGGTATTTGGGCATATTTTGGCATGTTTTATTCACTGATTTTGGCTGGTTTGGTGAGATTTCATTTTCTTCATATACTTGCCATACAACTCATGTTTGCTAGTCAAAGTTGTATGCTATTTTAGTCCATCATGCTAGCACCTTTTGGCCATGCTTTGAACTAGGAATGTCCATGTTTTAGGACTGTCTTGGTTCTGTCTTTGTACTTCATAGTCAAATAATGCATGCTTTGTATAGCCATAAGTCAATACATGTGCCTAACTTTGAGTTTCGGGGTTTATTCTATGCATTGGGTGCCATACTTCCATGTGTCGGGACCATTTAGCATCATGTTTCAGTGCTGGAATTACATGTTTGTATGCCACCTTGCATCCCTTTCCATGCCTTGGTAGAATGGCATTTGATGCCTTAGGTTCGGTCCTCGGTTTGCGTGCATGTGTGTACGCATTTCGATTGTCTCATTTTCATCTAATGGCCACTGATTTTGGCATGCTTGCGAGCTATCCATGTTAGTTTAAGTCCATCATCGCATGCTGTTGCATGCCATGTTTACTTACATGTTTAGGTTGCGTGCCTAGTATACATTGCTCATTTGAATGTTCATGTTGCATACTTAGCCTCCATGCCTAGGCTGCATTTCATTGAGCATGTATCCCTTGCCTCTTGATCAATCATGATAGGGGTTAGGGCCCTTTGATGTGTTTTTTGCTTGCATTTCATTTGATATCGAAGTTGCACACTTGGCTTTTGGGCCATCATGCATTGAAATACGTGATTGATGGCCCGAGGATCGAGGGCCACACTCCCTTGAGTCCATTACATGATAGGGAGTGTGTATGTGCATACATTTGCCTGAAAATTCCATACCATACACTGCTTGCCCTCTGCTACTGTCAATTGCAGGTTCTGCAGGAAGTTTTGGCCGGTCGGCTAAATATAGTGCTGGCCGGCCATCAATTTTTGGCCGGTAAACAAAAAAGTGTCCGGTGGTTCCTCCCTTTGGCCGGTGGTGTTTGTACTTGGCCGGTGGTATTCCTCAGCATCCACAGAGCATGTCCCAAGACTTTTGCAGTCTTCAGAGAAGCAAGGCAGTGTAAACAGAGGCAACAGTGCTATGGCAACGAGTTTCCAAGCGAGACGAGTCAAGCATGCATCATTTACGTATCCCGAGGCAGGGCTGTGGCCACCTTCTTTCTGCATTTAATTTGTTGATTAAATTAAAAGTTCTGTAATATTTAATTTAGTAATATTTTTTCGGACCCTCCGAGTGAGGGCATATGTGTAATAAGCGTGCGTGAGTGTGTGCATGTCTTCCAACCCCACGTCTTTCTTTCCTTTTATTTACTAACTTTCGATGGTTAGTTTAGGGCATATTCAAATTAGCATACAGTATGATAGCATGTTTGCATTCATTCATCCGTTTTGCATGCACCGGGCTCGACGCATCATTCTAACTGCATCTGTATTTCAATTCCAAATTGAATACGTGTTAGTTGTAGCATTTTCACATGCCATGTTTAGGATAGCCGAGCCTGTCTAGATTGCATCTTTGCATGTGTTGCATTAGCCATTTTAAACATGAACTAAGATCATGCATGATTACTAACTAGTTTCTGTTTTGGCACGGAGTACTAGGTAAGCTTTTATGCTTTAACATATCGCATGCGTACGAATGTTGCCATAGTAGCATGATTACCATGAGGCTAGCTGCTTATGTGATATAACTGCTTGAATGCCTGTGGATGGAGGTCAAATTACCTAAATTGGAATAAATGCATTAAAACTGAGAGTTTTAAGCCCACTAGATAGTGGCAAAGCCATCTTTTCCAAAGCCCACTCAAGGGTGGCAAAACCTGCATTTTAGCCTACTTGCGAGTAGCAAACCGTTTTAAAAAAAAACATGAAATGTTTTGTTCCAATGTAGGCGATTTGGTCTATACTTGTTTGCTGTGCGCATAACATAGTAAATCTAGGCTAATAACCGGAATAAGAACACATAGCGTTTTCAAAATTGGATATCATGGTTAGTAGAGGCCAGTCTTCGGACCGAGCGAGAGGGGGTGCTCATAGCTAACCTTCCCCAATCGTACCCAAGTTCCCGAGCCGAGGTAACTTTGGTGATGACGGACACGTGGCCTTTGGCACCGAGTCAGGGTTTCCTAAATTCCCCCATTTAAAAAATATTTAAGTGGCGACTCTGTATCTGGCCAAGCAGTCCATGTTTGGCACTTCTTTCGAAAATCTATTTTCTCAAAACGATTTGCCGAATTTGGACTCTTTGGTTCATATTAAGAACCGTGACAATTTGAGTCCAAGCTGTAGTAGACCCCCACAGATGAACAGAACGGGGGTTCATCCTCCCGGGACGTTCGGGGACGTTTATTGTCATATGATTACAACAGGCGGAGTCAAAATAACAAGAAGAATTACCTTGGATCACAGACAAAGCAGAAGAACGAAGTGTACCAGAGGTAGAGAGAAGCTATTTGAACATGGCCTCTACATCAGTTTGAGAAAAAAAAAGGGGAAGACGGAGCTGGTGACTCAGAGAAATCCTCAGAGGCAGCAGCAGCAGTGCGATAAGACTGATTCCCGGAACGATGAGAGCTCTCCCGGAAAGAACCACTGCGAGAGGATGGCTAGTGGAGGATGATCGAGATGGATTGCGAAAACAATCCTACTGCAGATGATCAGGACCAAGTTTGTTGCAGTATTGACAGGATCTGACAGGGCAATGGACTAGGAGATGAGTTGAAGGAAGGCCCCAATTTTGACAATAGATGCAGGTAGTGGTCCGCTAGGTTGATGATGGCCGTGACTGAGTGGTAAGAACAGAGTCCACATGATGAGTTTGGAGAGTACCAAGACGAGTCTCCTCAGATAGCAACTCAGAAATAGCTTGTTCAAGAGTGGGCAACGGAAGGCGATGAAGAAGAAAGCCATGCAAGGGCTCAAAAGAGGGAGTGAGAGCCATGAGAAAGTGAACCAACCGTTACTGATTACGATAGGTAGTAAATAAAGCAGCATCTTCTCGGTAAGGCCATGCCGGTTCTGAGAGAGTAAGCTGGTCCCAAATAGAATAAATTTGAGAAAGAAAGTCATTAATAGACTGACTGGATTCTTGGCGCATGAGGTGAAGTTGGCTCTGAAGTTGATATTGATGGGTAAGACCAGTAGTCTGGTATCGTTCTTTCAAAACATCCCAGATGTCTTTTGTAGAAGTGGTTACAGAGTCAAGCTGAAAATGACCAAACTGAAGACTGATAGAGGGACAAAGGTATTTCGAAACCAGGTAATGATCTAGTAGTTCTTACTGTCTCATTCCTCAAGTCGGTCTTCATATGTAGCAGCAGTAGCAGTAGCAGTAATAGCAGTAGTTTCATTGGTGTCTTTCACCGATTGGGTCACATCCCCGGTGATAATGTGCCAGAGCTTCTTTCTTTTGAGGAAGGGAGACATGGCTTGGGTCCACAGAACATAGTTCGAACCATTCAGAATAATAGAAATTGGATGGGAGGCATCATGACGATCCATAATAATAGTTGAGTAGGGCTAAATAAATAGGAACAGACCTGTAGGAGCAAAATTAGGTAAAACAGAGTGTACCAGTGAGTCTGGAAGGTCAAAAATAGCTAGGAAAGGTGTACTGTGCAGAGATGACGTCAGCAAAGGCTAAAATGATGTCAGCGGCGCCAATAACAGGTTGCAGTGAGGAGCACGATAGTAGGAAGGGCATGCGGCGCACCGTAGCAGACTGGCGCACACACGGCGCACGAGAGCAGATTGGTGCACGCAGGTGCACAATAGCGGAACGACGCACGTGAGGCGTACAGCAGCAGGCACGATGCACGAAAGAGCAGGGCTGACGTCAAACGCTGACGTAAGCAGGCAACGGAGGGCGCGTAAAGGCACGTGTGCGAGTGGCGGCGGAAGCTGAGACGCGCCGAACACAAAGGTGGCGCGTGGAGGCGCGTGACGGCATTTCTGGTGATAGGCGTGGTGCCGTTGGAATCGTGAGGTGATTCCGAGCTGTTTGGTGTAGTGCCACTGTGTACGGGACTAAGCACCAAAAACGAAAAATGCCATAAGTGTATAACTGGGCTCTGATACCATGTATGATGAATTGATAGAGAGAGAGGGAATAAATTGAGCGTATTGATTGTATTGAATGTGTATGTTCTGTCTATTACACAAAGGGATGTTCACTCTTTTTTATAGAGAGGAGAGCACATAGGATGCCAAAGGGGCACCAAAAGCAAAAAGCAGAAACAATTATAATGGTTTGCTTTACTTTACATAAATGTATGACAGCTATTTACACTAACAATATGTGTGCAAGTGAGGAGACAATCCTTTATGGAAATGCAGATTTTCAAGAAAAGATGGAACAATGTGGTGAAAGATGACAAATGTTGGATCGATCCATATTAACAACTTGTTGAGCAGAAAATGTTGGATTTATTTTCTAGTGTGGTCTAATAGCCTACATATATCTACATATTTTTTACATGTTTTATTTTATTTGGACTCCATAATTAGATAAAGCCAATATTTGAGATAAAATTCAGTAAATAGAATTTTAATATAATTACTCTTCTAAAATAAGAAGGAAACCTTGATGGATAGGAATTCTTCTGATAGAGTTTATCTAGTCTTCTTCTCTCCTCTATATAAGGATGGGTGATTCTCCTTTTGTAAGATAAGTATTTTTCCATCACTCTAAGTTTTATAGTCATCCTAATTAAGAGAGACAGAGAGAAGAAGGTAAGCCAAGAATTTAAGGTTGAACAATTAGGGATATTTTTCTTAACTTCTCTAATTCAATGGCTAACAAAGGTATGTTCGCTTTATTCTTGAGTTGTATTGAATTCAAGATCCTGTAAAGTTTAATTCCGCATTATTAAATCTTACATGTGGTATCAGAGCTTTAGTTTGTGAATCAATACACCTTGGAATAATAATATACTTATGAATATTGTTATTATATTATAATTATAATTATTCATAAAAACATACTTTTGTTTATAAGATTTGAACTCTGTCAACATGTGATGTGCACTCCACTAAGCGTGCACATCATAGACTCCCTCACTCACAAGACAACATGATCTGTTAGGTCCTAACCTAAATAAGAGCATAGGCCACTCACTTTGTTTTGTGATATGTTAGGTGCAGGCTTTTATGTAATTCTATATAGGCTTTTATGTAATTCTATATGCTGCTCATATGCATGTTTTGATTTATTATTAATTTTAGTGATTAAATTTTTATAATCATCATAATATGATATAAATTGCATGTATTGCTTGCCGTTATGATAGAGTGCATAGATTAAAAGCAATTTTATAATTTGTTGAATCATTCGGTCTATTAAAGAATTATAATTTTACCTTATCTGATTATATACACTTATTGTCTATTATTGTTGATATTTATATATTTTCATGATTTAAATTTGATATCATGATATAATTTTATGACATTGAATATTAAATATTAGAGTGGTTAATTCATATTAGGTGTAATTCTTATTGACCATTATATGAGATATTCATGATTGTTATATTACATAATTTGATATATAAATATTCATGTTCGTCCAGAGTTATTATTATTATTATTATTATATTGGTAATTGCAATAACATAAAAGAAATTCTAGAAATCATAAAATAGTTATTTCATTAAAATAGTGATTGAATTAATAATAATTAAATAACTCAAATTAATGAATAAAGAATATTGTTGGTTAGTTTCGTATTCATAGGGTTTACTAACTTAGTAGCTGCCAAAGTGGCCTAGATTTGTAAAACTTTTGAATATAGAACTACATAAAAGAATTGTTAAAAGGGTAACATTAAGGTCAATAGTATTCTCAATTGCAGTTATAATTAGGACATTGAGACTACCCAAAGAATAGTCACTTTCAAATAATTATGAATTGGGTAGGGTAATGTAACTTATGTAATTTGACAAATTAGAATTGAATACCCAAAGGTAACATGACTAGCTGAAAAGTTCCATAAATTACTTTAGACATACATAAGTGATTCTTGATAAGTGGATAATAGATATACTTAAGTTTTGCCCAAAGGAAAGACTTATGTGATATCAATAGTTCATCATTATAATTCTCAAAGCTTTAATATGTATATTGTTTATGCCTATTTCCACGTTACTTATGAGACCTTGTGTTGTTAATACCTCTTAAGATCTGTCAAAAAGATAGCTTGCTATCTAAGGTGGATGGACTTAGAATGGAGGCTATATTGACTCCTCCGACCTTCCTGGGATCTTACTTGGTTATTAATCAAAGGACTTTTTAGTGACGTTACCCTAACCCTTAAAGTAAAATTTGGGGCGTCACATCCTCAATATGGCTAACAAAGCTGCAAAGCTTAAAACTTTAGGGATACAAGTTGATGAAATTTTCCTCATATAGTTTATTCTCACCTTACTTCCATCACAGTTCGGCGCATTCATAATTCACTATAACACCAATAAAGATAAGTGGAGTTTGAATGAGCTGACTAATATGTGTGTTCAGAAGGAAGTGAGGTTGAGGGAGGAAGAACGTCAAACTACATTGGCTGTAACTCATGGAGCTATAAAGGAAAAGAAAGGTAATTTTGTAAAATCAAAGAAAAAATCCACCCAAGAAAAAGAATGGGCCTGGGGAAGAAAATCAGGCTCATAATGGTTTCACTATCAAGTGTTACTTTTGTGGCAAGAAGGGACATGTGAAGAAAGACTGCATCAAGCGAAAGGCTTGGTTCGAAAAGAAATGTAAGAAATTTTCTTTTGTTTGTTATGAATCAAATCTTGTTGAAGTACCTTCTAATACTTGGTGGATTGACTCTGGGGCCATGACCCACATTACAAATGACATGCAGGGATACCTCTCAACCAGGAAACCGAAGGAAAGTGAAAGATTTGTCTATATGGGGAACCGTCTCAAAGCTAAAGTCATAGCTGTAGGAACCTACCGACTGATCTTAGAGACGGGTCATCAGATGGATCTAGCAGACACTTTTTATGTTCCTTCAATTTCTAGGAATTTAGTTTCGTTATCCAAATTAGATCATGTTGGATATTCAGTTTTATTTAGTTGTGGAAAACTCAATTTAATGTTTAATTCAATTGGTTCTGGTAATTTATGTGATGGTTTATATAAAATTATCTTAAATCATGAGTTTGCACAATCATTAGTAACTCTGCATTCGAATATTGGTTTAAAACATGGTCTAATTAATGAAAAATCCTCAATCTTGTGGCATAGACGGTTAGGGCATATTTATAGAAATAGAATTGAAAAATTGGTAAAGAATGGGATTTTGGAAAACCTAGACTTCACTGATTTTGAGATATGTGTGGATTGCGTCAAAGGAAAACAAACCAAACATACCAAAAAAGGTGTCACAAGAAGTAATAAGCTTCTTGAGACAATTCATACAGATATTTGCGGGCCACTCAACATCCCATATCTTAGTGGTGAAAAATATTTCATCACATTTATAGATGATTTCTCACGTTATGGATATGTGTATCTAATTCATGAAAAGTTTCAGGCTGTTGACATCCTTGAGATGTACATAACTAAAGTCGAGAGACATTTAGATAGAAAGATTAAAATAGTGAAATCAGATAGGGGTGGTGGATATTATGGTAAATATGATGAGTCATGCCAAAATCCTGGCCCATTTACCAAATTCTTAGAAAAGAAAGACATTCGTACTCAATATACAATGCCTGGCACACCATAGCAGAATGGAGTTGCTAAAAGGCGTAATCGTACACTTAAAGATATGGTTAGGAGTATGTTAAGTTACTCAATTGTACCTATTTCATTGTGGGGTAAAGCTTTAAAGACTGCAATGTATATCTTAAATAGGGTTCCTAGTAAGGCGGTCCCAACAACTCCTTTTGGGTTATGGACTGGTAGGAAACCTAGTTTGAGACACTTACATATTTGGGGTTGTCTAGCAGAGGCAAGAATCATCAACCCACAAGAGAAAAAGTTAGACTCAAGAACAATATCTGAATATTTTATTGGTTATCCAGACAAGTCTAAAGGGTACAAATTCTATTGTCCTAATCACAGTACGAGGATAGAGGAGACTGGTAATGCAAGATTCCTAAAGAATAGTGAAATTAGTAGGAGTGAGAAAACACATGTGGTGAATTTCGAAAATTCTTCACCACCTCATGTTTCACCACTTCATGAAGATACCACCATTGAAAATATTGTAGAACCACCACAACCGGCAGTTCTGAGAAGATCTCAGAGAGAAAGAAAGCCTGCCATTCCAGATGATTACATGGTGTATCTACAGGAATCTGATTTTGATATTGGGATTAACAAAGATCCAGTCTCATTTTCACAAGCCATGAATAGTGATGATTCTACTAAATGGGTCAATGCTATAAATAAAGAGTTAAAATCCATGGAACAGAATAGTGTTTAGGATCTCGTCAAATTGTAAAAAAGTCGGGTGTAAATGGGTCTTCAAGACCAAACATGATGCAAAAGGCAATATCAAATGATTTAAAGCCAGACTTGTTGCCAATGGTTTTACTCAAAAAGAAGGCATAGACTATAAAGAGACCTTCTCTCTAGTATCTAAGAAGGACTCGCTTAGAATCATCCTAGCATTGGTAGCTCATTATGACTTAGAATTGCATCAAATGGATGTGAAAACTGCTTTTCTGAATGGGAATTTGGATGAAGAAATTTGTATGGAGCAGCCAGAAGGATTTGCAAAGCAAAAATAAAGAACATTTAGCTTGCAAATTAAAGAAATCCATATATGGCCTTAAACAAGCTTCCAAGCAATGGTATTTAAGGTTTAATGATACCATTACCTCCTTCAGATTTAAGGAAAATGTAATTGATTAGTGCGTATATCTGAAGGTTAGTGGGAGAAAGTTCATTATTTTGGTGCTATATGTGGATGACATTTTGTTAGCTAATAATGACCTTGGCTTATTGCATGAAACCAAAGAATATCTCTCCAAGAACTTTAAAATGGTCAATATATGTGAGGCAAACTATGTTATTGGCAAAGAGATTTTTAGGGATCGATCTCGAGGATTGCTAGGACTATCTCAGAAAGGATATATTGATCATGTTTTGGATAGATTCAATATGCAGTTTTGTTCAGCCGATGATGCACCCATCATGAAGGGTGATAAATCAAGTGAAAAACAGTGTCCAAAGAATGACTTGGAAAGAAAACAATGAAGGACATTCCATATGCTTTGAGGCTACAAATCATGTTTTATGGTGCGAAATTTCATCTCAAGACTTGGTGTTGTTGACTCAATTGCCAAGTCGCTAAAGATATATTGTGACAATACCGCAGCAGTTTTTTCTCTAAGAATGGAAAGTACTCCAGTGGTTCCAAACACATGGAAGTAAAGTACTTAGTTGTTAAAGAAAGAGTCTAGAAACAACAAGTGTTAATTAAAAATTTGAGCACCTCTCTTATGATTGCTAATCCAGTCACAAAGGGATTGCCACAAAAGACATGCAAAGAGCATGTTATCAGGATGGATCTTTTAAGCAACTCTTGATGTGTATGGTTAATCGTGAGTGCTTATTTTTATTTGACACTATTTGCGCAATAATAATTTTGTTTCTATTTTTCCTATTTCTAAAAATGTGTGTACATTAATTTAAATATTGATAAACAAGAAATGTCTTAACAAGACAAATTACAGGGGCCTTTCAGGCAAATAATTACATACTCCAATAATGGACTGGGTTGGTGAAGGTTATCGATGGTGTAGTGCATAGAATGAAATATGACATAAATGTTATATAACCGCTATGACTCACATTGGTGATCTGAAGTAATCACAGTATTATAATTTCTAATATATCTGAACTTATTGACTATTTTTAAAATTCGTGATCACGTGTCAAAGTTTTTAGTGTAGAATCCAATGAGTCAAAAAATTTATAAATTGCATTTTTTTTTTTTTTGAAAAAAAAAAAACTCATAATTGCATCATAATCGGCTTAATGGGCCAAGTGGAAGAATGTTGGATTTATTTTCTAGTATGGTCCAATAGTCTACATATATCTACATATTTTTTTTCATGTTTTATTTTATTTAGACTCCACAATTAAATAAAGCCAATATTTGAGATAAAGTTCAGTAATTAGAATTTTAATATAATTACTCTTCTAAGATAAGAAGGAAACCTTGATGGATAGGAATTCTTCTGATAAAGTTTATCTGGCCCTCTTCTCTCCTCTATATAAGGATAGGTGACTCCCCTTTTATAAGATAAGTATTTTTCCATCACTCTAAGTTTTATAGTCATCATAATTAAGAGAAACAGAGAGAAGAAGGTGAGCCAAGAATTCAAGGTTCAACTATTAGAGGTATTTTTCTTAACTTCTCTAATTCAATGGCTGACAAAGGTATGTTCGTTTTATTCTTGAGTTGTATTGAATTCAAAATCCTATAAAGTTCAATTCCGCATTATTAAATCTTATAGAAAAGCCGTTAGCTTATAATCTATACTACATCTTCTTCAATTCAACAAGCTACAAGGTTTGCGATACTCACACAATCATACCCCACAATAGAATCTTCAATCATTTATGATACATTCGAATTCGCAAACGATATGGAAGATTGTTTCGAAGTGCCCTGGATGCCGAATTATTGACCGATGCTGTATTGATCATTCTGATCATGTTTGTGCCCTAATCGGAATAAACCAAGGTTTTATTTTGTAATCTAATCATTTTTTCCTTGAGTTATGGAAATAAATTTTTTTTTTTTCCATTACAAATACAAATAGGAAACACTTGTTAGTGGGAAAAGTTGATTTGAATGATTGTATGAAGCTGGTTGTTACCAATGTAAATATTCTTTTGGCTTTGTAATTATCAATGTTAATTGTTTTTGTCTGATGATTCTCATCTGTTTGGTCAAGACACTACAAGAAAAGGTAGCTATAGCAACGTTTCTTTTATGGCGTTTATGAAAAACGCCATTATAGATTTGTTAAAATACAACGTTTTCGAAACGCTGTATCTGATCTCAGTAAAACGGCACTGTTTGGGTCAATTAGTTGACACCGTTCAATACTCCGTCCCTTCCAAAACGTCTCTCACTCTCACTCCACTCTCACTCTCATTCTTACTCTTCCACAACTCAGACTCTCTCTCTCGCTCAGAAACCCATTCGATTTGAAGCTCAAAAACCCTCACTCACTGATTTAAAGCTCAAAAACCCTCACTCACTGATTTGAAGCTCTCACTCTCGCTCGATTTCAAACACTTTCTCTCTCTCGATTTCAGATCTGTTGATTTCAGAACTTGTTGCAAATTTTGAAGCTCTCACTCTCGCTCGATTTCAAACACTCTCGATCGATTTCAGAGCTGTCGATTTCAGATCTGTCGATTTTGTGAGTTTCGATTTTGGTCCTTTGGTTCTCCTCTCGTTTAGGCCCCCCTATTTTTTTTTCTTTTTTTTGAAGATCTGTAAGTTTGCTGCTGCTCTGTTTTGTTGCAAATCTCGCTCAATCGGTCACGTCTTTTTGTTGCAAAACTCAAATCTGTAAGATTTTTTTAGATATGCACTTGTTTTATATGAACTTAGATCTCTGATTTTTCATTGTTTTGAGTTCATTGTTTTGGATTTGGTAGATGTATCTCACCTCTCTCTCACGCACACACATCAAGCTGTTAATGTTTCTTTCTAATCTACTCAATCCTCTTTAAATTTGTTTTCGTTTACATTTCTTCTGATAATTACCCCAATTATAAGTCTAGGTTGTGCTGCTGCTGCTGCTTTATTTTTATCTGGATTCATAATTACCCCAGATTTCAGTAGGTGTTACTTTTGGATTGGCTTGTGTTTGTATGTGAATCTAAATTGTTCAAAATGCAAGGCTAGCTGAAACCTTCTTCTTTGCAGTTTGACTTGTATTTGGAGAATAAATGTTACATAGAACTGTTGTGAGAAAGTAGAATGCATTTCAGAGATTAGAGGATTACTAGTAAGTAAGTAACAGTTTGAAATAATGCAGCAAAAATAGTCAGAGGTTGTTCTCCACATTTGTCTTGCCTGATGTGTACGATAACCATGTATAAGTTTGGCTAAATCCAATTTCTCCATTTTTTCTATATCAACTGTGTAGAACAGAGTATTACTCTCTCTCTCTCTCTCTCTCTCCTCTCTCTCTCTCTCTCTCTCTCATATTTTGTTGCATGTGCACTTTACATGTATGACTTAGGAGGATTATAATACTTGTGAGCTGGGTTCAAAAAGATGTTATAATACTTGTGATGATGTTATAATACTTGTTATAATGACATGTACGTTGCACCTAATGGTCGGTTGAATTTGGTTCACATCTAAAGAGATTAATTTTGTTGAGCTGGGTTTAAACTAAGTGATTTTAATTTTGCTTTCTTGTTTCATTAATTACGAAAAATGAGGATTTCTTTTGTTCACATCTAAAGAGATTAATACTTGTTATAAATGTTAATTTTCATATGTTTTCATGATTTAAATTTTATGACATGAGTTTTTGATTTGAGAGTTATTATTTAATATAAACTTCAATCACATAAAGGAAATATTAAAAATCATAAATTATTAATTTTATTAAAGCTGTAAGGCCATGTTTGTTTGGGTGGATTAGATTAGGTTGGATTAGTATTCCCATGACTAATAGTCCTAGGACTACGAATCTCGTTGGATTGTGTATCATATCCTGTGTTTGGATTGAGTCAGGATTATAAGGAAGAACTAATAGTCCAGACTTTGGTTTAGTCCTCCAATTATATCCCACCCAGTTGGCAAGTTAATTCTCTAGTCTTGTCTATTTAGGTCTTTAATTACGGTTGTTTATTGAGTTGGCTTAGTATTTATTTATTTATTATTTTTATTATTTATGAATCTTTGACTCTTTTTGGTGATGGAAATCAAATCAGAGCTTGTGGTTGTTATGATGTTGTTGGCTAATCACTCATTAATTTAGGCGTTTAATTTGGGCATGTGATTTCCTCTTGTTTGGACTCATGTTTCGTGTCACTCTGCTGTTGTTTTTTGAAATTTTGGGGGCGTAGTAGTGCAGCTAGCTGATTAGGGGCTCAACTACCATTTTCATGTTTACTTGGAACCATTGGTATCCTTTTTCAATAGTCTTAATATGCATGTTGACATCATGTTTCCCTTTTTGGTTTATATTGAGCAGTGGACCTGATATTAGTTTTGGTTGATAAACCAGATATTACACATCCAACTCCAGATCTTACAGGCTATATTACTAAGGGACAGATATACATGGATATGAAGCTCCACAATCAGCAGGTGATGGATGGGGAAGAGAATGAAACAATCAGTTAATTTGTATCCTTGATGGATGGGGAAGAGAACGAACATGATAACCCAGCTTCACTTTTGGATTCACACCAACCGGAGGCTTTGCTTTATATAGTACAGTATTAAATAGTATTAATACAGTAGTATATAATATTTTGTGTGTGTATAATAGTATATAATAGCTTCACTTTTGTGTTTTTATGCTCTCTGTTTACTTCTATCGTCACAGGTGTATTGAACATTTCATAATGGAATAATGGCTATGAGAAAGGTTTTTTTTTTTAAACCATCCTTACTACACTTTTTACATTTTCATGATAGAGACTCCTCTAGAAGATTTTGTTGTTACTGCATCATTCTCAAATATCAATGCCAGACTACCTTTTTTTTTATATTTTTTTTTTATGTTGCTGGTGAGAAAGATGCTTTTAACATACTTGTTTCTGCTAGACTGACCTGTTCTGTTATTTTGTAGATTAAATGCTCTCTGAGCTTAATGCCTAGGTTATATATGGTCTGTGGTTTTTTATTTGCAATGTGCAAAAAGTTGAATTTCTAATGAAGGAATGGAGATACTTCGTTCATTATCCTGTAAGCATTCTTTTTCCTAACTAATATTCCACAAAGTTGTATCATGTTATAGTGTGTTGGCTGTGAAATTGACTTTTTCATCCATTTATGTGTTTGTATTGCAGGGGTGGAACAAAAAGTGAGTACATCCTCTACATTATAGTACCTAATTTCATAGTAATTTTCAGTAGTTGTCCTTATGCATATGCTGTTTTTGTCAATTGGAACTCTAGTTTTATTTTTGCTTGAACTTCTGAATGTTTCTATATTTGAATACATATACAGTTCCATTAGAAGAGGGAGGGTGGGAGGTTTGCTTTTGGTTTTAACGAGTGTTTATGCTCATTTTGTGTTCTTGCCATATAGGCTAGGGATCGGAATGCAATATTTGTAGTGACTGTCAATTTCTGGCTTATATATCATCCCACATTGGTTAAGAAAAGATTTTAAAATAGCCTTTAAAAAATCATACCAAAATAACATCCCACATTACTTACATGACAAGGATAATATATTAGGTGTTTCTCTCTTTTTTACTTACTTTTTATTTTCAATTGAGGAAGATTTCATCAAACCATACAAATAATAACCAACACAAATTTCTCAGCTTAGCAATCAATATCAACTACCAACATAAAAGAGAGAAAATAGCCCATAATGAGAAAAAACAAACTCAGGATTCTTTTGGTGAGTGATTTTTTTTAGTAATTTTTTGACTAAATTATGAAGTGGAAATATATAAAGTGTTTTAAAATGATTTTGACTTTTTATGAAAAAATATATACTAAATTAAAAGAAATTTTAACTTTTTTTTGTCAAAATTATATATATATATATGACTTTTTAGTACCTACTAATTTTTAGAGTGGTATTACATCTCCCAACATATCACTCTCATTTTGAGAGCCTCTAATTGAGCACGCTTCAATTCACCCCCATTGCTATGGAATGGATCATATAAAAGAAAAATTCACATTTCTCATTCTCCTCTCTCTAAAAAAATACTACATCCCTCAATATATCACTTCTAATAAACAAAAAAAGAAACAATCAATCATGCTCTAGCATCGGTGTATAGTTTTAAGTTTTAAATGAGCTTTTGATTATTGACTTTGTATTTGGTGTTTTAGTTTTGAGATTGTTTATTTATTTGGTGTTTGGTTGGAGTGAGATTTGATTATTATTTTGTATTTGAGTTTTTGGATTGGAATAAAATTTGATTATTGATTTGGTGTTCATATGGTATTTGATTTTTTTTGGTTTTGGAATTCCTTCAAGCTCAGGGATCAGATTGGATAAAATGTGAGTGCCCAATTTGTCGTAACCAGACTTGGTTCAAATTGACATCATCAATGCTATTGAGGGCGTAGAAGCATTTAGACATGCGCTCTTAATGCATTTCTACATCTTTCCTCTTGAAAGAACAACGTTTCATGTTGAGATATTCTTCTCTGGCTTGGTGTAAGGATCCCAGGCACCTAGAAATTCAGTATGAATGTGTGCAATAAGGGCATCGACATTAGGAGTTTGTCTGATTGGCACAATGAGAAAGCGATTAATAGTGTGATGGAACTGTTGCATACAAAATCAAATTGACTCTTTGTTGTTTATGGTTTAATAATTTATCAGGTACAATAAAAGTGAGTAATGGATATTATTGAGTCCTATTGAGAAACTCCGGACAGAAATTCCGTCCAAATTTGGTATTGGTCTTGATTGTTGCACCGTATTCACTCTTCCTTAAGAAAAATATATTGCATGCTACAAGATGTTGCAATCAAGGTTCTAATAGTCCAAGATTTTTGTGATGATCAGTTGAAGGAATTCTTGAGGGAGGTATGTATTTAGTAGACTGAACACTCCTCTGCTTCCCAAGACACTATTAAGAGTATCTGCTCTGTTATTAGGTAGGTGTTGATTGAATTAGAACTTCCATCTGAAGTGCTAGATTTGTGCATGTGGTTTCATATATCAACATATTTTTTGAGCCATAAATTGAATCCATTTATTTCCAAAACGCAAGTGTTCAGTGCCTTTCTTGTTTATCTGTAGCTTAAGTTGTAGTTAACTTTTTTTAAGTTGCGATAATGAAGCGCATTCGTCATTCTAATGTTGTGCTCTTCATGGGTGCGGTTACACAACGGCCACATTTGTCAATCGTGACAGAATATCTACCAAGGTAAAGACATTTTTTAGTTCCTAATGCATTGTCCCGCAGTCTTGATGGCTGTGCCACTGCCATCCTTCTCACATGGGTTGGTACTGCAACGAGAGAGGGGTTGCTGGACGCAGTCAAAATTGTTGTGAATTTAGCAATTTGCTTCCTGAATTATTTTATTATTTGAACTACTTCTATTTAAAACAAGTGATGGAAGGCTAACTTTGCACAAATCCTGATTTTGTGGAACAGGGGTAGTCTATACCGCCTCATCCATAGGGCAGATGCTGGTGAAGTTTTGGACCAAAGGAGACGCTTACGCATGGCTCTGGATGTGGTTTGTAGTGGGCTCTACTGTTATGAACCTTTTCTATTGTTAACACTTGCTGTTGTATTATTAATTTATGATATTGCACTCGATGCAGGCCAAGGGTATTAACTATCTTCATTGTCTTAGCCCTTCGGTAGTTCACTGGGATCTTAAATCTCCAAATCTGTTGGTTGATAAAAATTGGACGGTGAAGGTACATCTATGAATGTTATAATCTTTTCCCTGTTGCTAGTCAAACAACAAACTCAAGCTTTATCTTATACATTATGCTCAGGTATGTGATTTTGGGTTGTCCAGATTCAAAGCAAACACTTTCATATCTTCAAAATCTGTTGCTGGAACAGTAACTCTCTCTCTCTCTCTCTCTCTCTCTCTCTCTCTCTGAGCATAAAGTTATATTATTGGACCAGCACATAAAATAAAACTTACTGATGAGAATGCTAGTCATGCCTACTGACTTGAGCTGAACCTCCATCCCAAACTCTGTATTTAGGTGTCCTGATTCTTGATTCATGAGCAAATTTCTACATGCTTCTGATGCTAAATTGAAAAAGTGCTACATAAGCAATCAAATCCACTAAGCAACTTCATGCTAATAGGGGCATTAACAAATATTTAGACCATATTTGGTGAGAATTGTTCCTAAGCTAGTCCAATAGTAATGGAAGCATCAAGCTGTCTCAAAGGTCACGAGCAAATTAAAATTGCTTCCCGACATTCAAGCCAAGTTTTTCTGGAAATAGTAAGAAAGTCTTATGTTAAGTACTATAGCCCTTATGGTAAGCTGGCCAATTAATCTTTCTTCACTCACCTGATTATAGCAATCAATCATATAGATATCGTGGATGCTCTCTGGTTGATGCTCTAGTTATAGACTTGTTCATGGCCAATTAATCTTTCTTCATTTTATTTAGCATAATCTATAATTATATATATATATTACTTCACAATGTTTAAAATGAAATAAATATTACTATAATATATCTAAATTGGAAAATTTCATATTTTATTACTTTGCTAAATACATTATTAGGCTTTTCTAATTATATAGTTGCATTGTTAAGTGCCTCTAAGAAGGTTGTAATTGATCTTCACAAGTAATAATGAATAGTTTGTCGGTGGTGAAACAACTACTTAATTTTATTATTTATTGTTTCTACATAATTAATGTGTTCTTGCATTAATAACATTTATTTTACCTTTTAACAAGTTCTGGTGGTGCTCTCCATACTTGAACTATCTGTATTTATGTGATGAACGTGAAGTTTGAATGTGGTGCTTGCAAGTGGAGGTGAGAGTTTTGAATCTGGCTTGTGATTGATGTGCTAATTTTATTATCGACAATGATTATAATTTGCTAACTTTATATTTTTTTTATTTCTTTTTTGGGTTAGTTTCTTTATTTTTTTTATGACTGATTCTAGTGTTTTTTTTTTTTTTTGTAGGAGCATTGGCCAGCTTGTTCCTTGAAATAAGCATTGGCCCATGAATGAGTTATCCAATATTTTGATGGTTTTGTAACATTTTTTGGGGTATGGTTTGTGGTTAAATATAAATAGGTAGGAAATATTACAATTTTTCTTCTATTGTTTGTCAAATGTAAAATTTTAGCAATCTGGAAGAGGATGGAAAAGGAATTAAACTTGTTTGGTTTATTTTTAGTTTATGTGTTTTTGTATAGAATCCTTGACTTTTAGATTTGACCTTATTTAGCTAATAGTGCAATTTGACAATTGAATCCTTACTTTGCTGCTTTTTTTTTTTTTTTTTTGAAGCATTATTATACAGATTTAGTGAGTTCAAATGAAATTTATTTATATTTTTTCTTTTCTATAAATAGCAGTGTTATTTTTTTTTTAAATAAGGAGAAAATATGGCGTTTTTGAAAAAACGTCATTAAATGTCGTCATATAATGTCAGTGTGTAACTGTAACGGAAAAGATGACGTTTCTTCAAAAACATCACTAAATGTCGTCATATGACGTCAGCGTTTAACTATAACGGTTTTTACATAACGGATGTTTGAGAATTTACGGCGTTTTAAAAAGCGCCAGCTAAAGTCATTAGTGACGTTTAATAAACGTCATATACCTAAGACGGCGGCCGTATCCTCGACGCAAATTATAAACGTCACTATAGCCTTTAACGACGTTTCTAAGGCTTATAGTGGCGTTTTTTAAACGTCACTAATGCCAAAAATTCCTGCAGTGAGATTATCATAGATATGATTTCAATGTATGTTAGCCAAAGTTTTTAAGGTTGATATTAAAACATTATGCCAATCTATTGTTCTTTGGGATTGGCATTGATCTGCTGTTGGTTTATCATGCTCTATTTTCCCCTAAAATGTTTTAATCTGCAGATGTGGTTTCCATAAAGATGGCTTTTCAAGAAATTCTGGATGTGAAATTGACTGCAGATGTGGTTTGGTGAACTATATTTGAAACATAATTTGGATTGGGGTGTTGTCCAACCCGTGAGTCCATCACATTTCGATAATTCAAACTATTCATTTTATAAGGTCTTTTGTGTATATTATCTAAAACAATTAAGTCGATCTTATAATCATAACTTATTCAATTTATTGTATTTGTGTCCAAAAAGAATGAATATCAAATGTGATTTTAAAAATAGACCATTTATTTTTTTGTAATAAGCTCGATAAATTTAGTAACTTACAACTATTTGATTGACCAAATTTTGTGTGAATATGATATAAGCAAACAATCCTACAAAATGAACAGTTTTAAAATTGGACTCGTGGTGAGTTCGACAGGCTCAGACAGTGCCCTTTAGCCCAAATTGTGGACCGGAAGGAATTCAACTATGTTTTAAAATAGTCCGGCCTTGTTTGGCAACTTATTTTTTTGGTTACAGGGAAATCCTCTCACTCTCCCGCAGGTCCAAGGCAGCGCCCCGAGGAGATCACCAGGGTGTCCTGTTGTTCGTTCCGAGCCAGAGACTATAACCTGGAAGCTTGTCCCGACCTCACAAGGCAAGCTTCGGTAAGTCAAGACTCGCACAGCGGGGGAGAATGAAACCCACACCAAGTAGCTGATAAGGCATCCTTGAGGGAACTTATTATCGTAGAGGGAACTTACGTATATGTCTTAATAGATGGATTTATTATCCAATACGTCCTATGATAATTAATGGCATTTTTCATCAAACACTATTAAAAAAGTCACTAATAGTTAATTTTCAGCAACAGTTTGAAAATCTTGTCATAAAATGTCACTAATGATAAGTTTTAGCGACAATTTAAGAAAATTGGAGCAAAAAAACGTCATTAATTTTCAATTTTCAACGACAATTTGAAAAATTCATCACAGAAAAACGACTCTAATTGTAAATTTTAGTGACAATTTATAAAACTGTGAAAAAAAATCACTAATTGTCAATTTTTAGAAACGTATGTAAAAAATCGTCACAAAAAATTATTTTTAGAGACGATTTTATTAGGACTTATTTTTAATAGTCCAATTATTATGATCTAGTGGTAGTTTACCCTTATTTTTTTTAGCTTACAAGTCAAAAAAGTTATTAAAAAGTTAAATAAAAAAAAAATCAACAATTTATACCACAGAAGTCAAAGGTTTGTTTTCTCTCTATTTTTTTTAGTAAAATGTCAAAAAGTAAATATATTAATTTTTTTTCTCATATTTTAACCAAAAATTCAAAAAATTATTAAAATAATATGTTCTAAAAAAAGGAAAAATTGCATTTAAGTGAATCGGTGGTAAAAAAATTACATTTTTATGATAGTGCAAATCTCTTTTGTATGATACAAATTCATTATTGTGCTTGGTATAACTCTCCCTGCTTGTCAAAGTTGCACCCAAAAAAATTCTTATTTATAAGGCAATTGTTTTGTGATTACCCATGTATTTACAATTTCCCTTTTGAAAAAAAAAAAAAAACCCTAAGAAGTTAGTTTTGACTTTTTTTGAAAAATGTTTTGCATAAAATTAGAAATTTTGGATTTTTTAAAAAATTTCATTTTGTTTTTGTTGCAAAGTGCAATTTGGTGTTTGATAAAGCTAAAAATTGAAAATTAAAAATTAAATATTAAATGTTAAATTTTTTAAGTTGAAAAGTTGTTTGATAAAATTTTAAGTGCTGAATTAAAAATAAATTTTGATATGTGTAAAAAGAAATTAAAATTTATTACTTTAAATTTTTATATTGTGATGATGGTGGTGTTGGTGTTAGTGGTAGTGGTAGTGGCAGCGGTGGCGGTGGCGGCGGCGGCGGCGGTGTAGGTGTAGTGATAGTGAGAGCGATAATAGTAATAGTAAAATGATGGTGATGTTCATGACAATAATGACAATGGTAATGAAGGTGGCGGTAGTGGTGGCGATGACATGATGGTGGTGGCGACGGTAGTGGAAGTGATAGTGATAGCGGTGGTAGTAGTGGTGACATGATGGTGATGGTTGTGATAGTGGTAGTAATAGCGATGGCCATGCATGGTGGTGACATGGTGATAGTGGTGGCGGTAGCATGATAATTGGGGTGGTGGTGATAGTAGTAGTAGTAGCGATGGTGATAGTGAGTTTATTATAATGTATATTGATATTGATATTTAATATTTATATATTCAGTCAGAATTAAGTTTTATATAACTTTAGAAAATTTTGAATTTTAACTTACATTTTTAGAGATATCTAAATTTTTAAGTAATATCAATTATAATTATTAAATAAATTTAATTAATTATTATTTAATTAATTTAATTTTAAATGCTGAATTATGTTATCAAAAATCGTCTCACCATTGATGATTTGAGCTTTGTACATTGCACCAAGAAAAAAATTGACATTGACGGGACAAACAAGCCACCAAAAGAATTTTCAAACCACCAAAGATTTGGATTTCTTCTGCCAGCAAAAGTTTTGTCTTCTATCAGCTTGTAATTATTTTTGAAAAATGAAACTGATGTGTGTTTTTCTTTTTTTAGTTGGACTTAATTCTCATTAAGTTTTATTGAAAATAAATTATATTAAAATCGTCAATAAAAATAATTTTTGTGACAATTTTTTATATATGTAGCTAAAATTTGATAATTAATGACTTTTTATCACAATTTTTATAAATTATTGTTAAAATTTACAATTAGTGATGTTTTTTGTGATAAAATTTTGGAAAATTTACCCATAAGTCCTAGTTTTTGAAACGTTGAACCATTTAGTCCTAAAAGTTTTCTTATGCTCCATTTGGTCCCATTTTTACATCAGCATGATGTAAATGATGTAAATGATCGAATGTTTCATTCTATAATTTCAAAATTTATTGAAATCTGATGAACATTAGATGTTTTTCATCATATATTTTCAAACATTATTGAAATTTGATGAACATTAGATGTTTGAAATCTAATGTTTGTAACATGACTCTGATGTTATTAACATCGTATCTGATGTTATTAACATTGTAATGGAACCTTTCAGTCTATAAGAAAACTTTTAGGACTAAACAGTGCATAAGTTATTAATTTGGGATTTATTGGTGCATCTCCCTAAAATTTTTAAATTGTCGCTAAAAATTGATAATCAGTGATTTTTTTGTAACATTTTTTTTAAACTATTACTAAAATTTATAATTACTGATCTTTTTTATGATAATTTTTAAACTGTCACTAAAAATTAATAATTAATAACATTTTTTAATAATATTTAATAAAAAATATCATTAATTCTTATAAGACGTGTTAAATAATAAATCTATTTATTAAAATTTATACGTAAATTTCTAAATATATTAATTAAAATATTCGAAATGGGTACAGGGTCTTGACTGCTCCTACCTGCCCCCTTGCGTCCGTCACCAGAATCACCATTTTTCGGTTGCTTTTTAAGATACACCACGCGCAAAGATGCAAGCAGCGCAAAGTCCAAAGTTTAAGGGGAAAAAGTTAGGAAAAATTATAAAATAAAATCAGAATTGGACCCTTGAACAAATTAAATCTTCAATTTTTTATTTTTTTAATTTATTTATTTATTTTTAATTTAAATCATTTGTTTATTTTCATTAAACAGGATAAGGGAAAGAAAGGTGTTTTGAGAAGTTGATAAAAAAATTAATTTTTTGACTTTTTGACTTTTTTTGTGATTTTTTTGACAAAAATTTGGATTCTTTTGGGTAAAAAAAAAAATTGACTGTTTTGACTAAAAAAATTAAATAGTCAAAAAATTTTTGGTGTGTTCCCAAAAGACCCCATAATAAGAGAAGGGTGATGCCCGAGTAGCTGCGTTGTTCATCTTAATTATAAAATTGAGTATATTATTCATATAAAAATAAGGTTAATCAAACATACGGAATTCTATGATTAGATCATAATTATTTTTTGATAATTATTAAAATCATATTAATTATTTTTTAAACAGAAATGTAATTTTGTCATAGACTCTAATTAATTTAACTTTTTTATAAATAATTTACTAAATAAATTTCATGATATAAATAATTTAAATCATCCAAATAGATTTAAGAAACGCTCCCACAGACTCACAGCTAGGGATGTAATCGGCTCGGGACGGTCAGTGTTTGGGTGAAATTTTGCACCCAACCGATAATGTCGGTTTTATTATATTGAAAACCAATACAGACCAAATTTTTTATCAAACTACACTAAACCGCACCGATTCAATCGGTTCGGTTCCATGCGGTTTAATCGGTTTAAATGTTTTCAAAATTAAGTCATTTCTTAAATTTATAGTATAATAAATAATTTATATAAAAATATTAAATTAGCCATTTGTACACAATTTTAATCATATCTAATCTAACCATTCACAAAAATACAAATAAAAAATTAATAAATATTAAGGCTTGAAGCTTTTAGTGAATTAAAATTAGAAACAAAATATAATTTCAGAATCAAAGTCTTGACATCAAAACAAAACCAAAACTTAAAACAATCATCCCATAAGTCTAAACCACAAGTCTATCAAATAGAGTCAAAATATTCATTATATATTTAATATATATTATATGTAAATATATTCGGTCGGTTTCGGTGCAAATCGGTGTATAGTATACCAAAACCGACACCGAACCGAAAACTAAAAAAAATTAATTTTTAAAACCGAACAGACCGATTCATATTAAAATACCGACCAAATATGACCGATTCGATCGATTTAATCAATTTTTTTTATTTTTCTAACATCCCTACTCACAGCACCTTGCGGCGCCTATCAGGGAGAACACCCTCGCCAGATTGAAGTGGGATACGCGACAGAGACCCAGAGTCAACAAACAACTTTCTTAAGCAAAAGCAAGGTGGCTTTTAAGCATGAACGTGTTCACATGTGAGGACTGTCTAATTTTATTCAAGGTTTGACGAGATTTTTTTTTTTTTTAATATTCTAAAAAAACAATTTAAAGAATTGATCAATTTTTTAAATTATTTAAAAAACTAATCTGCTTTTGAAATCACATTTTAAAAATATAATTTTAAAATTAAAATTATATTTTTAATATGCAATTTCACCTTGAAATCGCATGTTGAATTTGTAATTTCACCATGTCATCATAAATTACATTTTCAACTTACGATTTTAAGGTAAAATTACAGGTTGAAAATACAATTTTAATTTTAAAATTACATTTCGAAAATGTGATTTTAAAAGGAAGTTAATTTTTCAAATAGTTCAAAAAGTGGGTCAATTCTCTAAATTTTTTTTTTTTTTTAGAATATTAAAAAAAGAAACTCAAGGTTTGACACCTTGAATGATCAAACACCCTTGTTTGGTTTAACTTTTAGCTTTTATTTTTTTAATTTTTTGATTATTCATTTTTTTTTTAAATATTTAGTTACTTTATTTATATATATATATATTTCAATCAAAGTGTTTTACTTCTTTCTAGATGAATTTAAAAATAAATATATACAAAAAAAAATTACTGAAGGCAAAAAAATAAAAATGTATTAAAAAAATTTAAAAATAGCGAACTTTATTCAAAATTTTCAGAAGTATTTTTTTTTATTTTTTAGGTACATCTTTTTTTTTGATGAAATTTTTAAAGATTTCTTCACAAATTACTTTTTAAGTAAATCTAAAAAGTTTATTCAAAAAGTAATTACAATATTTTATTTTATTTTAAAATTAGTTAGACAACAAAAAAAAAAAAAAGCATAAAAATAAAAAACATAAAACAATTTTACAGACCAAATTAAATTTGCAACAAATCGAGAAAATTCTTTTGGTACCAGAGGTTTAACTTGAGTAGACGCACAACCCAAACGAACAACTTGAGTTTAAATTCAAAAGTATATAGGGTTGAATGTATTATAATTGAAAAATTAGGAATTAAAATAATACAAATCTCAAATTATAGGAACTGTTAGTGTAATTTATTCTAATTTAAAATAAAAATAAAATTATAACAATTTTTTTTTTATAAAGATAAAGAGATAAATGCTGATGTAAGTAGAATTATCCTAATTTTTCTTAGGATGAATTACAATAATTTTTCTTAAGATTTGAAAAAAGGGCGTTGATTGAGGCCTCGAAAATGAGGCTCGAAATTGCCTCGAATGCATTTTTTTTTTTTTTCTTTTTTTTTTCTAGGCTAATACATTGCAAAAAAATAATAATAAAAATAATAATAATAATAACAAGCAAAGCATCAACCCAGCAAAAAAAAAAAAAAAGCAAATTCAAGCCAAATTTGAGCCAAAAAATTTGAGGCCTCAATCATTTAATATAATCATAGTAAGTTATTTTAATATTTTAATTTATGTAAATATAATTTTTATCAATAATTTATTATTCATATAAATTTATCTCTATGTTTGCATATCATTTGTATTAATTAAAATTTTAAGTGTATTTATAAAAATAAAAATAAAAAAATGAAAAATATCAAACAGGGTGTAGTTGACAAGGAAGTTTCCGTTGAAAACTATGACCAACCAGTGGCGTCCACGTCGTAGGTGCAATTAAACAGGGTCACGTTCTCTGTCACACCGGCGGATGTTGGCATCACACACACGATTCAGGTGACTTAAACGGTAGTACGTCGGCCACGTCCCAATAATTAGGTCAAGTTTGGCTAAACTAAAAAAGAGTATTGATTTTATCTTTTTATCTTTTTTGGGTCACATCAATCAATATCTTTTCTTTATTTTTTTTACACATAATATAAAAAAAGTCAAAAAGTATACTTATTTAGGGCTAGTTTGGCATGTACTAAATAAGTCAAAAAGTCACTATCTTATTTAAGTCACATCATCTTATTTAAATCACATCACCTCTCTAATACATCACATCAAACCCAATCCAAACTCAACCCAAACCCACCAATAAGTCAAAAAGTACACTTTTTTAAGACATCCCAAACCAACCCTTAGTCTTCCCAAACTTGTAAATTATACTCTCATCTATATTTCTATTTAATACATATTTCTCTTACGTTTGAAAAAATATATTTTTTTTTAAGATCTGTAATCTCATTACAAATTATTCTTTAAATAGTTAGTGTCATGTCTTAAAATTTTTTAAATGATCATTTTACTCTTTTTTTTATTATTTATTCTTCATATCGTCATGACTACGTGCCATTTTGGAAACATGGTAAAAAGTCACGTTTTTGGACAAAATGTCTAAAAACGTGGCTGCTAAAAACGCCAAAAAAGTCATTTGGCAAGTGCTAAAAACGCAGCCCTAAAATTACAAATTAGGGCCTATGAAAAATAAATAAAAAAAATAACTCTCCTATGTTGGGTAAGGGTATTTTGGTCATTTTAATATGATTTGACACCATAAATAAATATTAAACTAAAAAGCAAAAAGTCAACTTTTTACCAACTTCCCAAATCACTTCCAAAAAAGTCAAAAAACTTGGTAAAAAATCAAAAACCAACTTTTTACCAACTTCCCAAAACAACCCTACATTCTATAATTTTCCATAATTAAATTTTACCTAAACATGTATTTATTGAGTGAAGATATACAAACATAAATTTTATATAAAATTTTGAAACACAATAATATAGTTTAATAGTAACCTTTCACTATAAAACAAAACACTTACCAGCATAATTTATATTTACAACAACATCACTATCATAATATTTTTATGATATTTTTTGTATAAATTTTTATATATGAATATAATTTTTCATTTTTATTTTCACTATCATTCTTCTTTTTCGTCTATTCACCTATATTTATTACAATATTACCAAATACTAGCATTCACATTTATTACAGTATTATTAAATTTTTGTAATTTTATATATTTTTGTATTTGGTGAATTAAAAAAAATCACAAAATATTATACTTCTCAAGTATATTTAGATTAGGTGTATTTAAAAAATAAATAAAAATTCTTAAAATATTTAAAAAATAGTATAAATAAAAAATAAAGAAATTCAATTTTTTTTGTGAGTTTTTTTTTTTTTTTTTTTTACAGGAAAATCCTCCCACTCTCTCGCAAGTCCAGGACAGCCCCCTTTTGCAGAGATCACCAAGATATCCTGTTGTCCGTTCCGAGATAAGAGACTATAACCTGGGAACTTGCCCCGACCTCCCAAGACAAGTTTCGCTTAAGTCAGGACTCGAACAGCGAGGAAGCATTGGGAATGTTGTGGTAGCAACAATTTGAGACCAACCTCCTAACCAACTGCCCTACACTCAGAAGATTGGCCCAAGAGGTTTTGAACTTGGGACCTAGGGCCTTAACCCCCAAGCCTTTACCAAGTTGCCAAACACCCTTGGGTTTTTTTTGTGAGTTAAACTACAAAAGATGATTGTTATTTCTTTTGAAATGACATGAACAAAATATTAGTATTATTTTATTATTTTATATGTAGAAAGAGTAAGGAGCATTTTGGCAACAAGCTAAAAAAAGTCAATTTTTTAATTTTTTAGCTTTTTTAGCCAAAAAAATCAACTTTTTTACCCAAAAGAACCTAATTTTTTGTCAAAAAAATCACAAAAAAAAGTGTCAAAAAGTCAAAAAGTCAGCTTTTTACCAACTTCCCAAAACACTTCTAAGAGGTAAATATGTCATTTTAATCTGACAAGGGGTAAGTGTAATTTTTCAAACGTGAGAAGAGGATCCGTATTAAATAGAAATCTCAGGGGTGTCAATGTAATTTACCCTTAGGCAACGTTTGTGTGGCAGATTAAGTTGGAGGAGATTGCTAGTGAGGAGATTGTTAGTGAAAAGATTTTAATATGGGGATTGTTAGCGAGGAGATTAAGTAAAAGTGTGTTTGTTTTGATAATAGTGTGTGAGATGGTTAATGATGAGATTGTTAAATTATTTTTAAAATAAAATAAATTAAAAAAGTATTTATATATTAAAAAAATTAAAATAAATAATAAAATAAAAAGGTGTAATTGGTATTGTTAAAAAAAGAAGGGGAAAAAAAAATTGGCTGACCAACTATTTTTTTTGACCGACTAGCTATATTTGTAAAAAAAATATATATATATTCACTATACCGGGCATCCATGCGAACGATCAAAAAGACTGAAACTACTCACTATGTTCTTAATCCCATTTATTTTTCAACCAAACTAAGGCCAAGTTTGGGAAGACTAAAATAAGTGTACTTTTTATTTTTTTAGACTAAAAAATTGAGGTTGAAAATATGGATGTTTGGGTTAACTTCTTGACTTTTTATGGAAAAATGTGTAATAAAAAATTGTAAAAATTGATTTTTAGAGAAAAATTTGAATTAGAAGTTGTGCAGCCATAATTGTTGACTTTTGATGAATAGTGTTAACTTTTTAACTTTTTAAATAACCTTTTAACTTTTTAAATTATTTTACACATCCCAAACTTAGTCTCATTCTCCTACCAAGCAGGATTATTAAGTCGCCCAAATTGTGAAATCGATCATCCCAAACAACACTAAACATACTGTGGGTGAAACCTACCTACGGCAATCCTACTCCAATCTCGCCGTTGAAGTGGCTAAACAAAACTAGACCTTAATGTAATGAGAGAGGTAGGAATGTATTATTTTAATTGATTTTTTATATTTTTTTAATTATTTTAATTTGATTAAAAAATTATATTTAAAATGATAATTGATTGTTTTAAATTAATTTGATAATTATAAAAATAAAATAAAATAATTATAAATTACGAATTAAGTGTAATATTTTATTTTATTTTTATTAACTATTTTAATCAAATAATCGCTAGCTAAACAGAGCACGTGGATACACTGCAATTCGGGCGGCGCACTACTTCAAATTCCCAATTTTGATGCTCTCTTTTTTTTTTTTTCAATTGTTTTTTAAAGCTCTCAAATTTTGTTTTATTTTTATTTTTAAGCTCGGCTAATAGCCTATTTTAAAAAGTTTAATTTTTTGATTTTTTAATATTTTTTAAAAAATGTGTAAAATGTAACCTAAAAAAAGTTTAAAAACCAATAAGCTGACTTTAACCTACTTCATAAATAAAAATATAATTTTTGACACTACACACAATATAGTACAGAAAATTCAAATTTAGTTCTTTTATTTTTTGAACTAATATCGAATGAATTTTAATGAAGTTGAGTTGAGTAATTTGATACAAAAATCCTTGGCGTCTTGAATTGAGCTGCCTCAAATAGTTCGAATTTGTGCTCATCGGATGACCAGATGAATCACTTGTCTACCGCGATTGTCACCTTATCAATCATAGCTATCAACCTTTTTGACGGACGAGTAGCAAGATAAAATTTGAGTCATTTGAGCCAAACTCAAATTTAAGATACGCAACATTGCTCTAAATATTAATTATATAAATGTCACTATCACTTTATTATTGTGTTAAATTTTGTATAAATTCTTTGTTGTGATTTTTATAATGCATAAAATTGAATCGAATCAAGTTATAAATTATGTAAGGTTGACTCATAATTTTAATGATATTTAAAATCTATCCACACTTGACCTGTACTCTAATAATCCAATTTTAGATTAATTTTTAACAAATTGGAGATGAGTTAATCTCAAATAATTTCGTTTATGGTAAATAACACTAACACTCTTTGAGGTCTGGTCCAATTGCATTTCACCCCTCATTATTATCTCTGTGGTTAATAGTCTCATTTCATAAACCTCCTGCTTATATAAAAAGTAATAACTCTTAGTAGAAAAATAGATAAAATTACATTTAAAAAAATAAATAAATAAAGCAAAGGAAAGGAAAGGAAGAAAAAAAACAGAGAAAGTAAAGTAAAGGAAGAAAAGAGAGAGTATATGAGTTTAATATTTTCATTTCGTCTAGATAATTACAATAACAAGAAATTAGTGTAATTTCTCAAACATTATAAGTGATATATATTAAATTCAAACATTAAAAGGTGCAAGTATAATTTACCCTCGGTTTATTTAACAACCTTAAGAGTGGTGGAATTTGGTAGCATCACCAATTCCTTTTTTTAAACAAAAATAAATAATATTTTTGATATATAAATGTTTAAAAAAAATAAAAAAACACAAATAAAAACATGTTTATGTGTAATTTCACGTTCGCTGCCGCAACAAATTGAAAGAAAAAAATATCATTTAAAAGACAGAAGTGAAAGGGATCCCAAAAAAAAAAAAAATGAACAGTTCAAAGTCAGTTAAAAAATAAATAGATTTTTAAAAAAAAAAAAATTTTAACAATGGGTAACTTCAATATTGCTCAAGAGGATTCAGAAACAATGGCTTCGTTTGGGAAGTTTAGTTTTGGGTTTTTTTGATTAAAATAGTTATCAAAAAAACAAAAAAAAAAATGTAGTATAATAAGATAAAATATCACATCTAACCCATAATCATTATATTTTTTCTCTCACAAAAAAGTCAAAAAAATTTCTCAAACGAAACTTTTTAATCCCAGACTAAAATAACAAAAAAAAAAACTAAAAAACTAACCCAATTTCCAAATGAATCCAATAAGAGAAAACAGCAATGCTAGGTATCATGAAAAATCTTTCATGAAAATAATCATGAAAACTTTGTGACCCTTAGATTACACTTATAATAAAGCACCACACACTAATCAAGATAATCCAAGGATCATAAATTTTTCATGATCATTTTCATGAAAAAATTTTCATGATCCCTAACTTTTCTCAAGAGAAAATAAAGATGATGGAACACTCTCCATCCAAACAGATAAACCAGACAAAGTAACTATCATCCTAGCCAAACGGTGAGCAACCTTATTTCCCATTCGTTTGGTGTGAGTAATGCAAAGATGCCTCTGGCCTCCTGCGGTAAATCACGCAAGGGAGAGAGAAGAGACTCACCCCTTAGAATTTAAAAGGGACAAATGTATAATATTCTAAAAAAATAATCATAAAAAAAATTATTCAATGGTTCTGAAAAAGCCCGCGTAAAACTTATTTTGGAAAGTAAGAAAAAAAATTAATTTTTTGAATTTTTTTTTTTTAAATGTGCAAAATTGTAGAAAAATAATGTGATCTAAATAAGTCAATAAATTAATTTTTTTTAATTGCTAAAATAAACCTAATATTCTAAATCCATAATTATTGGGCGAAGCCACCACTTTTGTATCATGCTAGAGTATATGAAACCCCTTTTATTTTATAAAAGTTGTTTTGGTTTTGATTTTAGTTTTTTTTTTTTTTTAAATAAATACCAATTTGCCGAAAACAAAGACAAAAAAGATATTTTTAATATTTATTTTTAACCAATTAAAAATAAAGTTACATAAAAATAATTTGTATTTATTATTATTTTAACTTATTTGAAAGAAGAAAAAAAAAAGAGAGAGAAATTTAAATGTGAAAATTTGTATTATTTTAGAACAAATTACACTACTAATCTCAATATTTTAGTCTTTCTATCATTTTAATCCTTGCAAATTTAATCAGTTTAACTTTGACCATGTATTTATGATTTTGTCTCAATTAATCTAATTAATTATAATTTTTAGTATTTTTTTTAATCTAATCTCAACTTAGTAAGTTAATTTTAAGCGACGCAATGACTATTTTTTTTACGGATTGGCTTTCCTCCAATTCGTGATCGGACTGGAAGGTGCTTTTAGGCTCGTAGAGGCTCATCACGGGTCCCGTTTTGATAATTCGAACTGTTCAATGTGTAGAACTCGGCGAGTACTATATGTGTGTAAAAAAATCATGTTGATCGGATATCAATAGCTATTTTATCAGATCAGTTTCTGTCAATTGTTTATTTTTTCACCATCTATTTTTTTATATATATAAAACCGATTTAATCACATAACTATCGATATCCGATCAATGTAATTTTTTAAAAGTATATAGTACTCAACGAGTTCTACACATTGAAATATTCAAATTATCAAAATAGGACCCGTGATGAGTCTCAACAGACCCAACAATACTCTTCAATCTGTATCAGACTAGAGAGAAGCTAAACCCTTCTTTTAAAAATCACATTGTTGAGTTTGCAATTTGTCCCTTATTTTAACCCTTTCGATTTTCGGTTAGTACCAGATAAAACCTTTTTAGTCACGTGCATTTTGCGTGTATATCGTGCAAAATAATAATTATTCGTCGTATTTTGGATCCTTATCCGATTTCCCACTCAAGCATTTTGCGATTTCGTGCAAAATAATAAAATATAATAATGATAGAGGTCCCAGAAAACACAACTCTCACAATCTCAAAATAATCTAAACTATTCATGTCACTGTTTCGCAAAATTTTTAAAAAAAATTTAAACACATCAATAATACATCATTGGAGGTCATAAAAATCTTCCTTTATGGGAGTCCCAAACATTTCCCTAATAATTATTCCTCGTATTTTGGATCACTCAACGCTCATAAATATGATAAAGGGAAGAAAAATATTATAAGTTTTAAATATTTTACTAACTAAATAATTAAATGTCTTATATGAGTGTAGAATTTACAAAAGTATGAACTTTATACTTATGTGAGATATTTAGTCAATTATTTAATAGAAGATTTAGGCCTTGTTTGGGAAGGCTAAATAAATCCACACTTTTTATCTTTTTATCTTTTTTAGATCATATCAATCAACATCTCCTCTCTATTTTTCTATATATTTTTTATAAAAAATCAAAAAGTACACTTATTTAGAACATTTCAAATAACCCCTTAGTATTCCTAACATTACCTTAAGAGTAATCCTATATATTTGACCCATAAATTCATCTATAACACTGTAATAAAGAAATGGGGCTCTTAATTATTGAATATGTAATAAATTGAAAATTAATATCTATCCTAACATGTCACTGTATATAAAATTATTGAAAAAAAAAAATTAATGTGTTTTGTTTGAGTTTTTTTGGATTAAATTTTTTGAAAATTGAGTTTTTTTAGTTTTCGTATTCTTTTATTTTTGGTGAATATTTTTAAAATTTTAAACATTTTTTTTACTTTTTTAGATGCACCTTAGTTAGATATATCTAAAAAGTAAAAAATTTATAAAAAAATATTTTAAAAAATTAATAAATACATAAAAATACAAAAAATATACTGAATTCTTATATTTTTTTTGTATTTTTGGTATTTAGTGAAATTTTAAAAGATTTTTTTTACAATTTTTTTACTTTTTAGGTGTATTTATGTTAAATGTGTCTAAAAAGTAAAAAAATTGCTCACCATATTAAAAAAATTCAGTAAAAACAAAAAAACACAGAAAATAAGAAAGTATAATTTTCTGAAAAGTGTTTTCTGAAAAATGAAAACAAGCAAGCTGATTAGGATATGAAATTCACAAAAAGGTAAAATAAGTTAAAATAATAAATAAGACAAAATATCACATCAAACTCATAATTATTTTACTTTTGTTCTTACAAACATCATATCCAACTATAAAAAAACTTAATTATATTTTTAAACACAAAAATTTTAACTTATTAAAATAGTCAAAAACTAAAATAATTTATTAAAATAATAACTTTCCAAACACCTGTTACAATAGAGAAGTGATTGGTAGCTCAAATCTGCCCTCCCCCGAATCCCCTCGAAATCAAAACGACGTCGTTTTGTTGTTTTGATTTTTTTTTTTTTTTTTCAGAAGAAGAAAATCAAAAAAGAAGAAGGAAGAAGAAGAAGAAGAAGAGAATGAAGAAGAAGAACTGGAAGGGGCTGTCAACCAAGGGCGGAGGCGCGGTGATCTGCGACAGAGGCGGAGGTCGAGCTGTAACGATCGGCCAAGTTGCGACGGTCGGCGGAGGCGGAGGGGGCTCTCTCTCTCTCTCTCTCCATTCCCTTTTCTCTCACTGTTTCTCTCTCTTCTCTCTTCTCTCTTCTCTCCTCTCTCTCTCTCACGCCTTCCCCCTCTTCATTTTTCAGGAGATTCAGGGAATAATTTTTCGAAGAAAAAATCATTTCTGGTTATAATAAGCGAAATTGAGATAAGTACACAATCAATCAACTCCAACTGCCTTTATAATAACAGAACTGATTAGTGCCCCGAAAAAAAGGGGCACTAAAGCCCCGAAATTCCATATCAAGTAAAAAAAAAAAAAAAACTTACCCAGAATAGAAATTAGGGGCATTAGTGCCCATCAAATTAGTGCCACAAAACATTTTTGTTATAATAATGGAAGCTAATATATCCTTTGGTGAATTACTTGACAATATGGTGAAAAAAAATTACAAAAATATGAAAAGTACATGTGAATTTAGGGACTTTTCTCAAATTAAGTCCCTATACTATTTTATTTTTCAAACTAAATATAATTGGTCGAATTTTCTAAACTAAATTGAAACGTGTTTATCAAACACACTTTTAGTATTTTTGTGGTCTAAACAAACAAAAAAAATAAAATTACGACAGCGTGTTTAGAAAACGCGCTTTCAATTAAGGTCGCGCAATTACAAATCGCTCGTTTACTAATTATCACGTTAATTAATAAAATGCAATTAAAAAATACACAACGTGAAAATGTGTTTTGAAAACATACATTTAATAAAAAATAATAATTAATTAATTTTACACCCACAACACACACACTCACACTCTTTTCTCTCTCTTTCTCCAACACACATTAGCCCCGTTTGGTAGAGCTGTGGGAAACAGCTTATAGCTTATGCCTAAACAGCTTATAGCTTATAACTTTCAGCTTAAGTTGATTTCCAGCTTATTCTTAAAGCATCTCCTGCCCCACTCAAAGAACAAGCTGATTTCTGACTTCAAAAAAGCTATAAGGTATAAGCTATAAGCTAAACCAAACACATCAAAATAGCTTAAATTAAGCAAAAAGCTGGAATAAGCTGATTATAAGCTGTGCCAAACAGGGCCATTTACACCTACTCGCACTCACATCACAACACTCACTCTCTCTCTCTCTCTCTCTCTCTCTCTCTCACACACACAGTTATAATAAATAAATAAAAATAAAAATAATTAATTTTATTTATTATATTTATTTTAATAAAACATATATGATTTTTAATATATATATTATTTTATAAAATTGAGACCAATATTAAATATATATAATAATAATAATTTATAATAATAAATAATAATCAACTATATAAAATGATAACTTTTTTACTTTAATTCTTAAATTTTTTTTTACTTTTTATTTTAAGGTTTAGGATTTAGGGTTTAATTCTTAATTTTTTTTTTATTTTAGGGTTTAGGGATAAAATTTATTATTTTTAGTTTAGGGTTTAGGGTTTAATTCTTAAAATTTATTTATTTTTATTTTAGGATTTAGGCTTTAGAATTTATAGTTTAATTCTTAAATTTTTTTATTTTTATTTTAGAGTTTAGGGTTCAATTCTTAAAATTTCTATTTTATTTTAGGGTTTAGGGCTTAATTCTTAAAATTTATTTATTTTTATTTTAAGGTTTAGAATTTAAGGTTTAAGACAAAGTGTAATTTATGATGCCAAAAAATATAGTAAGAACATAAATATATATATATATATATATAAAACTGTGTCGTTTTAAGTATAATAAAAAACCACAATAGGGAGTCACAACAGTGACCCCGCGGCCAAAAAAATAAGATAAGGCTTAGCGTCAGACATCACACACACTCACACTCTTTTCTTTCTCTCTCTCTGACACAGTTACACCCACATCACTCCACTCTTTCTTTCACGCATATCCACATACACATATAATAAATAAATAAAAATAAAAATAATTAATTTTATTCATTATATTTATTTTAATAAAATATATATAATTTTTAATATATATAAATTTTATTTTTATAAAATTAATACCAATAAAAAGATATCAATCATATTTTTAAAATGAAACCAATATTAAATATATATAATAATTTATAATAATAAATAATAATTACTCTGTGTGGTTTGGTTATATTTTTTAAATTATTAGTCTCATTTTAAAGATAATCAAACCAAATAGAGTGATTGTTATTTTTTACAGACGAATATCAAATATATGTAACAATAATTTATAATAATACATAATAATCAAATTAAACAGAGTGATTATTATTTGTTATTATAAATTATTACATATATTTAATATTAGTCTCATTTTAAAAATATGATTGATATCTTTTTATTGGTATTAATTTTATAGAAATAAAATTTATATATATTAAAAATTATATATGTTTTATTAAAATAAATATAATGAATAAAATTATTTTTTCTTTTTATTTAAGTGTGTGTGGATGTGTATGAGAGAGAGAGAGAGAGAGTGTGGAGTGATGTGAGTGTGAGTGATGTGGGTGTAAGTGTGTCTGTGAGAGAGAGAGAGAGAGAGAGAGAGAGAGAGAGAGTGAGTGAGTGAGTGTGTGAGTGAGTGAGTGTGTGTGTGTGTGATGTGGGTGTAAAATTAATTATTATTATTTTGAAAATTGTTTAAGAGCTCTAAAATAATGAGCTCTAATAGCTCTAAAAATACTGTAGCCCTAATTGATGTGATTATTATTTTTTTTTTTTAAATTTTCAGCACTGCCAGCTCATTAGAGCTGGCTTAGTGATGCATTTTTAGTGGTATATAGCACCACTGTATTATTTTTTATTGATGCATGTTTTCAAAAAAACACGTTTTCATGTTACGTGTTTTTCAATTGCGTTTTATTAATTGACGCGACAATTAGTAAACGCACGACCTTAATTAAAAGTGCATTTTCTAAATATGCTTTTATAATTTTGTTTATTTTATCTGTCTGGACCACAAAAATATTGAAAGCATGTTTAGTAAATACGTTTCAACTTAGTTTAGAAAATTTGGCAAAATTGGACTTAGTTTAGGAAATAAATTAGTGTAGGGGTTTAATTTGGGAAAAGCCCCGTGAATTTATGATATAATGATATAAATCTTATATACACCCTTTTGTGTTTGTATATTTTCTCTTTTCTATCAAACTGTTAAGTGAGGTCTTATTTGTCATAATCTCAAAAAGTTAAAAAGTCATTATCTTATTTAAGTCACATTATTTTATTTAAGTCATATCAACTCTTTATCATATCACTTTAAACTCAACTTATACCCAACCCATATTTCATAAAAATTCAAAAAGAAGGTTTATTTGGATCATCTCAAACGACTCCTAAGTTGTCATTTGGCAATGGACTTTTTTTATAAAAAAAGAATTGTGTGACTATTTTAGCTTTAGATTAAAAATTTGTTTTGTTTAACTTTTTAAATTTTTTTGATTTTTATGAAAGAAAAAATAAAATAATTATAATTTAAATATGACATTTTACCTTATTAACTTAGACAAGGTTCTTTTGGGAACAGCTACTTCGGGTTTTTTTGGCTATTTTAGTCACAAAAGACAAAATATGTTATTTTAGCTACAAAAAATAAAATATCACATCTAATCCATAATCATTACACTCTTTTCTCACAAAAAAAATCAAAAAAATTAAAAAGTTCATTCCAAACTAAACTTTTTAGTCCAGACTAAAATAGTCAAAAATGTCAAAAAAAAACTAACCCAGTTCCCAAACAACACCTTAATATATTTTATCTTTTATGTTTTTTTAAGTCAAAAACACCCATTGGCAAACGAAACTCTCCCTTTACTCCTTTTAACTGTAAAGTTACATTTCTTTTTAAAAACAATTATTGTTATGCTTTCTGTCCCAAAATATTAATTAATTTTGAAAATTTTAATTTTTTTGGTAGTAATTATTACATTTTAAAAATATTAAAATTTTAAAACTATCATTTGGTAGTACAGTTATTATATTTCAAAAATAATAATGTTAATAAATTCAAAAGAAGAATAAAATAAAAAATTTATATTATTTTAGTTCTTAATTTTTTAAAATATATTAATATTTTAAAATAATAAAAAAATAAAATAAAAAATTAATATTTTGAGGATAAGGGAGTATTTGTTCCATCTTTATTAACAATCTTTCCACAGTATTTGTTTCTGGAATCTCCTAATATTTAATTTGCTAAGTTCCCATGTCATAATGTTGGTATTTATAAATGGAGAATTCTATTGTACATCTCATATGCATCATTAGTTGTATCATTTTTCTCTTTAATTATGATTAATTTTTTTCTTTAGTTATAACATTATTTTTAGATATTTGGTTATAATTTTTTTTATGTTTGATTATGACTTTTTATTTTATTTTATTTTTAATTATGACTCAGAAAATATAAAAATTATGTAATTTTTTTTATTGTAATTATAAAGTACATATGTACACGCCGTGTAACAATCCAGATTTTTAATTATTTTGTAAAATTTATACTAATATTATTTAATCTCAGTTCGAAAAATATATAATTTATTATATATTATTATACGTAATTTTGTAAAATAATATAATTATTAAATGTTTATGGGCCAAAATATAAATAATAATAATAATAATAATAATAGGTGTGGTACTAAAATAAATAATTAATTTTTCATTGATATATGATAAAATGTAATTTAATAATGAATTAATTTATTTATATAATTATATTAAAATATTAAATCAAAATATAATTATTTTAAATATCTATTAAAAATAAGAATAAATCTTTGTTATTATTATCGAAATCTGTCGCGTATCAACTCTCCTCCTATAAAAGGGAGGTGGCGTCCGCAGGAAAAGAGGAGGAAAGAAACAGAAAAGAAAAGAAGGAAAGAAAATAAAGAAAGGAAAGAGGAAAGAAAGAGGGGAGAGAAAGAAAAGAACAATAATAGAAACTGAAAGAGTCTTTGATAGTGAAAAGAAAGAATAAGATATTAAAGATAAGGTGAGTTATATTATACCTTGAGTCACCAAAATATATTTAACATATATTTTTACTTACTATATTTATTTTATAGAAGTTATGTTTTATAAATTATTATAAACTATATTATTATTTCAGTTACGTGGTTTAATTTCTGAACTCTATTTGCTAAAAAAAAAACTCATGGATATGTTTGTTTTACTTTTAAAGAATATTTGACTATGACCTTATATACAATTATATTTTGTAAGTACCACCACGGGAGTCTCACGCCTTGGGGGACTTAAATAACCATCGGCCTCTGTTTGATTACTTTGTGGCCCTCTGATCCATTGACCACTGTTCTGTGCGGAGCAAAGTGCTGTGCGAAGCTAAGTGCTGCACTATTGTGGGAGCCACCTCTAGAATCCGTACGAGCCATCTCTTGAATCCGTACCTCTGTTCTGTGCGGACCAAAGTGTTGTGCGAAGTTAAGTGCTACACTATTGTGAGAGCCACCTCTATAATCCGTATGAGCCACCTTTTGAATCCGTACCTCTGTTCTGACTATCACTTCTGTGACCTCTGTTCTGTTCTGTTCGGTACTGTGGTTATGATTATATATTTATATAATATATGTATTTCAGTTTCTACTACTTAAATGATTTGTTTATGTAAATGTTTTGGCCTAACTAACTATCCATGGTTATTTCATGTCCCTTATACTCTTGGTATAATATTTTTCACTCTGTCATGTACTTATAGTTGTTTATTAATTTTCAAGAAATAGGTTTTGGAAAGTCTAAGATGCGGAGTTGCGGAATAGACACACACAGCACTTTTATTGATATTTTTCTATGTAAATAACGACTTTTTTAGTCAATACATTTTGTAATAAAAATAGAAACTCCGATGATTATTTTTGTACCCTTACTTAAATATTTCTTCCGCTTGCGTTTATTAATTTGTTTAAGAATTGGCCGGAGGTAACCTCAGTTACTGGCCATTACGATACTTAACTCTTGGGTACGGGGAGCGGGTCGTGACAAGTGGTATCAGAGCAATGGTTTATTAAAAAAAAAAAAAAAACTATTATTGGAGCATAGGACACATGCACATTTAAGAAGTGAGATAGTGAGTAATTAGTACCGAATTATTATATTTTGTTCGTCGATTTAATTATATTATAATTTTATATGATTATATATATAAATTTTTTTTAGTATGTCTAATTTGTGAAGGATATTAGATATAATTTATATTTGTTATAGTAAAAGAAGGATAAGAAAAGAAGGATGTCGGGTTCAAGCACCCACCAAAATTATAATATAATTAAATATAAATATAATTTTCAGTTCAGTATTGAAAAAAAAAAATTTATTTTGATGTTTTAAAAGTGGGATCAAATTATAAAGATACTAATTTTGAAACTATTTCCCGTCAATGAAAAGTTCATCTCAAATTTTTTTAATTCTTGCATATAATTCTGTCATTGTGTTCTCATTTTTATTTATTTTTATCATAAACAAAACGTGTGAAAAGTTTTTAAAGTCGCTCATTGTTTATCATTTTGGCCCAAACATTTTTAACAACTAGATAGTGAATTGTTTTTCGCAAAATATATATATTTTTTTGACGTACTATTTTCTATCAGATTAATCATCTAATATATATTTATCAAAGTGCGCAGCGGATAGCTTCCACATGACAAATTTCGAGGACAAAATTTTAAAAGGAGGGAAGATTGTAACAACCCAGATTTTTAATTATTTTATAAAATTTATACTAATATTATTTAATCTCAATTCGGAAAATATATAATTTATTATATATTATTATGCGTAATTTTGTAAAATAATATAATTATTAAATGTTTATGGGTCAAAATATAAATAATAATAATGGGTGTGGTACTAAAATAAATAATTAATTTTTCATTGGCATATGATAAAGTGTAATTTAATAATGAATTAATTTATTTATATAATTATATTAAAATATTTGGGCAAAATATAATTATCTTAAATATCTATTAAAGATAAAAATGAATTTTTGTAATTATCATCGAAATCTGCCACATATCAACTCTCCCCCTATAAATGGGAGGTGGCGTTCGCAGGAAAAGAGGAGGAAAGAAACAGAAAAGAAAAGAAAAGAAGGAAAGAAAAGAAAGAAAGAGAGGAAAGAAATAGAGGAAAAATAATAGAAGTTGAAAGGGTTTTTGATAGTGAAAAGAAAGAGTAAGATATAGTGAAAAGAAAGAGTAAGATATTAAAGATAAGGTGAGTTATATTATATCTTGAGTCACCAAAATGTATTTAACATATATTTTTACTTACCATATTTATTTTATACAAGTTATGTTTTATAAATTATTATAAACTATATTATTATTTCAGTTACGTGGTTTAATTTCTGAACTCTATTTGCTAAAAAGAAACTCATGGATATGTTTGTTTTACTTTTAAAGAATATTTGACTATGACCTTATATACAATTATGTTTTGTAAGTGCCATCACGGGAGTCTCACGCCTTGGGGGACTTAAATAACCATTAGTCTATGTTTGGTTACTTTGTGGCCCTCTGATCCATTGACTTCTTCTGTGTGGAGCTAAGTGCTGTGTGGAGCTAAGTACTACACTATTGTGGGAGCCACCTCTAAAATCTGTACAAGCCACCTCTTGAATCCGTACCTCTGTTCTGTGTGGACCAAAGTGCTGTGCGGAGTTAAGTGCTACACTATTGTGGGAGCCACCTCTAGAATCCGTATGAGTCACCTCTTGAATCCGTACCTCTATTCTGACTGTCACTTCTGTGACCTCTGTTCTGTTCTGTTCTGTTCGGTACCGTGGTTATGGTTATATATTTATATAATATATGTATTTCAGTTTCTGCTACTTAAATGATTTGTTTATGTAAATGTTTTGGCCTAACTAACTATCCATGGTTATTTCGTGTCCCTTATACTTTTGGTATAATATTTCTCACTCTGCCATGTGCCTATAGTTGTTTACTAATTTTCAAGAAATAGCTTTTGGAAAGTCTAAGATGCGGGGTTGCGGAATAGACACACACAACACTTTTATTGATATTTTTCTATGTAAATAACGGCCTTTTTGGTCAATACATTTTGTAATAAAAATAGAAACTCCGATGATTATTTTGGTACCCTTACTTAAATATTTCTTCCGCTTGCGTTTATTAATTTGTTTAAGAATTGGCCGGAGATAACCTCAGTTACTGGCCATCACGATACTTAACCCTTGGATACGAGGAGCGGGTCGTGACACGGCGCATCATAGTCTTTCTCTTTATGAATAGAGTAAATTACTATGCCTACAAAGTTTGAAAGAAAATAATAATGACATTGATACTTCATTTGTTTTGATGAAAAATATTTTTATAAGAAATGTTTTCTTATATTTGGTTTCATTCTTGAAAACTTTTTTCAAAAGATGTATTAATGCTTGCATTAGCAATGGTGGTAGTGGCGGCAGCGGAGTGAAAGTGTTGGGATGGTCGTGGTGATGGTGATGCGAGAATATTAGTGGCGGCGGTGCTAGTAGTGATGAGGTGGAAGTAGTGGTGGTGTAGTGATGGTAGAGGTGGTGACAGTGACGGTGATGGTGATGATAGTGGTCATAGGCGTGGGGGTGGCACTGGTAGTAGAGGTGGTGAGAGTAGTGATATGTGATGACATTAATAAAGTTTTTGTTCAAAAAATGTTTTTCATTTTTTAAAAGTAAAAAATAATTTTCACCAAAGTAAACTTATTTTCGATTGGCTATAAAAAAATATTTTTTGTTAACTTTTGTTTTTCGTTCTACCAAACTTTATAAAATGCAGAAAACATTCCTATTGTTTGGTTATATTGGTTTTTGTGAAAATTAAGTTTTTTATTTTTTGTTTTTTCTTGGGGGTTGTTAGTGATTTTTAAAAACATTTTATGGAATTTTTTAATTTTTGGTATAACTAATCTAAATACATTTAAAAAGTACAATAGTTATGGAAAAAAATTACTAAATACAAAAAAAAATTATTTTGTAAACGGACAATATGAAAGGAAATAAATAAATAAATAACGTGGCATTATTCTATTTAAAGAAGCAACATCAAAAATTATATTTGTGTAGATTATAATCATAGGCAATTGAATTCTCAAGTCGGCAAACAACTTTTAAAACAAACAATAGTTTGAACTCAAATTGTGTTCATATTATTAAAAGTTAATTTTAAGATAATTTTAAATACATTTTGAAATTCGTTAAAGTTTTTGAATAAAATTTAGACAGTCAATTTCTTATTTGGTTGGATTCAATTCGATGAATAAAACTATACAAAAATAATAAATTACTTGAGTTAGACTCGACAAAAACTCATTTATAAAAATTTAATGAACCAAATATAAACAAATTTTAAAATTTATTAAAAATTCCAAACCAAACTTATAGAGTTAAAAGTTTGGTTCAATCAATTCATTTAAAAATTTGTACAATTATATAGGGCTCTTTTTTGATAAGTCCCATTTATAACTGTTTAGTTCCATAAAACCCAAACTATTTCTGAATATTCCATTAGGTCCATTAATTGTAAAAGGACGAAACAACCCTCTCCGTCTCTCCCGCGTGTAACCGATTCTTCAAAACCCATTCCTATTCCAACTATTCAATCCACAAAATTCCCAAAACAAGAACTCAATCCACGAAACGATACTCACATCGCCTCCAAAAACCCTAGATTCACATCTCCTCACCAACGTCCTCGTCGTCCATCGTCGACCATCGACCCCTGATTCCTCTTCATCTCACCACTGCGAAGGTTCACATCGGAAGGAGCGTGCTTCGTCGTTCGGAATTCCTGTCGTCCCACTGAGTTTATTTCATCCACTGAGTGTGATCCATACCCACCAACAATGACGAACAAAAGTAAGTACTACCATTCCACCTTCTGCTTTTCAATCATAATGTCATCACCGATGTATACATCCACCTTTCTGGTTTTTCGGATTTGAATTCGTAAACATAGATGTTTTCGGAATTGATTTTGTAAAAATAGATGATGTCAACATTTACATAAGCGTTGATTACTGGGTAAACTTACAGTAGTATACACTGTTGTGAATATTCACAACAGTGTATAATGATGTGAACATTCACATCAGTGTATAACGATGTGAATGTTCACATTACTGTCAATGTTGATATTGTTCATTGTTGATGTCCACAGAATCCCCAAACTTCAGTCAACAATGTGATGGAATGTGATGTAAACATTCACATTGTGACATCAATGTTGGACTTGTTTGTGTCATTGGGTGTAGTTTGGTGCTGTTGGTTCCCCCCTTTGATTTTTAGCAAATTATAAAATAATGTGATCAACTATGTAAACACTCACATTGCCCTGTAACTATTGTAGTTTTCAGAATTTATTTGGCACACATGGATGATGTGAACTTGCACATTAGTGTTCCTTACTGGGTAAACTTACAGTAGTAGACACTGATATGGACATTGACATCATGTGAATGGTTACATTAATGTCAGAACCCCTAAACTTCACTCAACACTGTGATGCATTATGATGTAAATATTCACATTGCGCCATCAATGTCCAAGTTGTTTGTGTCATTGGGTGTAGTTTGGTGTTGTTGGTTCTCCCTTTTGATTTTTAGCAAATTATAACATAATGTGATCACTCAGGTTAACATTCACATTGGCTAGTAACTGTTGTCATTTTCTGAAATTATTTTGCAAACATGGATGATGTGAACATTCACATTAATGTAAATATTCACATTGTGACATCAATCTCCAAGTTGTTTATGTTATTGGGTGTTGTTTGGCACTGTTGGTTCCCCCTTTTGATCTTTAGCAAATTATAACGTAATGTGATTACCCATGTGAATATTACATTGCCTTGTAACTGTTGTCATTTTCGGTATTTATTTTGCAAACATGGATGATGTGAACATTGACATTAGTGTTGATTACTGGGTACACACTGATATGAACATTGACATCATGTGAATGGTCACATTAATGTCAGAACCCCCAAACTTCACTTAACACTGTGATGCATTATGATGTAAATATTCACATTGCACCATCAATGTTCAAGTTGTTTGTGTCATTGGGTGTAGTTTAGTGCTGTTGGTTCCCCCCTTTGATTTTTAGCAAATTATAACATAATGTGATCACCCAGGTTAACATTCACATTGGCTAGTAACTGTTGTCATTTTCTGAAATTATTTTGCAAACATGGATGATGTGAACATTCACATTAATGTAAATATACACATTGTGACATCAATCTCCAAGTTGTTTGTGTTATTGGGTGTTGTTTGGCGGCTTTGGTTCCCCCCTTTGATCTTTAACAAATTATAACGTAATGTGATCACCCATGTGAATATTTACATTGCCTTGTAACTGTTGTCGTTTTCGGTATTTATTTTGCAAACATGGATGATGTGAACATTCACATTAGTGTTGATTACTAGGTAGACACTGATATGAACATTGACATCATGTGAATGGTTACATTAATGTCAGAACCCCCAAACTTCACTCGACACTGTGATGCATTATGATGTAAATATTTACATTGTGCCATCAATGTCCAAGTTGTTTGTGTCGTCGGGTGTAGTTTGGTGATGTTGGTTCCCCCCTTTGATTTTTAGCAAATTATAACATAATGTGATCACCCAGGTTAACATTCACATTGGCTAGTAACTGCTGTCATTTTCTGAAATTATTTTGCAAACATGGATGATGTGAACATTCACATTAATGTAAATATTCACATTGTGACATCAATCTCCAAGTTGTTTGTGTTATTGGGTGTTGTTTGGCGCTGTTGGTTCCCCCCTTTGATCTTTAACAAATTATAACGTAATGTGATCACCCATGTGAATATTATGTAATATTTGAAATTGGATGTATGCCTATGTTGGTTGGTGCCTAATATGAAATTTAATTGTTGGCAGAGGGACTACATCACAGCTTTGGTGCACAACATTGGACCATCATCACCATTATGGACCAACTTATCAAGCCAAAATACTTCGAAAACAATCATATCAGTGGACATCTGTCCTCAGCAAGCACCAAATTCGTAAGCCTAAAATCGATTTCTACACATGTTCAACAACCATTACCCACCTAAATTTCAAAATCTAACAACAAGTTCGCATTTTCAGGGTGGATTGCGGGCCTGCAGTTTGTTATATCATGAGGGCGCATGTATACCGTGAAGACATTGTTGCCAGCCTAGCTCGCTATGAATGGCGCCAAATAAGAGACTCATTAGTACACTTTTTCCTGAACCACAGAAAGACAGTGCAATGTGAAAACCTATAGGTGGGGGTTGTCCACCTATCACTGTTACCCAAATCTGTTATCCACATTTAAGACAATTAAGTGTCAATAGATTTTTCATATTGGAGCAGACTAGCTTAATTGTAAATCAAGTCAATGTCACTGCTTGTACAGATATTTTTCATTCAATATATATATATGCATTTTCAGGCCTATTTTGCGTTGGTCATGCACATTGAGATTGTATTTTTTTTTTTTCCGGAATGCAAATGACATGATGTGAATGTTCACATCACAGAATCATCGTGTACTTTCTTCTGTTTTAAACCATATTACATGAATGTGAATATTGCTTAAAGTGTTCAAGTAACACAATATGGCAGGTGTGCGTATGATATTTCTTAACACAAGTCAATATTCACATCTAATAATTTGATGATGTGAATATTCACATCATAACTTCTGATTATGCGAATGGCAACAACGATGTCATGAATATTCACATCTTATGAGTTGATGATGTGAATGGTTACATTGATGTAAACATTCATGTCATCTACTTCGATGCTGTTAACAGTAACAACAATGTGAACATTCCCAACACAGAAATGTTTGAAAGATCAACAATGTGAACATTCATATAATGTGATTATATTACACCAGTGTTAATGTTAACATCATGCATTCATCCAAAACACAACCAACATAAATGTCAGATTGGTACCATAAAAAAGTGAAAATAAAACACAAATCAAATACTAATGCATCAACTTCTTCTTATGGTGGCAAAATCTCCGTAGTGCATCAAATTCTTCCTCAACCCCCACACGCACCAATCCCAAACTACTTGACTGACCAATATCACTTTTCAACTCAATCACAACTTCTACATGTTGTACCCCCATTGATTTAGCAAGCAGTAACATGCTCTGAAATTCTTCCTCATTCTCCAAATCACACCTATTAATCCCAGGTAACTTACAAAACAATGAAATAGAACCAGCAGACAACTCCCCCAATTTTTCACACAAACAGTCCACCAAACGCGAATAACACAATGCGCGAGTAGCATTTATTACAGTGGTACTGCAACCATATGTACACACCAACATCATAAAGCTATCCATCTCCTGTAAAAACAAAACAATACAACAATTAACAATAATCCAAACCGAAATGAATATTCACATTGTGCGAAAATTAGAAGCATACAAGTACAGTTCAAGTGTTAAATCCATAATTCACATTAAACAAGATGTGAATATTCACACCCACACAAAAGCCTCATTAAGCAAACATCAAAAGTAAAAGTGAGAACATCCACATTCTTCACATGATATGAACACGATGTAAACATTTACATTGACACATATACTCTGAATTATAGAAGATCCACATTCATCACTAATCTCATGACCTCCCCTCCAAAGGACCATGATGTAAACATTCACATTGATCCATATACTCTCCATTATATCACTCACACAGAGCCTTCTTACGCAAAACTTAAAGTAAAATGCAAACATCGACATTCTTCACGTAATACTAACAGGATGTAAACATTCACATTGTTCCACACACTCTGAATTATAGAATATCCACATTCATCACTAATCTGATGACCTCCCCTCCACAGGACCACGAAGTAAACATTCATATTGATCCATTTACTCTCAATTATATCACTCACACAGAGCCTCATTAAGCAAAACTTAAAGTAAAATGCAAACATCGACTTCCTTCACATAATACTAACACGATGTAAACATTCATATTGTTCTACATACTGTGAATTATAGAGTATCCACATTCATCACTAATCGGATGACCTCCCCTCCACATGACCACAATGTAAACATTCACATTGATCTACATAATCACAATTATATCACTCAGACATAGCCTCATTAAAGAAACATCAAAGTAAAATGCAAATATCCACATTCTTCACGTAATACTAACATGATGTAAACATTCACATTGTTCAATATACTCTGAATTATATCGCTCACACAGAGCCTCCTTATGCATACATCAAAGTGAAAGGAATATTATAACATTCAACATATATCTGAATGACCTCCCCTCCAATGAGCACGTATGATGCATGTAATTGAAAAAACAGAGCATCCAATCAATATCAATCCAAGAACAAAGCATCTAATCCATTCTACAAATCAAAACAAAAAGTGAACATGTATTCATAACTAAAATGATACTAACCTTAATCATTCAATCCTACAGTCGTCCAGAAACTCAAAAACAACTGCTTCGAGGCAATTATACTGCAGAAAATGACAGAACTGAACACCTGCAACTTCGTCCTCTTCACTTGAAAATCACCATACCAGACTAGAACAACAATCGAACCCTAACACATCAAAGCCTCAGAACGATAGAACACCAGCATGCAAGATAGAAACGAATCGATTTGAATTAGAAATATAGAAACTGCCAAAACTGAATAACGAAATCACAGGAACGTGTGTTACGTATTAACACAGTGTATATATATATATATATAAGGGCATAATAGTCCACGTATAAATATGAAATTAAAAAAATGGACTTTATGGAATAGGAAGAAAACTATATGGGACTCATTGGGATATAATTTTTCTTTGTGGACTTATTGGAATAAAACATCTCTAGATGGGATTTATCAACAAATTGCCCAATTATATATTACGGAGTGTTTTGAAAAGTGTTTTTTTTATTATTTTTTTTAAATTTTGTCTTCATTGAATTTTAAAAAAAAAATCAAAAAACTTTAGATTTTTAGATTCAGCTTGACAAGATGAATTGAAAAATATTTTTTCAAAAAAGACAAAAATAAGCCAAAATAAGTTTTTTTTTTTTTTACTTATTTTTGTATTTAGTATTTTTTTTGGAATTTTTCAACAAAAAAAAAATTAGATTCGATTTTGACAAGACAGAAGTAAAAATTTTTGACATAATTTTAAAAAATATTAAAATTAAAAAAATTGAGAAAAATATTTTACTTTTTTTTTTTTAATATCAAAATGGGCCTACATGTACTCACGGAAATGCCACTTTTGTAAGGCAGTCGTTTCCCTGCAGTTTGTGATAAAATTGGAATGTGTTATTGGATCTATGAGTGTTTATTATGGATTTTGTTTCGATAATTTGAATTGTAGAATTCGTCGAGTATTATATACTCGTAAGAAATCACGTTGATCGGATATTAATAATTATATGATTAAATCAATTTTTTATCAATTGTTTTTTTTTTTTTTCTGTTCATTTTTTTTTATATATATGAAACTGATTTGATTACATAGGTATTAATATTTGATCTACATGAATTTTTACGGATACATAATACTCGACGAGTTTTATACATTAAACTTTCATATTATTAAAACGGAAATCATAATAAGCTCTTATGCGTCTAACAGTACCACCAAATCTGATCACTGAACCCAGCCCATTGTAAAACCGTACTTGCAAATTGAATTGAATTGAAATAAGGGTTTGGTTATGGTGTGCAACTTACACCTTACACCTTATACTTTACACTTACACCTTACACTTACACTTTTTGTGAAAAATTAAACCTTACACTTACACATTTTTTGAGGTTGCACACCATATGCAACCCACTTACACCTTACACCTTACACTTACACCTTACACTTACACCTTATACTTATACTTACACCTTACACTTACACTTTTTGTGTAAGTGGCACATGGTGTGCACTTGCACACTTAAGAAAACTCCTTGAAATAAAGCATTGAATTGAGATAAAGCTCTTCTTTTTTGGTTACATAATTGAGATTTGGAAAATAAGTGGGAGTATTAATTAGTGCTATCATTAATGATGTGACTGTAGGTCTCACCATGAATGATTTGATGTTTTGAGTTTGGTGTTGTATTTTTTTTTTTTTTATTGAGTACCATGTCATTAGTGGTCTTTTTAGAGTTCCAAAATTAGTGATCTCTATTATTATTGTTGAGATTTGTCTTCAAATAGGTTTTCAGGTGTACAATCGTCATTGGCCTTGTTCGGCGTTTTTGGCTATTTTTTTGGGTTAAAATTCATAATAAAAAAATAAAATAAATTAAAATAATTAATAAAATAAAATGTTACATTAAATTCATAATCATTTCACTTTTTTTTTTTATAAACATTACATCCAATTATAAAAAAATCTAATTATTTTTCCAAACACAAAAATTTTAGTGTACTAAAATAACGGGATATTTTGAAAAGTTGATTAAAAGTTGACTTTTTTAACTTATTTTGCTTTTTTGTAAATAAGTTATGTGAAAAGTGATGTGACCTAGATTGAGTTAAAAGCTCGAAATTGACTTTTAACCAACTTCCCAAAAGAGGCAAGCAACTTTCCAAACACCGACATTGTAATCTAAGGTTTTGGTTATGTTTTGATAATTCACCATTTACTTATTAGGGTCAAATACAATATATTTGTAAAAAAATTAAATTAATTAGATATTAGTAATTCTTTAATTAATAATAGTTGTAATCAATTTTATTTTTTAAATTATATTTATCATTCATTTTTTTATATATAAATGTGATTTAATTAAATAACTATCAATATTCATTCAATTTAATTTTTATAAATACATTTTATTTAATATATCTTAAAAAATAAGCAGTATAAATTATCAAAATATAACCTAAAATGAATCCAAAATTTCACATAACAGTTACTAGCAGCTTGTCAATCCCTTTTAAGAGTAATTCCAACCTTATCCAACCTGAGATCACCGGCACTCAAGCCTTAAAAAACCATTATCATAACAACTGATAACTTTGTCCTTTAATTGATAAATAATAATTGATAACGAATGATTGATTAATTTGTGACGTAATTAATAATTGAGAAAACATCATTTTCTCCCTCAAATTTTCATGTATTTTTTAATTGAATTTTTAGATTTTAATTAATATTAATTTTACGTCTAAACTTTCAAAATTTTGATCAATTCAGTCATTATTATCACATTTCGTTTATAATTAGTCAGAATATGTTGACTTGACACCAAAATTTATTTAAAATTTCATTTTATCTCTCAAATTATACCTTAAAAATTAATTTGTCTCCCAAATATAAAAAAATTAAATTTAAATATTTAATAAATAATTTTTATCTCAATAATGAAAAAAAATTAAATTTTAAACAATATATACTTTGCAAAAAATTAATAAAAATATATACAAATCATCATTTAGAATTACCTTAACATTGTAGAGTATGGGAACTTTGACAAACAGGTCGTACCCCATACCAAGTACTTATAGAATTTTGATTTTTTTTTTTTCACTAAATTTTAAAATTATTATTAATCAATTAATTCTATTAAAATTAATTTGGGTAATAAACTAGTTACAATTGTACATGCACATAAATATAGAGTAGCCAAAAAATTTTCAGCTCAATACGTTTTTCTAGAATCAACTTGAGATAATTTGAGATCTATAAAGTATAGGTACAGGTATGAATATTGGTATTGATGTGATACGGACACGTTGTCAAAATAAAATTCAAAAAAAGTAGGGTACAACTTAATACATTTGTAAAAAAAAAAAATTATTTTTAATTTGAAATAATATAAAAAAATGATTAAATGGTTTAATTTGTTAAATCCAACATACAATTAACATTTAATGATAAAAGTAGAGGTATAAGATAAACTAAAATTAAATATCATTACATTAAATAACTTATAAATCATAATTTAATTTTAAAATCATATTAAGTACAAAACTAAAAATGAAAATGAAGTATTGTAAAAGGAATTTTACCTTTGTAATAAAAGAAAATATTTTTTTATTGAGGTACAACACGGCTTGGGATGTACTAGAAATATCTGGATACGTCAAAAATTAAGAAGGAAAAATTTGAATATAAGTTTTGTATACCCTAAACGTATGCATAAATATTATATGCAGGTAAGTATCCAGTACGGATACAACATATTTGTCGAGTAATCTCAACATAATTCTAAATGAGAATTTATATATATTATTTTAATTTTAATTTTTTTTTATTATTGGGATAAAAAATTATTTATTAAATATTATATTTGGGGGTAAATTGATTTTTTAAGATATAATTTAGAGGATAAAATAAATTTCAAATGAATTTTGATAGCACACTAGCACATTCTATCAAATTATAGACAGAATGTGACAGTAAAAGTCAAATTAATTAAAATTTCAAAAATTTAAGTATAAAATTAATATTAATCCAAAAATTAGAGTCTAAACTTAAAAAATATGTAAAAGTTTGAAGGGTAAAATGGTGTTTCCTCCTAATAACTTTGTCATAAATGAATTATAAAACAAGCCACCCAATTTCCTGTCTCTCTCTCTCTCTCTCTCTCTCTCTCTCTGTCCCAAGTCTTCAATCATTTTAGAGAGAGATGATACAGAAAGTTCGGAGGCTAGCGAGGGAGAATTGAAAACAAAAAATCTGAAGGTAAAGAGAGAAAGTGGAGAGAGAGAGAGAGATATGGAGCAGAATCAGGGGGATGTGAATGATATAGAGAGTGAAGGAATGGTGTACGAAGAGAATGAGTTGCAGAGAAATGGATCGTCGTTTTCGGAGAAGAGTTTGAGCAGTGGGATGATCAGAGAGCCTCTTCTGGTGAAGAGCATGAGGACGAACACTACGTCTCAGATTGCCATTGTTGGGGCTAATGTTTGCCCCATTGAAAGCCTCGATTATGAGTACGCATTCAATTTTTTTTGCTGAGAATTTATATTATTTGCTTATTTGGAGAATTATTTATGATTGTATATCTACAGAAGATAATGATTGTATATCTACAGAGGAATGCTATACATATCAAAAGTTTTATCAAAAATTCCATAAGTGTGTCTTATAAAATTTTTGATAAAACTTTTATGATTTCTAACATTTTTATATTATTATGGACATCATGTCCAATTTTTGCTTGGTTCTGCTTTTGCCAGATGTGTATAGATGGGAGGAATGGGAGCATGAGACTCCAACCTTATAATAGATAATATATTATAAATATTTTATTTTATTTTTACTTATTTGAATTATATATATCAACCGTTAGTATGTCTGATTTGAAAACAGATATTATGATCTTGGATCCATCAAGAAAGAAGTTATTTGATGTAGAATCAGTATTCATATTGTTATTTTTTCCAGTACCTGGTGCTTTTGAGAGAGAGATAGATCTGTATAAGGACGGAATCAGGATTTCATTATCGAAGGGATCAAAAGATAAATAAATTTTTTATACTATATACATATGCACGCATATATGTATAATATGATATATAAATTATGTATATACACAAAAAAATTCAAATAATTTCTAATAGAATAAAGTTTTTTTAGTACAAAATAAAAAGAGAGCGCAAGATAAGAGAAAAAGAAGGTATGTATTTTTTATATTGGGGGTCATTTTATGTATAAAATAAAATATATTTTTAAAATATTATGACAAATCATATTTTTCACAGAAATTAGGAGGCGATGGCCCCCCATAGTCTTCTCCTAATTCTGTAACATTTGAGGTCAACTTTTGGGGTGATGATTATTGCAAAATTATTATAAGACAACCACATAAAGATTTTAAGTTATTTTTATCTAATAAACTTTAAGCAGAAACTACACGGCTTTCTGGCCTTAATGGGAATCTTGATTTTTAGTTAAAAAATAAAAAAGTCTCGAGTTGTCAAGTTATTCCCTCTATTTTATTTATTTATTTATTTTTTTTTAGGGGTAAAAGGCTAGAAGTAGCTGATATAAGCTGCATCAATTAGAGTTAAAATTATATATACACTTTGGGGTGTTTTGGGAATTTAGTTTTTAGTCATTTTTTAGGTTTATAGTAAAAGCTAAAAGTTAACTTTTTGGTATTTTTTTTCATTTGAAAAGTTAGTTTTCAATCATTAGTGAAATTACAATTATACCCCTCATGGGTCAAAATGTGCTACATGAGTGAAATTGTAAATATTTTAAATTGAGTAAGGGTAGTTTGGTCATTTTATTATGATTTGACATCATAAACAAATATTAATAAAAAAAGTCAAAAGTAACTTTTTACAAATTTTCCAAATTATTTGTTTAAAAAGCCAAAAATTTAGTTAAAAGTCAAAAATTATTTTTTATCATCTTTTCAAAATAGGCCATTATTTGCACTTTGGATTGTTATTTTTATTCAATTCCAAAGTAGTGTGAAGGAATTGTTTACTTTTTTTTCCCAAAGAGTTTGGTTATGTGCATTTGGAATGTATAACATAATTGTCTTAGTTGCTTGTGTGCTCCTACTTTGTCTCTAATTGAAATAACATGAAGTGATTAGGTTATGTCAGAAAAATCTACTGATTTATTAAAGGCACTATTTTGCGGTGATTCATAGTATTATAAGCCATAATTGTGTCACTGTACCTGGAACTGAAGCATTCAACGCGTGAGTTCATCATGTATTGTACGTAAGGTTTCGAAAAGTGGTTGTAATTGTCATAACGGTTGTAGTTACATGGTGTAAAGGTTGTAGCGTAATGGTTGTGGAAATTGAAATCGTGAATTTTTTAATATTTTGCACAATTTAAAAATTACTGATACATATATTTTTTTTTCTTCAAAATCACATTTATAAGTGTTTAAAATAGATTTTGATTAATTTTTGTTAATTTTTAAATATGATCCAATATATTTTATATTTTTAAATCACTATAAAACGAGTTTTTTACATTTTATTTCAATAGTTAATAACTTTAAGTATAATTGATTTTAAATGTCTGTAAAATTATTTTTAACTAATACCTGAACTAACTAAATAAAAAAATTTATAATTATTAAATGAAATAATTATAAAAAAAAAATTATGCCATAAACAAAAAATATTTTTGAGTTAATGGTTTTTTTTTTTAGATAATACTTTGCAGTTAACTAAATAAAATTATTTACTGTTAAGTAATAAATGAAATGATTACAAAAATAAAAATTGTGCCATAAGTAAAAATTATTTTTGAGTTACTGATTCTTTTTTAAAGATATTTTTTAAACAACACATTATAGTAACAAAATAAAAAAATATTTACAATTAAATATTAAATGAAATGATTATAAAATAAATACAACAACTATTTATATATTTTTTATTTTACATGCTAATGTAATGAAATAAAAATTAAAAATTAAATTATAAAGAAAAAAAATTAATACAACGTTTTTCTCTTAGGCTTAGATCATTTGAGTATCCGTTCTATTTTTGTAAGATTTTTTTTTTCTTTGGAAAAGAAGTTATTCAGAATATTATAATGGTGTGTAATAGGCTGTTACGGCCATTATGTAATATCGAAACGGCCATTACACATGTGAATTTCCGTCACACGCAAAAATGGGTGTAATGGGTAGCATTTACCACCGCAACCATTATGTAACGGCCGCACCCGTTACATAACACCGTTTTTTAAAACCTTGATTGTTATGTATTTTTGCAGGATTATTGAAAATCATCTTTTCAAGCAGGACTGGAGGTCTAGGAAAAAGGTTCAGATATATCAGTATGTTGTTCTCAAGTGGACATTTGCACTTCTTATAGGATTAAGTACAGGATTGGTGGGCTTCTTTAATAACCTTGCTGTTGAGAATGTTGCCGGTTTTAAGCTTCTACTTACTAGCTGTCTCATGCTCCATGAAAAGTAAGCCTGTGCTGTCTTTATTGATTAATTCCTCTGGTTCTGTAGAGTACTTTCACTTTTGGTGCTAGAGTTTTCGTTGTTAGTTTGGAATATTGTTACATTTGGATCATTTTACGTCATCTCTGAGGTTATTATTATTATTAAAACATTGTCTTCATTGATCAATCCATCTGGTTATTTGGAGTACATTTATTTTTGGTGCCAGAATTTTCATTGCTAGTTTGGAATACTGTTTTGGACCATTCCTCTTCTTATCCGGACTTGAATTCTGTAACAACTGGAGGTACACTGAGGTGTCCAATTGTATTTTGGCCATCACATTTGTACATTTGTAATGACTCATTCTCAAAGGTTTCGAAAAGCGGTTGCGGTTGTCGTAACGGTTGCGGTAGTGCAGTTACAATTGCGGTTGCGGTTGCAGTTGCAGGGTGTAAAAGTCATAGTGTAACGGTTGTTGTAACCGGAACCATAAATTTTTTAATTTTTCGCATAATTTGAAAAAAATTTACCGATATGCATATTGTTTTTTCTTCAAAATCACATTTTTAAGGGTTTAAAATAGATCTTGATTAATTTTTATTAATTTTTAAGTATGATTCAATATATTTCATATTTTTAAATCACTATAAAATGAGTTTTTTACATATTATTTCAATAGTTAATGACTTTAAGAATAATTGATTTTAAATGTCTATAAATTTATTTTTGACCAATACCTGAACTAACTAAATAAAAAATATTTACAATTATTAAATGAAATGATTTTAAAAAAAATTGTGCCATAAATAAATTTATTTTTTGAGTTAATGATTTTTTTTTTTAAAGACATTTTTTCAAACAACACTTTACACCAAATAAAATTATTTACTATTAAGTAATAAATGAAATGATTATAAAAATAAAAATTGTGCCGTAAGTAAAAATTATTTTTGAGTTACTGATTATTTTTTAAAAACATTTTTTAGATAACACATTATAGTAACAAAATATAAAATATTTACAATTAAATATTAAATGAAATGATTTATAAAAAGAAATACAATCACTATTTATATATTTTTTTATTTTACATGCTAATATAATGAAATAAAAATTTAAAATTAAATTATAAAGAAAAAAAAATTCATACAAGGTTTTTTCTTTAGACTTGAATCACTTGAGTATTCATTCTTTTTTTGTAAGTTTTTTTTGAAAGGAAGCTATTTAGAATATTGTAACGGTGTGGCCGTTGTGTAATACCGAAATGGTCGTTACATGCGTGAATTTCTGTCACACCACAAAAGCGGGTGTAACGGGTAGCGTTTACTACTGCAACCGTTATGTAACGGCCGCAACTGTTACGTAACACCACTTTTTAAAACATTGATCCCTATACTATAAGCAAGAGAACTATTTAAAGTTGTTTACAATTGAAATATGGGTGTAACGGGTAGCATTTACTACCGCAACTGTTACGTAACACCCCTTTTTAAAACCTTGATTCCTGTACTGTAAGCAAGAACTATTTAAAGTTGTTTACAATTGAAATGCCGTGCATTTCTTGAGGAAGGAGTAAATTTTTGCTTGATCTCATGTTTCATATAGTTCCATGTGGCTTGGTGGTATATGTTATGCACACTGTTATTGGAGTGTGATGAATCTATTAAAATTCATACTATTACTATTACATCAATGACTTGGGCATTTGGTTGTTACTTGTATAAAATTCATGCTCATTGGCAGTTAATTCTCACACTTGCACCCAAAAAGCTTGGTTTTCTTTTTATTTTTGTAATATCTAACATGATAGTAGGCCATAGGACATCCCATAAAATTATTTTCTACCCCAACAGAGTAACTACAAGTGGCTCTAATTCCAGTGCAGGTACTATCAGGCTTTTGCAGCATATGCAGGTTGTAACCTGGTTTTGGCAATTGTTGCTGCAGCCCTCTGTGCTTACATTGCCCCTGCCGCAGCTGGCTCTGGCATACCTGAGGTGAAAGCCTATCTCAACGGTGTGGATGCTCATTCTATTTTGGCTCCAAGTACCCTCTTTGTAAAGGTTTGTCAGAACCTCACTATAATTCTCTCTGTCTCTAACACACACAAACACACTAAAGTCAATTACCTTGTGAATTATTTCTGAATTAGTTATGATATATTTATGAATTAGTTGTGCATTAGAGGGCATCTGGTGTGACCAGTGACTAATGCTATATGTTTGTGTCTCTCCATTCTGTTCATTTTAATCTGAAATTTAGGCTAAGTTTGGCATCCTCAAAATAATCCAAAAAGTCAAAAAGTCACTATCTTATTTAAGTCACATCATCTTATTTAAGTCACATCACCTCTCTAACACATCACTTCAAACCCAATCCAAATCCAACCCATATTCCATAAAAAGTCAAAAAGTGCACTTATTTAGTCTTCCCAAACTTGGCCTTAGTATTTCAGTTGGGGCATCAAGAAATGTATATTTAGAGATTTAGCCATTTTCTTGTGGAAGGAAACTAGTAGTGGTCTTTTTTTAATCGGCTAATTGTTCTACTTGTCCTTAGCATTGGTGTCACATCTTAGATAGTTGCCTATATCTTTGTCAGACTAATTTTTTCCCCAATTGGACTCTTCATTCAGTGAGTCAAGGACCAATTCTCTTGCCCTTAAAGGAGTATGTATATCTTCTTGAGAGCATGCTATGATACTACCTAATGATCCATTTTGAGTTTTTCATCTTTTCTTTGGTTTGCTCTTTTTTCTGTCTTTATTTAGCCCATTTCCTCTGAATTTTAGGTGAAGATCACTCCCGTTCTGTACGTTTTCATAGTCGTTGCTTTCTGTTTCTTTTATTGGGTCTCTCTCTCTCTGGCTCTCTCAAACGTTCCTTGTCCTTAGAGGAAGAAGCTAAAAATAATAATTTAGATTTGGAATCTTACAGTTGTCCTTACGAACATCAACCTTTTGAGTGTTCCTAGCTTTTATTTCTCTATCTTGTCTCATCAACAAGCAGACGGAGCTTGAGAGTACATAACAAGTATGTTTCATTTTCCTTAGGCACAAGAAAGGACCATTTAATTCTATTAACTTAGCAGGTTAAATTTTATTAATTTAGCGAGTTAAAAAGTTTCAACATGTCACACATCGCAAATGAGAAATTTGGACACACAGACAGCATTTGCTGATACTTTCCCAATGTTAACAGAATTGAGTTTATACTGACTAGACAAGTATATTCCATTGGTTTGGTTTCAATCTCTTGTCTCTTCTGAAAAGTACGTGAATTCAAATCTGAAGCTTCAGTCCCATTTTCAGTATAACCGTTCTTATTTGTAATTTTCTGCGTCTACCCTTGTCACTTAAATCTTAGGGTAAATTGCACTTAGTGCTATTGTACTTTTACCAAACTCTCACTTTAGTCCCGTAACAGTTAACTCCCTACACTTTAAGTCAAGTTGCACTCTCTCCCTTCCATCCATCTACCATTAACGAAGTTGACAGAAATTTTCATTTGAAGCATATGTGACAGAAATTTTCAATATAACCATTCTTATTTGTAATTTTCTTCGTCTACCCTTGTCACTTATATCTTAGGATAAATTACACTTAGTGCTATTGTACTTTTACCAAACTCTCACTTTAGTCCCATAATAGTTAACTCCCTACACTTTAAGTCAAGTTGCATTCTCTCCCTTCCATCCATCTACCATTAACAACGTTGACAAAAATTTTCATTTGAAGCATATGTGACATTTTTGTTGTCTCATTAACACCCTTACACTTTTATTAAAATTTCACTTTAGTTCTTTTCTTACACTTTCACCAAAATCTCACTTTAGCCCCTTCACTTTCAATTGTAGTAGTCAACTCCCTACACTTTAAATTATAATCAGTTTTCCGAGCTGTCTAATGAGCTGGGAGGAAGCGTTGGTCAGCCCCAAACCTGTCTCATAAAGGGCTGGATGAGCTACGTTGCCAGGTTTAATGCAGCCTGCTGCTCTTCGCGGAGAATTCCCCTTGTGGATGGGGATTGAACTCGCTCTATGATGCTATCAAGTTCCCTCCTAGGCAGTCCTATGATGCTATCTCCCCCCTTTCTGGAAATATATCAGCAACTACAGGCGCTTGCTGGCTTCCTACTAATGGTGAGGATATCGGGACGAGGGCGGTGTCCACCTGAAACTAAGCAACCTGTCCAACCCCCTACACTTTAATTTGAGTTAATCTTACCTTTCCATCCATCTACCGTTAATAAAGCTAACGGAAATTGAAAGTAGAGGGACTAAAGTGAGATTTTGGTGAAAGTGCAAGGGTACCAAGTGTAATTTACCCTAAATCTTATCACCAAGCACTCGAGACTTAGCATGCAGAGTGACACAACTCATTGTTTTGCTGTTAATTCTTGTAAGATTTAAATTTTTTTCTGCTTCTTTTTTATTGGCTATAGCACTTTGAACCTCATTGCATGTCAATAGATTGTTATATTAGTGTATGCCACTTTAGTGCTCAGAGTAAGTGTTGATTTAGCAAGGTGAAAATTAGAATGGTTTGTTTTTCTCGAGGCTTGCTCAGACTGTTAGTTGCTTCACGGCTACTATCATAAACTTATTTTCAATACATTTCAATTCTGACAGATTTTTGGTTCCATATTTGGAGTTGCTGCTGGATTTGTTGTGGGAAAGGAAGGACCCATGGTACATACTGGCGCCTGCATAGCCAATTTACTTGGACAGGGAGGTTCCCGCAAGTACCATTTGACTTGGAAATGGCTCAGATACTTCAAAAATGATAGGGATCGACGGGATTTGATCACTTGTGGAGCTGCTGCTGGTGTAGCAGCTGCCTTCCGTGCCCCAGTTGGCGGAGTTCTCTTTGCTCTTGAAGAAGCAGCTTCATGGTCTCTCTCTCTCTCTCTCTCTCTCTCTCTCTCACACACACACACACACACACACATGCACACACAACCTGTACATTTCGACTCGTATTGTCGTTGGATTCATTATCATTACATCCGAGATCATGTTTGTTGGTAACAAGGGATTAGTGAACATGTTAACTCTGTAGATTTATATCTGGCTTCTTTTGCAAATCATGGCTTCAATTTTGTTAGTTATTTTTGTCAATGTTTTGTTCTGCTTGATGTCCATATCTACAGTAAAAAGTTACTTGGAGAGAAAAAATGGATGAAAGAGTGAAAAAAATAAAACGAGGTATGAATTGAAGTAGAGCACGGTGATCAATTGGTAACCTAAAGGAATGGTGAAATCGTTCAGATATCTAGTTTTGCTTTCTTTTCTCTTGTAACTGGGAATAGAGCTTTGAAGTTCATTCTTCTGTAGGCACTTACCTTATCCTACTTAATGTCTTTTAGGTGGCGGAGTGCTCTTCTTTGGAGGACTTTTTTCACAACTGCTGTAGTAGCTGTGGTTTTGAGATCTCTGATAGAACTTTGTGAGATTGGAAAATGTGGACTATTTGGGAAAGGAGGTCTGATCATGTTTGATGTCAATTCTGCAGTGCCATCTTACAATGCACCAGATTTATTGGCAATTATATTACTTGGAATTATTGGAGGTATTTTCGGAAGTTTTTACAATTATCTTGTGGACAAGGTTCTTCGCACTTACAGTATCATCAATGAGTATGCCCTCGTAATCCCTCTTTTATTAATAAGAATACAACTGATTATAGTTATTGAATGTCATTGAAGTGACAATTAGCTGATTTAATTGGAAATAGAATTCAGAAATCTACCCAATATTTTTGTAAAGCATGTGTCACATAATGATAAATATTGTATTTCAATATCCAAATCAACTTTTCATTATAATAAATAACCAAACCAAACCAAACCTTAAGTCCTATCAAATAAGGTCGACTACATGAATCCTTCTTCTCCACTCAATTCTATTAATGGCCATTTGGTTAGTCAAATTAAGGAGATTCATATCTCTATTTACTAAACTTGCCTACGACAATTTAGGTCTGCCCCTTCCCCTAATACTTTCATCTACCATCACTGTATCACATCTCATCACTACCGCTTCTATTGGCCTCCGTTGTATATGGCCACACCATCTCAATCTATTCTATTTCAACTTATCTTTTTTTGGTGGTACTTCTACCCATTCACGAATATACTCCTAATACTGTCTTTTCTAGTCTTGCCACACATCCACCTTAACATTCTCATCTCAGCAACACTCATCTTATCTACACGTTTTTTAGTTGCCCAACATTCCATCCCATACAATATCACTGGTCTATAGCCGTTCTATATAACTTTTCTTTTAGTCTAGTGGGTACTCGTTTGTCACACAGTACCCCAGACGCGTTCTTTCGATCCTAAATAACAAAAATGTTCACTCTTAAGCAGTTCTTGGTTTTCAATCTTCACTTCTCCTCTACTTCCATGGTTAGTGTTACTAAAATTACACTCTATGTACTCTGTTTTAGTTCTAATTAGATTCAAGTGCTTCTCTCCATGTCTCCAACTTAGTTTTAACTCCTTCTCTAGTCTCATCCACTAACACGATATCATTTGCAAAAAGTATATACCATGGCACGTTATCCTGAATATTTATTATCAACTTATCCATAACTAAATAAAAAAGATAAGGATTTAAAATTGATCCGTAGTGTAACCCCACAATAATTGGAAATTTACTTTCACTTCTCTCTAGCAGACAATCTAATAGTGGTCATCACACCTTCATGCATGTCCCTAATCACATAATGTACCCTTTTGTTACCATTTTCTTCTCTAACACCCACCATATTATATCTCGAAACACTTTATCATATGCTTTCTCAAGATTGATAAAAACCATATGAATGTCTCTTTTATTTTCTCTATATGTTTCTATTACTCTCCTCAAAAGATAGACCGCTTCTATTATTGACCTATCTGGCATAAATCCAAATTGATTCTCTGACACATCTGTTATATCTCATAATCGACATTTCATCACTCTCTTCTACACTTTCATTATATGACACATTAGCTTGATTCCCCTATAGTTGCAATTTTGGACATCTCTTTTATTCTTATAGATTGACACTAAAATACTCTCCCTCTATTCCTCTGGCATTTTCCTAATCAACAAAATCTTGCTAAATAACCTAATCAACCAAGCAATCCCCTTTTTAGGAATATTATCGGGTCCTAAAACTTTATTTAATTTCATCTTCTTGAGTGCAATCTCCACTTCAAAGTTCCTAATCATGCGATAAAACCTATAGTCTTGGTTTTCTTTATTACTGTCTACTTCCTCCTCTTTTGACTTTTCTTCATGTTCCTTATTTGACAACTTCTTTCTTCCACCTCTCCTTAATCTCTTCATCTTTCACTAACACTTTAGAGTCTTCACTCTTGATGCACTTAACCTAATTAAAATCTCTTATTTTCCTCTCTCATCTTAACAAGTTTGTATATTCTCTTCTGTCCATCATTACTATCTAATCTAGTGTATAGGTCATCACAGGCTTTCAACTTAGCCTCTCTCATTACCTTTTTGACCTCCTTATTAACCAATCTGTAACTCTTAAGGTTTTTTTCAATTCTATCCTTTTGCCACTTTTTAAAGCACTTTTTTTTTTTTTTTTTGTATTTACTACTGCTTGAACCTCCTCCCTCCACCACCAAGATTCCTTAGAGTTGAGTCACTTTCTTTTCGACTCTCCAAAGACTTCCCTTAAGATTCTACTCATACAATTGGCCATCGAGTTCCACATAGTGTCAACATCATCTTCCAAGTCCCATTACCTTCTATATCCATTCTATTCTTAAATATTTCTAGTTTATCCTCTTTTAGGTCTCACCGTCCTACGACGCTCACTATCTTTCCTAACTTGGTATTGCCTTTTAAAGCATAAACTAGTACCAGTTTCCTTTGTTGAGACGTCGGGCTCTCTCCAGGAATCACCTTACAATCGTTGCACTTTATACAGTCTACTTTTCTTATTAGAAAGTAATTTATTTGGCTCCTAATTGACCCACTCTTAAAGGTTATCAAATGCTCATTTCTCTCCTTTTACATAGTTATTGGCCTCTACCAGGTCAAAAACTAACACAAAATCTAAAATACTCTCTCCAGGCTCATTTCTATCACCAAAACCATATCGACCATGCACCCTTTCATAACCTAGTTTATCGATTCCTACATGGCTGTTGAAATCTTCACCTATAATTAGATTCTCTCTTACGGGTATCTCCTATAATACTTCATTCATTTGGTCCCAAAAATCTCTTAGTCTAATCATCTAATCCTACTTGGGGGCCGTATGCACTAATAATGTTTACTATATTCTCTCCAATAATTAGTTTAACGACCATAATCCTATCACCTTTCCCACTGACCGCAATTATATTTTCTACAAGATTCTTGGCAACTATTATTTCTACCCTATTCCTGTGTCTATCATTGCCACTATAATATAGTTTAAAGTTGGTATCCTCTATTTCCCTAACTTTCCCACCCGTCTACTTAGTTTATTATATGAAAGTTATACTAACTCTCCTCCTGATCATGACATCTACCAATTCCATAGTCTTACCAGTTAAAATTCCTACAGTCCATGTGGCTACCCTACACCTATAGTCTTGGACTAGCTTCTTTATTTGTGCTCGTCTAGGAAAACACAGCAACCTTTGCTCAATTTTCACCGCCCCCAGGCGTCGATGTTGCGCCCCTTGCTTAACTTTTCGAAACACCCGAAGGCAGGCGCAACGCGTCACTTAAGGGAAACGACCTAGCTTTTAATCGATTCAAAGTAGGAATTATTTTCATAAAGGATCCAAGCGGCGTTTTTACCTATTGGTTGTTGGCTATCTAGCACACAACTCTCCTCCTTTACCCGGGCTTGGAACTGGCAGAGTTGTTAAACATCCCCGGCGGAGTTTTTCTTGATAATAAATCTGGTGGTAAATTGGTTTCATTTTTCAAACAATTAATTTCATTTCATTACTTTATTTTCTTCTTTTTATATGCTAAATAATTTGTACTTGACCAATTTTTATATGGCGTGATATCCTCTGCTTGATTAGCTAATTTAGCTCCCAAGACTCCAACTTTTAGACCAAATTATTCCAAACTTAACATGATCTCCTGAGCTTTCAACCTGTTATGCAAAATCTGTGGTAGTGTTTTGCTCTTGCTGATTATTGAGAATGAAATTGCAGGAGGGGTCCCAGATTCAAAATCTTTCTTGTTGTCGCCATCTCCCTCCTGACCTCTTGTTGCTCTTATGGCCTTCCATGGTTGGTGAAGTGCACCCCATGCCCCACTGGGCTTGAAGTTGAATGCCCCGGCACAGGTCACTCTGGAAACTACAAGAGCTTCCAGTGTCCACCAGGCTACTACAATGACCTTGCCTCCCTCTTGCTCAACACCAACGATGATGTCATCCGCAACTTATTTAGCTCTGGCAATAAATACGAGTTTCGACTCTCAACCCTTTTAATTTGCTTTGTTGTTATATTCTGCCTTGGTATTGTCACTTATGGCATCGCCATTCCATCTGGGCTCTTCATCCCTGTCATACTTGCTGGAGCCTCCTATGGACGACTTGTTGGGACCCTTTTAGGCTCTTTCTCTGATTTAGATGTTGGCCTCTTTGCGCTCCTCGGGGCTGCTTCCTTTCTTGGTGGAACCATGAGAATGACAGTGTCACTTTGTGTCATACTTCTCGAACTTACAAATGATCTATTAATTCTACCACTGTTGATGCTAGTTCTCCTTATTTCAAAAACTGTGGCCGATTGTTTCAACAAAGGGGTCTATGACCAAATAGTGAAAATGAAGGGATTGCCTTACATGGAGGCCCATGCCGAACCATACATGAGGCACTTGGTTGCAAGCGATGTTGTCTCTGGTCCCTTGATAGCATTCTCTAGTGTTGAGAAAGTGGGCAATATAGTACATGCACTAAAGTTAACAAACCACCACGGGTTCCCTGTGATTGATGAGCCGCCTTTCTCAGATGTGCCGGAGTTGTGTGGGCTTGCTTTGAGATCCCACTTGCTTGTTTTGCTTAAAGGAAAGATATTTACCAAGCAAAGGGAGTTGAGTGGATCAGAAATTTTACAGAGGTTTCATGCGTTTGACTTTGCGAAGGCAGGATCGGGGAAGGGGCTCAAACTGGAGGATTTGGAAATTAATGAGGAGGAAATGGAGTTATATGTTGATCTCCATCCGATAACTAATACATCCCCACATGCGGTAGTGGAGACAATGTCCCTAGCTAAAGCTGCAGTCCTGTTTCGGGAGCTTGGTCTCAGGCACATGTGTGTTGTGCCAAAAACACCTGGGGTAACTTTCTATCTATTTGCTTACTATTCTGTATATTTGCTTTCATTTGCTTTGCTAAAAAATCAGCAGACTAGCTGTCTATTTCTTTTTCTTGGTGGAAAACTAGGAAAAAATAGTGAGTATCAGCTATAGAAATTGTTGGAGATGAATAAATGTTGTTGTTACGCTCCGTTTGTTTCGGTGGGAAACATTTTTTTGGCGTTTGGTAAGATGGAAAACGAAAATCAATGGAAAACAAACCTATTTTAACAGAAAATGTTTTCCATTTTTAAAAGCCGAAAAACGTTTTCCAGACTAAACTCTTACTAATGTCACCACACTACCACCGCCACTCTCGTCCCCACCACCATTGCCACAGCCTTGGCTACCATCACTGTCACCATCACTGCCGCCCCCACCCCACCACCATGCCACCACCTTCGTCGGAAAACATTTTCTGAAAATAGTTTTCTGTTAGAAAATGTTTTATGCCCAAACAAACGGAGCGTTTTTTTTCATTTTTGTAGTCCTGATTTTCATCCGTCTGCTCTCAAAGAATTGTTTCAAAGGAAAGTAGATAGTTCTTTACTGGCAATGTTCAAAGAAACAAGAACAAAAACAAAAACAAGCAGACTGAGGAGTGACCGTGTCCTTGAACCAGAATGCATAATGTTTCTCTTCACATAATTTCTGGAAATTTTTATAACTTGTTGGCAATTCTGTTTTGGAAGTTCTTCTACACAACACAAGGTTTGGATATGATTCATGTATTGTTTGTTTTTCATGTTTTGCAGAGACCTCCAATTGTAGGAATCTTAACAAGGCATGACTTCATGCCGGAACACGTTTTGGGACTTCACCCGCATCTTAACCCTCACATGTAGCTTAAGAGCTCGCAAAATGCGCATCGCCTACCATTATTTATCCTTTGTACATTATCATGTGGATAATACAGATTAATTATCGAAATTAAAAATTCGACAATTCTTGTTGTTCAAATTCTGAGAGGTTAGAGAGTAAGAGAGGAGTGCAATTTTTCTCAGACTGCATTTTATGTCTTTGTGGATACAGCATACATGTAAACTCTTGTGAACAATCCAATTCCATTTAATGCAGTGTGTGTTTTAAAAGTTAGGTGCAAGTTGGCCCGGGTTTAATCTAAACCCAGGCTTAAAATTTTAAGGCTGGGACAGTATAATTTTGAATTTGGTCGGGGCTTCTGAATTTCATTAATATATATAAATTATTTATAATTAATATAAAGAGTTTGGTTAACGAGTATCTTAAGGGCATTAGTTACCAATGTTTAAATTGATTGTACAATACATATTGCACACACTCTCATACATTATGTACAAGCATTGTAAGTTTTTTATCAAGTGTTCTAAGGGCACTTATTAACAAAATCTTAATAGAAATTATCATAAACTATTGATTATTTTGTCACCATTTAAATTAAATCCTATTGTTTTGATAGACGAACAAAAAAACTATCCCAATGGAAGTAAATTATCATCACAATAATGGGTATCCCATGATAACAAGTGCATAATTTTGATTCCCTTTTTTTTTTTTTTTTTTTTTTGGGAAAAAAATAATAATCTATAAAAATCTAAATGTAAAAATAAAAATAACCTTAAAATTCACCCCTCCCCCCCCCCCAACAAATAAATTAATTAATTAATTAATTAATTAATTAAAAAATGAAAATTGGTAGTCTAGATTTGTTATGAGTATGTAGGGTTGACTAGTTATGCTTTTGTGGTTTGCTTCCACTTTTTGTGGTTGACTAGTCCACCTTTTCCTGATATTATACCACCAATTTGAGTGCATATGATATGACATTAAGGGACAATCCACAACCTGTTATACTTAGGCCAAGTTTGGCATCTCCAAAATAATCCAAAAAGTTAAAAAGTCATTATCTTATTTAAGTCACATCATCTTATTTAAGTCACATCACCTCTCTAACACATCACTTCAAACCTAACCCAAATCCAACCCATATTTCATAAAAAGTCAAAAAGTACACTTATTTAATCTTCCCAAACTTGGCCTTACTAGTGTTTTTTTTTTCACTAATATTTACTAGTTGGATAGTGGGTTTAATGCCGCGTTTGGTTTCATTTATTTAACTTAAAAAATTTAAAATAATAATGTCTAAGCTCTACTTTAAAAAGGTAGGAGTGTTTGGTCCAAGTTTTTAGATTTTTCATCTTATTTGTTCTCGGTTTAAAAAAGTCAAAATAAATTATAATAAAAATAAATAAATAAATTATTTTAAAAGTTAAACTTTTTTGGAACAATGACATAAAAAATTTGAAAGGTTTGACCCTCTTAACAAAATAAATTATGAGCTTTTTATTTTATCAATTTAGATCTTAATTTTTTGATTTATTTTCAATCTAAACCATCAACCTATTTTTGTTAATTAAAGCAAAAAATATATTTTAGCCATTAAACTCAATATAGGTATGCATAAATACTATTTTCATTGAATTTAATTACTAAAATATCATTTTTCTTGCCGATTTTAATTAATGAAATAGACTGATGATTTAAATGGAAAACAAATCAAAAGTTTAGGTTTAAATTGATAAAATAAAAAATTCAAGATTTATTTTACTACAAATGTCAAACTTTGGATTTCTTTTGTAATTTTCTCAACTTTTTGTGTGTGTGCGTGTGTGTATGTTTTTAAGCTAACTTTTGTAAGCTAAAATCGTCCTTTTTTTTCATTTTATTTTTATGTATGTGAGTACTTGCTTGAAGACTTCATCATTGAATATTTGATAAGGTTAGGCTTGAGAGTTGGGAGGTAAAATGATTATTATACCCTTAATTTTTATAGAAGCAAATCTTACCTATCCAAAAAATCACTTTAAAAATCTTAAAAAAAGCACTCTAGAAAATCCTCGCTCATTTTATTCATGTAAGAGCAAGTTGAATAGACTCTTTAAATTTGTGTGTTATATAATAAAAAAAAAATGATAAAAGTGATACCTAATTTATTTATTTACTGTTTGTTAATTTAGCAATTAAATGGGTGCTCCAACTATGTTGTTAAAGTGTCTTAAAATGATAGTAAAGCTAAGTTTGGAAAGATAAGAAGAAGCTAAAAAGTCAAAAAGTTATTCAAAAAGTTAAAAAGTTAATATTATTCACCAAAAGTCAACAATTACGGCTGCATAACTCTCAATCCTAATTTTCTCCTACAAACTAATTTTTACAATTTTTTAATACACATTTTTTCGTAAAAAGTCAAAAAATTAACCCAAACATCTATATTTTTTTCTTCAATTTTTTAGTCTAAAAAGACAAAAAATGCACTTATTTAGAACACCCCAAACAACCCCTAAAATCCATTTAAATATATATGTGAAAGATAAAAAATAATTAAAATGTCACAAAGGTGCGGGGCTTGCCATCAGCTCTCCCCCCCCCCCCCTCATAAATTAAAAAAAATTATATCAAATTAGTGAAAGTAATCATAATATGTTGGGTTTGCAGTTGTAATTTTAGTGTTTGATTTATTTATTTATTTTTGAATTTTTAATATTTAGAAGAATTGATGTCTTTGATAATTGCTAAAAAAAAAAAAAAAGTGAATAATTAAAAAAAATTTACTTTTTAAATTGCTTTTCCAACCTTATTCAAACGAAATTTTACCTTTTAAATTATTTAACCAAAAATTATATTTTTATTGGTAGAAGGTAGTTTTCTGTAGATTTATGAGTGGATTGTTGCGTAGATAAGCATGCGCAGGTCATAGACCTGCAATTGTAATGCAGAAATCATTTAGCTTGCCATTAAAATTTTAAGGGTACATTATGCTGATGTGTCCTTGAAATTTAAATAAAATATAATAAATTTTATACTTTTAATATAATTATATTAATATTTTTTAATAAGGTTAAAGTGACTAAAATTAATGCAATTGACATAGAACATAAAGATACATAAGATAAAATATATATTTCAATATAAATAATATGATAACATTATTTTTTTCATTCATATCACTAACGAATTTTTAATGAAAAAAAAGGCCCAAGTGTTATATTTAAAATCTTAAAGGAGCATAATGTAATTATGCTAAAGTTGTAAGATAATTCTATTTTCACACACTAATTCTTTTTAGTGCACACACTTAATGAACAACTTCTTAATACATATATCAGTAAAATAAAAAATCTTAGTTCACATCTTTTTATTTCAATAATATCCTCATCTTCAATTTTAAAGGTCTTTTTCTTTTTTTTTTCTTTTTTTTTTCATCTACTCACATCTCCTTTGCCACCGTTGCTGTTACCCTCAACCATCCATTGCCACCACCGCCATTGCCCTTCCATCCTAGACCTTCACTTTTAACATTGAAAGTTGATGATTTGTGATGGGGGCTTGTAGGAATATATGGTTCATAGCAAAAAGTGATTGTAGGTGAAGTAAAAAAGAAGTGACGAGAGAGAATGGCAAAAGAAAGAGGTAGTGCTGGCGATGGAGGAAGGTTGTAGTGTTTTAGAATTAGAGGTTGGGTGGAAGGTGATAAAGGTATTATGATATTTTTATTCTAAAACAAAATTCTATTAAGAAAAATTTTCACGAAGTGTGGGAAATGTGGAGAATTGCTGTGAGGAAATAGAATTACCCAAACTTGTAGGGCTTATTGTGTTTTTTTCAAATTTCACGAGGAAAAAGCTTCATAGCTCGAAACTTTTGGCTTGAGTGGCCCGAAAAATATATTTCTATCATATTTTCTCTCTTTCCTCGCTATTTCTCTCTACCTCTATTCGAAGCCAAAAACCATTCTCTCATCTCAGATCAAGTTCACCTTTGCTTAGCAAATCTCTCTCATCTCAACCCAGATCTCTCTGCTCAGCAGATCTCTTTGCTCAGCAGATCTCTCTTATCCCATCCCAGATCTCTGTCATCTCTATCATCCTTCTCATCTCTTAACGCTCTCTAATCGACGACGAAGAAGGACGAACGAGGACAAACGACGGTGAATGTTAGCAAACCACAATGAACGATATGAAACCTGAAGTAAACCTACGAGAAGATCCGAAATCTAAGGTAAACCTAAAATCCCAAATCTAGGTTTATGTTTTGGCTTCAATGTTTGTAGAAATTAGTCGATTGTCCTAAATAACTTACAATGACCAATTTCCAAGCTGGGTTCTATGTCTCGATGATTATCTTTATACCATTGAATCTCTTCGCAAGAAGTAGAACCATTGGTTGATGAAGTTCAAAAGCAGAACCATCGGAAATATTTGCAATCTTATCTGCATTCCCAGCTGAGAAATTAGTTAATTTTTGAAAAATTGTAGGTAATTCCATTTTTCTTGTTGATTAACTCTCTTTGAATTTTGTTTTATTCTTTTCATGTATCACTGTTGAGTTCAATAACAAGCAAAGATATCTCTTGTTTTTCATGTGCTCGATTCAGTTGTTTTATTGTGATTGTTTGAGTTTGGATTTTGCTCTGAATTTGTGTTCGGGTTTGGGATTTGGCTTTAATTTGTGATGTGTTTGATAAGTCTCTCACTTTTCGCTGAGAACACTAGCATTGGCTAGGTAAATTAATTTGTACAGATTAAGATGAGGTTGGTTTGTTGATGGAGATACGAAGCAATTATTTGAATACTGGATTTTTTGAATTGTGTTATTGATAGAGATATTCATTTGAATATTGGTTTGTTGTTGTTGTTGTTGATAGAGATATTAATTTGTTGTTGATAAAATAATTATTTGAATATTGGTTTGTTGTTCATAGAGATAACAGTTGTGATCTGCAATACATATTGGGTTTTTTGAATTGTGTCCTTTTCTCATTGTCCTGCTGAAATAATAAGCTGCAAAAGTTGATCATGTTTGTGATGCTGACCCATAAGTTATAGTTGCTGAGATTATGTAGTTGGTCTTGAGTTTACTCCAATTAACTTGAGTGTAATTAGGAACAAACTGAAATGCATTGCGTATTATATGCAGATTACAGAACTATGACTTCTTCTTCTACTAATAATAGCAACAGAAGATTAAAACCTAGATTGTGAGATTGTGGGAGAACAACGTCGATGTATATTGTACGAACGAATGAGAATGAAAACCAAGGACGTTTGTTCTTTGTTTGCCCATCGAAATATGTAAGTATGTATTATAGAAATTGATCTTTTACTATGTACAAAGTTAATTGTGTGATTTGATTGACTATTTCTTATGCATTGTAGAGTTATAAGAAACACTGTAATTACTTCAAATTCGTAGATGAGGATGATGATGACACTAGCTCCACAATTCGTTCTAATGTTGGACCTTAGAAAACTATAAGAACAGAAGAAGTAAACGATCTAAAGACAAGGCTTGGTGAGATGGACAATGAAATTCATGAGCATAGTAGAAGGATTCAAATGATGGAGAAAAACTTCAAAGCAATGATTTATGTCATTGTGTTTTGTTTGTTTTTGCACTTTATCATGTAAATGATTGACTCTCTGTCGTTTTGGCGAATTTCTTGGATGTAATCAAAAACTTGTTTTGTATTTTGTATGTTTTTGGACTTAATGATGTAAATGACTTAATTAGGTTTTGGGAAATGTCATGAATACCTGCCCTATATATTTTGTGTTGTATGTGGATGATTTTGGATTGAATTGATTTCATAGGGTACTAATGAATGTGAGCCTTCCAGGTTTTATTATTCAATTTTTCTGGAATTAATACAAATGTGACTCTACTGTCAAAACAACAGGAACATTAGAAATGTGAGCAACTTGAGCAGCACTATGTTGAAACTGTCCTTAGCTTTTACTTGACATGAGGTGTGGTTGGAAAAGGAATAAGAGGATTTTGGCTCATACTATGGCTGGAATGATTCAGGATGGATTGGCAAGTTTGTTAAGGGGGGAAAAAAGGAATGTTCATGGAATTACTAGATAAAGTGACGCATTCATTCAGCATCTTTCAAATAAGAACATTATCTGAAAGCTGTTGAAGTTAGGGCATTTTAGCTATCTATAGCCAGATCTGAAAATTCCCTTGGGGAGTGAAAAAACAATGCCCAACAATATTCAAAAAGAAACCACATCTTCACTGCAAACAACTAAAATCTGAATGAGATGTTTTGAAGGAAAAATTATGTATTTTACAATTAAAGAATTTATTTATTGTATATATTAAAACTGATAAATATGGTTGTACATACATTTAAAAAAGGAAAAACAAAAATACTCAAATTTGCTCATTCAAACTTGTTGAATTCAAGTGCTCAAATCAAACTTGTTTGCAGAACGACACTGTTAAATACTGAAATCAAACTTGCTAAACTCAAGTGCTCAACTCAAGTGCTCAAATCAAACTTGCGTGCAGAACAACTCAAGTGCTCACCAAACTTGCTCAACTCAAGTGCTCAAATCAACACTATTAAATACTCAAATATCAAGAGTATGCAATTGCTTGCAGAACAACTTAATGTTAACCAAACTATCCGAAGTACATACGAATGTCATACATTTACTAGAGCAAAACTAAAAAAAAAAAAAGTACATTTGGATCGGTATGTACATTTAAGTCAACAAATTGTGATGCTACTGTCGAACTTTAACTGCTTATATTGTTGACTATTCCTAATTGAGTATGAGATGTGCTTCCAATATTGTCCGCCATTTGCATTGGGCTAACCTAGGCCTATAAACAAAGTAAATATTACAAATATTGTCCACAAACATATTGACCAATCTAAAATTGAATTCATCATTAAAATATGTGTAGTCATATATTCAATACGTACCGGAGCAAACATACTATCTAGTGTGCCCACCATAGAAGGAAAATAGTAAGGTTGATCGTGCGGCACCTTATCATTAAATAGTAATACAATTTTATTAGTTGCGCATGCAACCATCTTCATCAAGGTCAATTGCCGAATAGAAGTTTGAATTTTATTGTTGCATTTTATGAAAATACAGTGTAACTGATTCAGCGTCTCCTACCCCAAGTCTCAACCTTCTAGCATTCTCAATGTAATTCCTTGTATCTCGTTCATCAAACGTTAATGCCTCATATCCCCCCGCTTCAACAACTATGGAATGAAAATTCCTAACCACCCCAATCCCTACTACATCGTTAACTTCTAGTCTCCTCTTCACTAGAGTAAGAATCCTCTTATTCATTGCAAAATGTCAGGAGTTAGTGGGAACCAAATCATGAGTGTGTTCAAGCACAATTGTGGTTAACTTATATATTCCATCCTTTTGTAGACTGGCTCTTACCCTTGCTTCACAATCAATTTTTGATAACAAAGATGGTTCCAAGGGATTTACTTCTGATCTTTTTGTTCTGTTCCGCACCCGAGTATATTCAATTCCAAAGTACTTTAATTCCCCATCACTTGTTAGATTTTGTATTCTATAAGCTATAGCAAATCCGGAGTATTTCGCGTATTTTGCATAAAATGCGTACACTTCTTCCTTTGCGATAAAATACATCCCCTTCTTAAGTTCTTCAACTTCACCACTCTCATTAAATGAAAGAGTGTTATCCTGTTCTTCAACTTCCTCACTCCCATTAATTAAATTATTGTTCGAATCAATATCCATTGTAGCTTCAAAGTGAAATAGAATACACAATTTTAGAGTTAGTGGACAAAACATTTGTGACAACCCTCACCACTGTTTACTAATAATACTACTGATTACTGCTAAACTGTGACTGAGCATGTTAAGTAACTGATCTGACTGAAATTCTGAACTGATTGATTGAGTGTATTAGTTTGAATGCATGTCTATCTGTTTGACTGCTAATGATCTATTCATGTTTTATGTTTTAAACTGCAAATTGAAGGCCTTATCGACGGCCGAATCTGGAACTGATTAGTGTTTTGTGTTAATTAGAATTAATGTGATTTTATGGTAAATTTAGTTGAAATTTGATTTGGTATGATTAAATTGGATTAAATAAGCTAAATTACATTAGTTGCATTATTTACCTTTTTGCCACATTAGTGGGCCACTTCATGAGACCTCTTGAGACTTGAATTTGTATCATTTTGTTGCATCATTCTCCATCTTCTTGGACAAAACCGACTAGAGAGAGGGAGAGTTAGGAGAAAACTTGAGTTCATCAAATTTAGCTTGAAGAATTGGAAGATTTGAAGGAACTTGCAAAATTTGAGCTTTTATACCTTGAATTGGAGACTTGAGGTAGGAGACTCACCCTTTTAATTGTGAGTTTGAGTTGTTCTTGCATGATTCATGGTAAGGTTAGTGATTTAAGGCATGAATTAGTTTAATATGTTGAATTGAGTAGGAATTCATGCATGCATGTATACATTGTTCAGTTTTGAGGTTGATTTCATGGAAATCCTCACATGCATGTCCATATTCTAGCTTTGGTCCATAAATTCAGCATGTTTTTGAAAGGACTGACTCATTTGTTCTTGTATTAGAAGCTTTGAAGTTGATTAAATTCATGCATGTTGCATGTACATCATGTTCTTAAAATTTTGTTTGGAAATGGGTTCAATTGGACTACCTTTGGGCTTTGATTTTGCATATTGGTCTTTGAAACATGTCATATTATGAGTTTTAAAGTGTTTTCCATAAAATTAGTCCAAAAGGATCGAATTTGATGCTTTAAATGTTAAGTTTCATGCTTGGAGACAAATCTGGCAATTCCAGATTTTGGATCCACGCTCGAGCGGGGAACTCCATGCTCGAGCGTACACTCTGAGTTCATGTAGTCCGCTCGAGGGGGGAAAGTAACGCTATAGCGTGAAATGCGTGTATCCAGTACTTTGCATGTGTTTACACGCTCGAGCGAGGGAATGCACACTCGAGCGAGGACTTGTGTCTCACGCTCGAGCGGGAGTCGAGCGTGAATTTCATGCATCCAATACTTTTGCAGTCCGCTCAAGCAAGTAAAGTCATGCTCGAGTGTAGCTCTTTTTTCTGTATGTCCGCTCGAGTAGAGAAAGCCACGTTCGAGCGGGACCTTTGTTTCAGCAAAAATTTGAAAAGTGTTTTAAAGTGCATCTTTGCATCCTCATTCCATCCTAGGCATTCTTAGGCCTAGTTTAAGGCATCTTAATGAGGATAATACTATAGAACCACACCGAGTCAAGATAGGGACTAAGTTATTGTTTGTGTGTTCATCCTATAACTGTATAGGGTTGGCATCTGAGGACGCTCACTAGCCTATCTGTAGCCCAGAACTCTGTGAGTAACAATGTTGTAAAGATATATTCAATCATGAATATTTTCTGAATGACCAACTGTACTGCTTTATGAAATGATATTTCTTACTGAATGAATGTTTGTCCTATTTGCGAACTGTATTTGTGGCATCCATAGCAATTTACTGTTACTGTAATGTTACTGCTACTATTACAGAGATCTCTGTCGGTTCCCATGTTGGAACCACTACTGTTTATTGTTATGATGGCCATCAACTGACTATTCGGTCTGTTAAGACCTACCGTACTGTTTTACTATGGGATGTACCACATATGACTGCTATGACTGAATGACTGATATACTGTTATAACTAACTGTTTTAAGTACTGAAAGGACATTCATTCTTAACCTCTTTACGCATATGTTATTCACTGGGCTTTAGCTCACTGTTTATATATATATATCTAGGTGTCCAGGTACCGGATCAGAGCTAGGAGCGTTGGGTTAAACTCCCTTTTTGTCAAGCCCACCAACGTGCCTCACTACGAGGTTCCAAGTGTGTTCAAGCTTAGGCTCGTTTGGGGTGTCTCAGTTCACCCTTCTGTCTCTGTTTTGTAATACTGTATAGACTTGTACTGTACTGTTATAGTAAAGATTTGGTCCCTAACCTGAATGCCTGTATATGATGTATGTACATACTGCTTTTGTTCCGAATGTGAATGTGTTATGAAGAGTCTTTTTGCATACAGACTATCACAGCTCATTGGACAACTTTTATTACTATTTTGGCTTCCACCAGCCCCTGTACTCTGTATTACTGTTTTTACTGTTAAGCAGGCCTTCGCTAATCACGGATTACTGGCCGGTTGCAGTGCTAAACCCATAGGAACAGGTTTGGGTTATGACATTCATGCTAAGGGAATGCCTTTGAACGAGTCATTCCAAGTTGACGTGATCATTGAGAAACTTTCCAATGGTTAGAATGACTTCTAGAACTACTTGAAGCACAAGCGCAAAGGAATGTCAGTTGAAGAACTGATTGTCCAACTCCAAATTGAGGAGAATAATAGAAAGAAAGGAGTGAGTACCTTCTTTGTGAAGGCCAATGTCATTGAGCATGACAAATCTTATGGGGTGAGGAAGAAGCCTCGTGTGAACAATGGCTCAAAGCTGGAGCCAAGAGGTAGTGTTGTAAAGAAGCCGGTATATAAGTCGCAAGAACCTGTTTATTGGTTCTTAGGGAAATGCTATAATTGTGGTTGCAAGGGGCATCGGGCTAGTGACTGCCGCAAACAGAGAAAGCCATACAAAACCAAACCTTGTGCTCACATGGCAGATATGCAAAAGCACTCCCATGATGAGGATGACATGCACTTGTCTGCACTTATCTCTGAGGTGAATATGGTGGATTCAAGCCCAAGAGAATGGTGGATTGATACTGGGGCTACACGCCACATTTGCTCCGAGAAGAAGCTATTTACAACTTTTGAGTCGGTTACAAATGGCAAAAAGTTGTTTATGGGAAACTATGCTACCTCAATTATTGAGAGGAAAGGAAAGCTGGTCCTGAAGTTGACATGAGGAAAGGAGCTGACCTTGAACGAAGTCCTATATGTTTCGGACATTCGTAAAAATCTTGTCTCAAGGTCTCTTCTAAGCAAACATGGTTTTCGCATGGTCTTTGAGTCCGACAAGGTCATTCTGACCAAGAGCGGAGTGTATGTGGGTAAAAAATATATGTTGGGGGGTATGTTTAAACTCAATGTAATGACTCTTATCCCAAAGATGAATAAAGATGCATCTTCTTCTGCTTACATGCTTGAGTCTTCCAATTTGTGGCATGGTAAACTAGGACATGTGAACTTTGAATCTTTATGTAAATTAATCAAGCTAGATCACATACCATCTTTTAAGATTAATCCAAAACACAAGTGTGAAACTTGTGTTGAAGCGAAATTGACAAGATCTTCGTTTCATTCTATTGAAAGAAGTTCAGAGCCATTGGACTTAATGCATAGTGATGTGTGTAACTTAAAGTTTATACAATCACGTGGTGGTAATAAGTACTTCATCACTTTTGTTGATGACTGCACTAAGTATTGTTATGCGTATTTGCTCAAAAACAAAAATGAGGCTATTGACAAGTTTGTTCTTTATAAGAATGAAGTTGAGAATCAATTAGACCGCAAGATTAAGACTTTAAGAAGTGATCGTGGTGGTGAGTATGAATCACTGTTTATTGAGATTTGTGCTCAATCCGGGATTATCCACCAAACCACGGCGCCTTATTCTTCTCAGTCAAATGGGATTGCTGAGCGGAAAAATAGGACGTTAAAGGAAATGATGAATGCAGTGCTGATAAGTTTTGGATTGCCACAGAACTTATGGGAAGAAGCAATCCTCTCCGTGAATTACATTTTAAATAAAATCCCTCGAAAGAAAATAGACAAGACTCCATATAAATTATGGAAAGGCCGCAAGCCTTTTTATAATTTCCTACGAATAGGGGGGTATCTTGCAAAAATGGCGATACCTACACCCAAGTGGGTTAGGATAGGTCCGAAAACAGTGGATTGTGTATTCATTGGTTATGCACAGAATAGTAGTGTATATAGGTCTCTTGTGCACAAGTCTGATATTTTAGATATCCACAAGAATACCATCATGGAGTCAAGGAATGCGGTTTTCTTTGAAGACATATTTTCTTGCCGAACCCGAGAAAAAGATTAAAGTTCTGAGAATGAACTTGAAGATGATCAAGATGATGATCAAGTAGATGGTCAAGATGATGAAGTAGATGAGCCAATAAGGAGCAAGAGGGCTAGGACTGCCAAGTCCTTTGGTCCGAACTTCTTGTGTCACACCCCGCTTTTTATTACTCAAATTCCATTACCAAACCATTATTATAGACTAAATTTCAGAGATAACATGCGGAAACTCTTTACATTTACAAAAACACATACATAAAGATTCTCTCATTTGAATACAATATGAATGCAACAGGAGTTATAATTAAATAAATTGCTCGTAGGTTTACATCTTTTAAATTAAGAGAAAGGGTTTAACCTTTTTACATCAATGGCATTCCACTCACAAATAAAAGGCCCCGTGGCTAACAAATAAAGAAGATCCATGACCTTGAAACACTTCTTGACGTTCACCTGAAAAAGGATTAGTAACGTGGGATAAACATAAAGTCTAGTAGGGATCATAACATGATCCTAAATAATAACAACATACAGATAGCTATGATCATGAATGCTTAGTCTCATACTATATAAACAATGTGACGATTTATAACCAAAGAATATTTACATAAGTACTTTTTCCAAAATTATTCAATTCCTTCAATAATACAAACAGTTCACATTTCCTTTTTATTTCCCATTTCAAAAATATCTCATAACAACCATTTTGTTTTGGAGTTTGAAACATGTTCATAAATCTCTGATTTCCTTCACATTATTAACTCAACACATGGTCTACATCATTTTCCAACGCATTCAAAAATACAAATGTACATCTTATACGAAAAACGAAAACAATAAACACCCAAAAATTATCTACTCAACATATGAGACAATTCGGCCTTCATGAACTATAACCATCATAACGCATGATATACACAGGTACACGATAATAATGAAAAATAAACTCTGCTCTACCTGCCTTAAGCACGATAAGCCAAGAATACACCTTTCCATAACGAAATGCCAATTTACCAGATACCGACTGGAAGGTACTAGTATCTCTCATTCTAAGCACAGCCAATTCTCTAGGCGCTAGCTAGAAGGTACTGGTACCTCTCATTCTAAGTGCAGCCAATTCTCCAAGTGCTAGCTGAAAAATAATTATACCTCTCATTCTCAGCGTGGTATATGTTACCAATCGTCATAACATGACAAAGTACAACCAACACAAGTGTAATGCATACACATAAACTATTCAACACAACAATGTCATCCTCTACCAATGACCTAGGACAAAACCTCTAAATGCATGTAATCGACACATGTATTATAATAATTCAACTCTCATAAGATTTTAAATCCAACAACAACAATAGTAAAATAAAATATTCATAATCCAACCTCAAGTTCATTTCTGAAATTCACATATTGTTATGATTTCCTTCTTTGTTTTCAAAAATCAATTCTCTTATTTTCTAAGTTAACATACTCCACTCTTTATCCCAATTCATTCTTTTCATTTCACAAAACTAAATCCATGGATATCAAAGCCACAACCCAACTCAACTTAATATGATCAATTTAAAATTATTCCATTGCCATAGTTAATTCTCCATTTTAGCTATTAACACATTTATACAAACCATAATAACAATTTACAAATATTATTCAACTTTACCCCCTTTTAAATTCACCAAGTCAAAACATTAAATTAGGATTTTTTTTTCTCTATTTTAATATAAACATGTTAGACAACTCTCTAATTAACCCAAACAACAATCAACTTAACAATCTCATTCACAAATAACAAACCCTAAATCCCCTTTCGTGACTTTCAAAGAAATCCATAATAGATTTGATTTTTATACAATAAAATCTACCACGTATCTATAGATAAGGTATTGAAAAGAAGCAAAGAAATCCCTACCTCAAGATTCGAAACTAAAGATGAAGACCCAACTTGAAACTCCAATAAAATCACAAAATAATCGATAAAAGTCTTGATCTATGCTTGCTCTTCAACCATCTTGAAAGATTTGGGGTGAATCTTAGGTAAAAAGAAGAGAAATCAAGAGTTTAGGAGGTTAGGGTTTCGGGTTTAGAGGATGGGAGGAGAAGAGAGGGAGAAAAATAAAGTTTTTGGGCCAAAAAGTCACTTTTGAAGCTCCGGAAGTAAGCTTTCTAATGGTTATAGCCTCACATCAAGATTCAAAGTATGGAGAGAGAAAATGATGAAAGAGTGAAAACTACTCAATGGCAATTATTCGAATTTGGAGTTTCTGATTCAATCTCACCGAACCACTATGGTAACACCTCAACCAAGGCTCAAATATCAATTAAGAAGGTTCTCAATCAAGATAATCAAAGAGTCAAATATAGTTCTATTAAAATAGGAAGCACCGAGTGCTACATCTTGACTTATATGTTAGAAAGAGAACCTTGAACTTTCCATGAAGCTGTGACTTCACTTGAAAGTCTCTTATGGAAAGTAGCAATTAAGAGTGAAATTGACTCCATCTTACAAAACCATAATTGGGAGTTGGTTGATCTACCCCCAGGCAGTAAAACCTTGGGTAGTAAGTGGATCTTTAGAAGAAAGATGAAAACGGATGAGTCAATTGATAAGTATAAAGCTAGGATAGTTATCAAAGGATATAGAGGCAGTGAGAAGGCCTGGATTACTTTGATATGTATTCACCCGTGACAAGGATTACATCCATTCGCATGGTGATTGCGATATACGCTTTACGTAGTCTAGAGATACATCAGATGGATATAAAGACAGCTATCTTAAATGAAAATTTAGATGAAGAAATCTACATGGAACAACTAGAGGGGTTTTTAGCTCCAGGGAAAAATAAGAAAGTCCGTAAGCTTGTCAAATCATTATATGGTTTGAAACAAGCGCCTAAGCAATGGCATGAAAAGTTTGACAATGCTATGTTGTCAAATGGGCTTAGAATCAATGAGTGTGACAAGTGCGTATATGTTAAAGACACTGACAGAGGTTATGTTATTTTGTGTCTATACGTAGATGACATCCTCATCGTTGGTAGTAATGATGAAATGGTTCGAACTACAAAGAGATTGTTAAACTCTAGGTTTGACATGAAAGATATGAGCCTTGCAGATGTCATTCTAGGTATTAAGATTACCAGAATATCTAGTGGTATTGTATTTTCTCAGTCTCATTATGTTGAAAAGATGCTTGAGAAATTTAGTAAATCAAATACAAGTGTGTCTAGGACACCGGTAGAAGTGAGTCTACATTTGACCAAGAATAATAGTGAGAGTGTCTCTCAGCTAGAATATTCTCGGGTCATTGAAAGTTTGATGTATCTGATGAGTTGTACAAGGCCGGATATAGCCTACTTTGTTAGTAGGCTTAGTAGATGCGAGTAATCTACATGCCACTCATTGGAGAGGCATTACGCGGGTGTTAGGTTATTTCCGCTACACTCGGGATTATGGGCTACATTATACCAGATACCCAGCAGTACTAGAAGGATTTAGTGACGCTAATTGGATATCTGGTATAAATGACTCCAAATCCACTAGTAGTTATGTGTTTACCCTCGAAGGGGCAGCCGTGTCTTGGAAGTCTTCAAAGCAAACATGTATATCGAGATCAACGATGGAATCTGAGCTTATTGCATTAGATAAAGCAACTGAAGAAACTGAATGGTTTCGCCAGTTTATTGAGGATATTCCATGTTGGCCGAAACTTGTGCTTGCTATTTGTATTCATTGTGATAGCCAATTGGCAATTGAACGGATACAGAGTCATATGTATAATGAAAAGTCTAGACATATCCGTCGTAAACATAATTCCATACGACAAGTACTCTCTAATGGAGTTGTGTCTCTAGACTATGTTAAGTCTAAGGACAACATTATGGATTCGCTAACCAAAGGGTTAACTCGAGAGTTAGTAGAAACGTTAACCGGTCTAAACCATCTTATCCTGGGAGATAGAAGTCGACGTTCCTTCAGTACCCACAATGAGGCAACTAATCTGTTTTAAGGACATTGTGGTATCACATAGAATTTTGTTTGATTCTTTGTTTTCAATATTTCGATTAAATATGTATTTCTGTTAATCATGTTTCATGTGTCATGCTCTAGAATGGAATTTATCAAATATGGATTTATTTGATATTCTATTATTTAATTTAATAAATCATAAATCTATTTATTTTATTTAAATTGCATAATTTGTATAGCACATACACTGTGATTGATTATCCATTAAAGAAAAAAGATACAAAATAAGAAAAAATTACACATTGGGCTATCTTTTTTAAAAAAATAAATAATTTTTTTTATAAATATTAATATTTAAATTTATAATTTTTTTCATTAATTTGAAAAAACTCCTATGGTATGTAATTTTTTCAAAAAATAAATTGTCATTTCAAGCATTTCATTATATTTAAAATGTCATATACACATATTAAATTTTTATCAATTTATATAACAGATTCTTAATAGAAGGTTCATATTCATATAATCTAATAATTAAATATGATAAAATGTAAAAATTATATTAAAAGTGATGGTTTAAAAAGAGAAATCATAATTTTCGAACTTTTTTAGTTGGGTCATGAGGATTAGTCGTGCACCCACATTGATGGAACTAATAGTACAAGCACTATATTCATGCATATATTATCTCAGTCTAATATAATGATTTTTAGGGGTTGTTTGGGATGTATTAAATAAGTATATTTTTTGTTTTTTTAGACTAAAAAATTAAGGAAAAAAATATAGATATTTGGGTTAACTTTTTGACTTTTTATGGAAAAATATGTATTAAAAAATTATATAAATTAGTGTGTAGGAGAAAATTAAGATTGAGTGTTGTGCAGCTGTAATTTTTGACTTTTGGTGAATAGTGATAACTTTTTAACTTTTTGAATAACTTTTTGATTTTTTGACAACTTGCCAAACTTGACCTTAATATAGTTCTAGTTCCTGGTGTGTACGTGTTAAATATTTTGGTGTTTTTGGCAATGATGGATGTAGGGGCAAGGGGCGGCCGCACCCTGAAAATTTTGAAAAATATTATATATTATATTAAAAATTTTAAAATAATTTAAAATTATAGGAGTTTGTACTCTCAGATTTTTTATAGATAATTTCAAAATTATATAGGGTAATTCCTTCAATTTTTTAAACTATAAAGTAGCCCCCAAAAACATAATCATAAATCCGTCCCTGATTTTTGGGCTAGATATCAAATTAAGACTTCATTTTTGTGTTCAAAAAAAAATTAAGACTTTATCTGGAAAGTGATTAAATTAGTTAAAAATTTATAAAATATCAACTTATTCTTTCTTCATTTTTTTTAATTATTATTTATACATCTTTTCATAAAGAGTAAAAAATTCAAAAAATAAAAATAAAAATCAATTACCAAATAAAACCAAATTATTAGAAAAGTCCAGTTTTGCTTAGTTCACCCAGCACATGTGATGGCTAAAGATATCTGTAAAACCTCCTGACATTGTAATATTTGATTTATATATATACTGATCATGATTTATATATGTGTGTGTGAGAAATAAATAATAAATTAGATCATCAACAAAATATATTATATACCATCTTACAACCAATGAACTGGGTTTTTGGATTGGTTTTTTAATATATATATATATATATTTGGCTACTTTGGCCTGTTTGGACAAAAGGTTAAAAGTAGTTTTTTTGGAATTTTAATCTTTTTTTTGATTACACCATCTTTTTACTTTTTTTTACACATTTTTCAAAAAAGTCAAAAGGTTAAAAACAATCGCATGGGGTTAAAAAGTCTCATTTGGGTTGGATTTTTTTGGCTTTTTAAAAATTTTATGAGAAAAAAAATAAAATAATTATGGTTTAAATGTGACATTTTATCTTATTGATTTTTTAACTTATTTTATCTTTTTGTGGTTATTTTAACCTATAACCCCCCAACTGAGATGTCAAATGAGAACTAAGGCCTCGTTTGGCAAGAGGCTAAAATAGCCAATTAGCCAAAAAGTTACCTTTTTAGCCAAAAAGCCAACAACCCATACCAAAAAGTCAAAGATTCCCTTTTCTCTCTACTTTTTGCACGTCGTTTCGTAATTAGCCAAAAAGTTGGCCCAAACATACAGGTTTTTCTTACCAACCTTTTTAGCCAATTAGCCAAAAAGTTACTAAATTAGCCTGTTCCCAAACGAGGCCTAAGTTGTCATTAAGCAATAGACTTTTTTAGCATTTTTTATTTTTTGGCTATTTTAGGTTAGGACTAAAAGTTTGTTTACATTGACTTTTTTTACTTTTGTAAGAAAATAAATAAAATGATTATGGTTTAAATGTGAAATTTTGTCTTATTGAATTTTTATTCTATTTTATTTTTTTGTGACTAATTTAACAAAAAATCCATAGCCAAACGAAGCCTAAGTAATTCTTCGATTTATATTACTTGTTTAAGATTAACTATAAATAATCCAATAATTCAATAATGAACTAAGATTAACCCGTTATACAGATAAGTTAAATTTCAACCTCTTTTATATAACTATAAATAATTCAATAATGGATAAATTAAAATAATCTCCCTTAAAATTTAGAGAAAATATTGTCAGTTCTATAATTTTGATATAATTATATTAAGTTACTTTGAGATTTTATTTTATATAACACTTAACTCCTTTTTTATTAATAATTTGTTAGTTGTATGGATGAGAAAAAATAATATTATCATTTATTTTACACAAAAATATATACTTTAAAGTATTTTTTTTCACATCATTTAAATTAGTTTCGATCCGTTTAACTTTACTAAAAAGAATGTCAATATAATCACGTCAAAATTGTACGTTTTTCAAACCACAAGAGAGATTAATTTAACTTTACCTTTCAATAATGTAGCTTGAATTTTAGGTTATTGCACCTAGAACATTTTCCAAATGTCGTATCATAAATTTAGCCTTAAAACTTTAGGGCCAAGTTTCTCTCTCTAGTTTGAGATCAAACTAGAGGGTACTATTAGTTGTGTAAGGGTTTATCACGTGTCATGTTTCGATAATTTGAACCATTAATGTTTAGAACTTATCGAGTATTTTATTTATGTAAAAAATTATATTAATCGAATATCAATAGCTATTTGATCGGATCAGATTTCTGTCAACGGTAAATATGATTTTTAAAATAAATTGTTGACAAAAATCTAATCTGATCAAATGTCTATCGATATCCAATCAATGTGATTTTTGACAGGAATAAAGTACTCGACGAGCTCTACACATTATGCGGTTCGAATTATTAAAACATAACTCGTGATAGGCCCCATAGATCCAACAATACTGTCTACTTAGCCTAGCCAAAAAATTTAACATACCAAAATACTTTTGTAGAAAGTATGCTTTTTACCAATCAAAAAAGAAAGTATATGCTTTTTAGAATTATATTAAACTTTCGAGATTTTTAATGAAATTCAAATTCAACATGACAATTAATTTTGAGTTATTTGAAGACTTTATCAAAGTATTCAAAATCTAAATATGAATTATAATTTTTGAAAATATAATAAAACAAAAAAATAATTATAAAAAAATAGAGTTTGTCCAAATAATTGCCAAAAAGTCAATGAATCCAACGATAATCATAATATATAGGCCTATTTTGGAAAATGGATTATAATCCACTTCTCAGATTATAACTCACTTCCTCTTTCACCAAAAAGCTACTTATAAGCTGTTTTTCACCAAAAAGCTGATTATAACTATCTTCTCAAAATAACCCATAAGATTTACTATTACAATTATTAAAATGTCCCTTCTCTTTTTATCTCTTTCTTATTACCTTTCTTTATTTTTCTCATTCGATCAACCACCTCTAGCCAACCCATACACCTATCCTCAACCCTCTTCCACTCACCACTATCATGACACCATGCCTTCTCTACTCTTTTACCTTAACCATTCTCATCAACCAATACTACTATCATGACACACAATCATTTTTCATCTTAGTCTCATCATTTATACCTTCAATCAGTTACCTTTTTCCAATCCATTCGCCAACCCTCAATCCCTTTCCACTCATCGCTACCATAACACCAAGCCTTCTCCATTCTTTTACCTCAACCCTTCTTATCAGCCATTACTATGACACTTATCCAATTCTCACCCTACCCTTAACCCTTTTCCACTTGCCACTACCATAGCACCAAGCTTTCTTCACTCTTTGACCTCAACTCTTCTCATCAACTATTACTATTACTATGATACTTAACCATTTCTCACCTTAGTCTCATCATCTATACCCTTTCCCTTACCTCAATCCCAATTTATCAATTGTTGTTACGAAGAAATAAAATACAAATTAAGAAAGATGGAAGGGAAATAAACCTAGATTAGACCTTAGATTTGGACAATGGTCACAGTGGTGGTGAATGAGGTTAGGTTGAGCTGGTTGACTTGGTAGAAAACTAAGGGTATGTGAAAAACTGGTAGGCAATGGACTATTGATGATAGTGGAAAATGGTGGTGATAGAGTGAAACGGTGCCAAGCAAGGACTGAGGGTGGCTAATAAGGAATAATAATTGTGATGATCGATTGAAAAAGACAACGGTAAACGGTTACAAATAAAAGGAAAAAATATGATAAATAAATGAAAAATAGAGAAAATAATGATTTTGTATTTTTTTTTTTTTTTTGTGTTTGGTGTTGCTGCTATAACTCACATATTTTCTTTTCTTTTTTAGACACCCCATGTTCCTATTAATTTTTGTATGATAATTCTATGATATCATAAAATTCCAATTGCTACTCCTAGCCTCTCTCTACCTCTAATTGCCACATTTAACCTTTCTTTACCTCTTAATCTCTCTCGATTTTCGCTCATTACCCATAACCTCTCTTTACTTTCAATCACCACCTCAATCATTGATTGCATTATTTCGCCACTCTTTAGCTCTTTTGCACCATCCATAGTCGATTTTCTCTTTCCCTACTTATCTTTAGCTTTGGTCATCATCTTCCGACCACAATCCCTAATCTTTCTAGCCACTATTCAACCTCTTCCAACCACGTTGTCATCTCCAATGACCCCTATAGCTTGCTTTTCGTGCTCCTCTGAGGGGTTTAGTCTTCTCGGATATGATAGCCCTACAGTTCGGACTCCCATGATTCTGAATTTAATTTCACAAGTGCAATGTAAAACAGTGAAAACACAAAAAAGTCCAAATTTGGCAAATCTTTGGAATCAATTTTTAATCAAAATGCCAAAAATGGACCGTGTTGCTAAATTTCAAAGTCGCCACCTAAATATTTTTTGAGAAATTTAGGAAACCCATGACTCGTGCCAAAGGCCACTTGTCCGTCATAACCAAAGTGTCTAGGCTCAAGAACTTAGGTATGAGAGAGGAATGTCATGAATTGAGCACCCCATTCACCCGATCAAAGATCGGCCTCTACTAATCATGATGTGATTCTTATGTACAGTAGATGCTCTTATTCCAATTATTATGCTATCTTCACTATGTGATACACACAAGTATAAACTAATTTGCCCACTTTAGAACATTTTGATTTCATGTTTGTTTTAAAAAGAGTTGTGAATATGCGCTACTTGAAAAAGTAAGCTCACACGTACAATCATCAAACCATCCCAACTTAAGTGAAAAAGTCTTTATCTACCGGCATTCAAGAGGTATATCAACTAAGCACTTAGCCTCATGGTAAACATACTTGATATGACAACACCAACACACATGCAACATGCTAAATCAATAAATGCTTACCCAGTACTCTAAAAGAAATAAAACCGTTAGAAAAATGCATACTCTACTATGCAAGTGACTAATGCAACACATACAAAATGCAACTACGAGGTTCGGTTTACTAACATGGCATATGGCTCAACTTAAAGCATGCGATAGTGCACGTATTCAATTAAGTAAGAAAAGACAATAAAGTTAGAATGATAAACGGAGCCCAATGCATGCAAAAATGGGTATTCACACATAGTAATGATATGAAATCAAAATATAGATGCAACCATCATAAGCGAGTAAATAAAAGGGAGAAAGAAGTGGGGGTTAAAAGATATACACAATATTATAATTCTGCCCTCATGCAAGAGGGTCCGAATAAATGTCATAATTAGCTAAATATTACAAACACCAAATGAATAAATAAGCTAAATTTAACTAATTATACAAATCGAAGGAATTTAATTAACTAGTTACAACACACTAATTCATTTAAGGGTTACAAGCTAATGAATGTGAACGAGAGTCGAAGAACCACATGTGCAACCGAGAACATCCTCTCGGAAACCCCTCTGTTTTGCTGCCAGATTTTGTTTTGTTTACTGTCAGAAAATAATTCTGTTTTTGTCTCAACTTCTGCTCTATTCTATTATGAAAATGACACTGTTTGTGCAAAATATGATGGCTGGCCAGCCTTGAAAAGTGGTCGGCAAGATAGAAGGGTGGCCGGTCGGCCACTGTTTTTTGGTACTGCCCTGCTGCCACAAAAATGAAACAGAGCAAAAACATAGGTAGCACTTGGTAGAGTTTTCTAAATATGATTTGATAATAGAGGTGTATTTTGAGTTTGTGAGTTTTGAAATTATGATTTAAGTGTGGAAAATTTGTTTGATTATAAGTTTTGAATTGAGTTTTGGAGAGAGTTTTGAGATTTTTGAAATTAGAAAAGTTATTTGATTCAAAAATTTATAACTCATAACCAAACATACAACTTAAAATTCTATTCAAAGCTCATATAAAAAATAAAAAAAATTCCAAAAGTATTTTTTATTTACAATATAAAAATAACATATGCAAAAAAAAAAAAAAAAAAAAAAAAAAAACTGAACACTGTTCCGGTCAACCAGTCGGACGTCTAGGTTAGCCAAGTTTTCCCACTTGGGAAGGAGTTTTTAAAAGTGGGTTTGGAATTATAATTTGAAAACTCAAAACAAACACCATACTCATGAAAATGGGTGGAAATGTGTTTGACAAACATAACCAAACACAGCCAAAGTGTTTCTAGGAGATGTTTATCCTTTCTGTCTCTCCCTATTATGAAACTGATCAAGGGAGGGGTAGACTCGATTCACAAATCATCAATTGACGCAAACTCATTGCGTGATGATCTATGAATCGATGAGACAAAAACTCAATAAATGGAAATAAAAGACCAACAAAACGTCATCCCTATCATGGAGTTACCTCAAGGGAAGTAGTAAACATTACTTCTTGAATCATTAACATCGCTAAAGAGTATGTAATGACTCGAGACGCAATAGGTTCAATATAACGTCTGATTGAACCTAAATTAATTCTATTACTCTTGTTACCACTTTTAGTCCAATTTTAACCTCTTCTACATCACCTTGCCATTCTTTATTCATTTTTGTCTAAAAGTGATAATTATGTCCACTAGTGAAGAGAAATGTTAAACAAGAAGTTGTGCTTGGCATGAAAAAGATGTAATACTCTAGCAATGAACCTCTGACGAGATTAAACCACTAAGCATAGAAAGTCTCTTTCTCATACCTTGAACAATAATAATTTATTTGAAACAACTCTTAAAAAAAAGAAAGAAAACCAATAAATGAGGGAAGTTGCGGAGATGGTTATTACAAGTATGAGTATATGTAGAAAAACTATGGAATAAAAGCCATCAACTCAAATAGATTGGTGTCTAAGGCCTAAACTACCAAATATATGAGCACTGACAACAATACAATTATGATATTCAAAGCATAAAATAAATAAACAACTAAAATAGCCCCAAAACTAACAAAAACAGTACTGAAAATTAGTATGAAAAACTAGAAAAAGTGAGTAAAAATGAGAGATAATTAAAGCTAGTAAGTAAGCCAAAGAAATTGTGGCTAACCCCTCAACTTTTTAGACCTTAAAATTACATGTTTTAGCCTCTAAAAACTTTGAAAATCAGTAGCTAAAAGTTGAGAAAGAAGTGAGAAATACAAGGATAAAAGCTATGTAGTGAGGTTTAAGAAAAGGTGGTTAACCTCTCCACCTTGAGTAACTTTTACATCACAAGTTTCAGTCCACAAAAATAGTCTAAAACAGAGTATAAATACCAAGAAAAGAGGAGTGAAGAGTAGGCAAAAGATGACAAGAGTTATACCTTTGAAGAGAAGACACTCTTTTATTCACAAACTACAAAGTGCTCACTCTTAAAGGCTGAAATTTTAGCTTAATAATCTCAACAAAGAGCCTCAAAATATTGGTTTTTGAAGTGTATGTATAGTGTATGTATATTGTAAGATAGAAAGGGAGAGTGCTTAGCAAGGTTTGGAGTCTTGGTAAATTTTTCTAACCTAAAACCAAGAGGGATAGTCCTCTATTGATAGAAAAATAGGTTTCTCAGTTGAAAATATCTGTATGGAGCCAGCTGGTGCAAGGCATACGCATAGGGGGGATAGTTGACAACATATATCTGCCTGCCAGGAAACATGGCCAGGCGGCCATGTAGGGGGATGATCGACCATTAAAAATTGGCCAACTGGCCACATGTTGGCTAATAGGCCTTTGATTGGTCAGGTTAGAAAAAATAAATAAAAAATTTTGTCCAAAGGGAGTGCAAGGTTTTAGGCTCTGAAACTCAAAATCGAAGCTTCTTGTTGAGGAAATTGAACGTTGTACAACGTACTAATTCATCAAGTGTTCAACTTGAGGTGCTCAAGTCTTAAGAGCAGTCAAAAATGAGATGTCTACAACCCTCTACTTCCTCAATCTTTCACTCTTAAAGCCTTTATCCATAACTTGTTTACCTTTATGATCCCCATCATGCAATCACCTTACCCTCTAGTGCCACATTAAGCATATTTACCCTTCGATGTCCTTACTTCTACAATTATGTGAATAAGAGAGTAAAAGAGATCGATTGAACGAGGGATACATCGTTTAAGGTATACATGGAGGACTAAAGAGATAAAAAATAAAAAAATAATAAAAAATAAAAGGTGGAAAGGGGTTGGGTTTAGGGTGGCAACTGGAGTTGTAAAAGGGCAATGGAAAGAGATCATTTAAAAGGTAATAAAAAAAGTGAGAGATTGGGGGATAGTAACTAGAGTTGCAAAAAGGTAGTGAAGGATGGTGAAAACTAGGGTTGGTGAGTAGGCGAAGTTGGGATGGGTGAAATGGGTAACACTAATGTTTGAGAAGGTGATGATTAGTTATGTGATATTACATTCGGTGTCTAAAGAATTATACAAAAAAATTGAAATTAGCGGTACAAGGCAAAAAAGCAGGGGCTTTTCCCATATTAAGCCTATTTTGCATCTTATTTCTCAAACTAGGCCTAGTTTGGACGGATTTTCCAAACTAGACTAAAGCGCTATTACATATCGCGCTTTCACTGTTTTGAGTTCAAAATTTGATAAATAGTGAAAACGCTATTGTAAAACGCGCTTTTAATCGCTGTTTCAAATCGCGCTTTTAACATAATTTTTTTTTTTTGAGAAAACGCTATTTGAAATCGCGCTTTCACTGCGCATATAAATTTTTTTTTTTTTTTTTATAGAAAACGTTATTGCAAATAGCGTTTCTACTGTTGAAACACAAACCAAAACCAACCCACACTCTGACACACACACACACCCACAACACTGAAGCATTGAAATAATATAATTTTTTTATATAATAATCAATTATATAATTTTTATAATTTTCGTAAATATAAATTAGCTTATAGATGGTTTGATTTATAATACGTATGAAAAGGTAAAAATTTTTATAATAAAAAATAATTTATAAATTATCAAAAATAATTTATAATACGTATGTATTATATACATAATTTTTATATATTTACTTTAAATAAATTATTAATAAATATATAATAATTATTTTATAAAATAAATTATTAATAAAATTTTATAATACGTATGTATTATTTAAATCTTTACATTTTTTATTTAATTTTTTTTTATAGTAAACCCATCTTCACATTTTATAATACGTATGTATTATTCAAAAATAATTTATAAAAATTTATAATTAATACGTATGTAAATAATTTAATACGTATCTTCACATTTACATTTACAGTAAACCCATCTTCACATTTACATACGTATGATTTAAGGGTAAAATTTTTGATAAATGATAAATCAAACCATCCATAACCTAAAATTTTTTATCCTTACATACGTATGGTTTAAATAATTTATAAAAATTATTGCCATACGTATGTAAAAATTGATTATAAAAATTGCAAAAATTATTTATAAATTGATTATAATCTTTATAAATTATTTAAAAATTATTTTAAAATATATAATAAATAATTATTAATAAAAATTATAATCAATTTATTTTATAAAGTAATCAATTTATTTTAAAATCAATAATTTTTATTAATAATTTATTTTATAAAATAATTATTATATATTTATTAATAATTTATTTAAAATAAATATATAAATATATAAAAATTATATATATAATACATACGTATTATATATATAATACATACGTATCAAAAATAATTTATTTAAAGTAAATATATAAAAATTATATATATAATACATACGTATTATATATAATTTATTTAAAGTAAATATATACGTATTATAAATTATTTTTGATAATTTATAAATTATTTTTTATTATAAAAATTTTACCCTTACATACGTATTATAAATCAAACCATTCATAACCTAAAAATGATTTATATTTACGAAAATTATAAAAATTATATAATTGATTATTATATATAAAAATTATATTATTTCAATGCTTCAGTGTCGTGGGTGTGTGTGTATGTCAGAGTGTGGGTTGGTTTTGGTTTGTGTTTCAACAGTAGAAACGCTATTTGAAATAACGTTCTCTTAAAAAAAAAAAAATTATATGCACAGTGAAAGCGCGATTTCAAATAGCGTTTTCTTCAGACAATTTTTTTTATGTTAAAAGCGCGATTTGAAACAGCGATTTCTTAATTAAAAGCCCATTTTGCAATAGTGCTTTCAGTATTCATCAAATTTTGGGCTCCAATCAGTAAAAGCGCGATTTGTAATAGTGCTTTAGCCTAATTTGGGAAATCCGTCCAAACTAGGCCTAATTTGGGAAATAAGATGCAAAAGAGGCTTAATATGGAAAAAGCCCCAAAAAAGCACGGGTAAAACCATTTTGTAAAACAATTTTTTTAACTTCTTACCCTTAATGAAATTTCACAAAGGGTAAATTACAAATACACCTTTAAGATTTGCTTAAAATATAAATTGTTTATTGTGATTTGAAAAATTATAAATACCTCCTTATTAGATTTTTTTATTTAACAAAATTAATTAAAAAAATAAAATTCATAATTGCTCTTATATATAATAATAAAATTACCTAAATTATTAATTGAAACATATTTTTATCATCATTAAAAATAATTAATTGACTTGATGGTTTATTAATAAAATGACGATTTGTTATGAAATTAGAAACTTCAGGGGGTGAAATGTAAATTTCAAAACTACATAGAGCGATTCATATTTTAATTAAATCTCAAGAGATGTATTTGTAATTTACCCTTTCACAAAAAATTATTACCTATTAGCCCTCGTTTAGTAAGTGAGTTGGGTTTAGGTTGAGACTAAAAAAAATATAAAAAGACAAAATAGACTAAACAAGCTAATAACACAAAATGTTACATTCAAATTGTAATAATTTTACTTTTTTTCTCATAAAAAAATTCAAAAATTCAAAAAATTATTCTCAAATAGAACTAATTTAGTGAGGTTAAATTGACAAAAAAAACCAAAAAAAAAAAAAAAATCTTGGGCAAATTCTTAGTAAATTTTTGGGTAAATTACAAATACACCTCTTGAGATTTACTTAAATTATAAGTTTTCCTTGTATTTTAGAAATTACATTATGCTTCCAAAGGTTTCTAATTTCATAAAATAGGTTTAACAATTTTTAACAATGTTAAAATTTATTTCAATTAATAATTCAAATAATTTTATTATTATATAGGTAAATAGTTAGAAATTTTATTTTTTAATTAATTCTGTTAAATAAAAAATTCTAACAGAAAAGTATTTGTAGGTGATTCGTATTTTAAATAAATTTCAAGTAATATATTTATAATTTACCTAAATTTTTACTCCAAATTCCATTTTGTGGTCATTTCCCAAAATAAAAAACTCAATACTTAGGGTGTGTTTGGTAACGTTTATGTTTTCAGTTTATATTTACAAAAATTTTATAAACTAATTTTTGTTTATTTTTAGAAAAACATAAACTACAAATGCGTTTGGTAATTGACAAAATGTTTAAAAAAATTTAAAAATATAAAAAAGAGTGAGAAATGGCAAGTGGTGGCAAGGGGCGGCGGAAGACGGTGGTGGAAAGTGGTGACGGTGGGTGGTGGCGGGTGGGTGGTGGTGGTGGTGGTGGGTGGGTGGGTGACGGTGGCGGGTGGTGGTAGCAGGTAGGTGGCGGATGGCGGGTGGTGGTGGTGGTGGGTGAGTGGGTGACGGTGGCGAGTGGTGGCAAGTGGGTGGTGGTGGCGGGTGGTGGTGGGTGGTGGCGGGTGGGTGGTGGGTGGTGATAGTGGGTGGGTGGTGGGTGGTAGCAAGTGGGTGGTGGTGGTGGTGGTGGTAGTGGCCGGTGGTGGGTGGTGGTGGTAAGTGGGTGGCGGATGACGAGTAGTAGGTGGTAGCGAGTGGGTGGTGGTGGTGGGTGGTGGTGGTAGGTGGGTGGTGGGTGATGGTAGTGGTGGTGGTGGTAGTGGTAGTAGGTGATGGTGGTGGTGGGTGGGTGACAGGTGGCGGGTGGTGATGGGTGGCTGGTGGTGGCAGGTGGTGGATGGTAGTGGCAGGTGGGTGATGAGTGGTGGTGGCAAGTACGTGGCGGGTGGTGGTGGCGGGCGGTGGATGGTAGTGGCGGGTGGTGGGTGGTGGCGGGTAGACGGTAGGTGGGTTGTGGGTGGTGGCGAGGGGTGGATGGTAGTGGCGAATGGGTGGTATGTGGCTGGTGGGTGGGGGTGGGGGTGGGGGGTGGTGGTGGCGGGTGGTGAGTGGTGGGTGGTGACAGGTGGGTGGTGAGTGGTGGTGGCGGAAGACGGTGGTGGAAAATGGTGGCGGGTGGTGGCTAGTATTAGGTGGTAAAAAAAAAAACTAAAAATTCAAAATGGAAACACATTTTTTGTGTTTTCATTTTTTGGCAAAATTTATAAACTGAAATCACTGATTTATAAATCAAAAATTTTACCAAACAAGTTTTTATTTAAGTTTTTTAAATTTTTATAAATATAAATTGAAAATTGAAAACGTAAGTGTTACCAAACGACACCTTATAAATTAAGCCAAAAAAAGGGTATTCGAGTAAGTAGTACTAGTTCAAAAATATTTGAAATTTTCCGTTCTAAAAAAAAATAATAATAATAATTTGAATTTTAAAAACCTTAGTTGACAAGGCAAATTCCCAATCTCAGGCCCTACATCAGTAAAACAAAAAAAAATGAATAACTCCAGTTTCATTACAGGTGGAGAGAGAACATTTCGCTTTGAAATTTATTTTGTTTCCTTCATCATATAGGCTTCCTATTCACCTCTCATCTCTCTCTCTCTCTCCTAATTTCAAAAGTTCCACTTTTGAATCTCCGGCCTTCCGCCGGAACCCCCCACACACATATATTTCGCCACTGGATCTCTCTCATAATCTTCCCTAGGGTTTTCCATTCTCTCTCTCTCTACAATCTCGATCCCCACTCCTTCGATCAGATTTCGACATCATTGATTTATATATATTTGAATTTGTGTTTGTTTGTTCGTTTGAGTGATTGATTCAGCGAATCCATGGATGCGATCGAGGAATTGGCTCAGCTTTCCGATTCTATGAGGCAAGCTGCTGCGTTACTTGCCGACGAAGATGTCGACGAAAACTCACCGTCCAGGCGGAAGTCTACGTTCCTCAACGTCGTTGCTCTCGGCAATACTGTGAGTTTTTTGGTTTATTGGTTTTGGTGATTAGATCTATGGATCTAGTTGTTTTTTAGTCTTGATTTTGGTTCTATTTGCTGCATCTGAGCTAGCTATAGTTGGAATTGCTTAGACATTTTTGGTATGGTTTGTGCAATTGTGATTATGCTGAATATGTGAAGTAGTGCCTCAAATATTGTTGATTTGATTAATTGAGTAGTATTATTTGTGTAATGTAATGTGTGATATTTGCTAATGTTGCTATTGACTTGGTTATTCTATAATGTGAGCTGTGTTCCACACGCACCACATCTAAAATTTTTACTACTTCCTTCGTAGTCTATTCGAAATATCTGGTGCTTTATTAGCTCTGACTCCTGTTTTTCTGGACGGATCCAATATTTGAAATGTGGAGGGCAAAAACACATTTAACTCTTAAATAAAATTTATTGTAAAAATTTAAATTTTGATTTCTACCAACACAAATCAGACATTTTTTGTCAACATAGTTGAGTACAAAAATATGATCAAACATTTTTTTTCCTAGTATTAACTTGACAAAAATAATAACTATTACTATATGTCTCCGTCTACCAAAGTTAACTATCTAAAAATTTTGTGGTCGCCACTTTTTATAAATAAAATCATCTGTGATAGGCTCGAATCAAAACCTCAAATAATGTATTATCAATAAATGTGATCAAGTAACTTATTACAAAATCATCTTCCATTTTATTAAGTAGTTTAGTTTTGAAAATTTTCATTTTTGAAAATGTATGTGTCTATGAATGAAATGATAATTCGTTTCAATAAGTAGTATTAAATTTTATGAATGAATTTTTTAGAATGTCATGTTGAATGTAGACAATATTTCCACTTTTAGATAATGAACAAACATTAATGAATGCAAAATAAGTGGATAAGCAAATTTAAATGTGATGTATAGGAAAAAAACATAATTGACTTCGGAATAGAAAACATGAATTGTAACAAATCAGAACAAATAGAAAAATATAAGCAACTCTAAACAATACAAACATATTATAAATAATATTAATAACAAACAAAATGGATCAATATTTGATAAAACTCACTTTGAAAACTATTTTTTAAAATTTTGTTATGTAAATAATTTGGTGGTATGAACTTTTATAATTTTGGGGTTGCAAAGTACTCTAATTTGAAATTATCTATTTTCACCAAAAGAAAAAGGAAAAACATGGTAAGAACCATGAGTAAGGACTTATCTCCAGATCAGAGAGTAAAAACTAAATCCCAATACAGTAAAGACACACCTTCAAATAATCTTATGAAGCATTCTCCAAAACCCAGTGAATTTTACGTGTTATCGGTAGTCTTTGGTGCTCTCCGAAACAAATTAAATGATAAATCAAAACTAGGACATCAAGATTCTTATGGATTGATACGATATGTAGATTATATATATATAGAGATTTAAAGAGAGAAGAATCAATGAGGGGTACTCGAGAGTCAGTAATTTGTGCCAAACAGCTTGCTTTGGTTTGTTTTACTATTTTAGAATGACTTGGATGGTGCAGGTGTAGGATATATTGTTGCGTACTTCTTTATTATGTTAATCAATTATAAGATCTCCATTGTTGGAGTGGTAATTCTTGTTTGTCTATATTTAGTGTAAATATTTTTAAAATAAAAAGATAAAAAGAGATGAATTTTCTAAAATTAGGTGAAAGTCATATTATGTAAATATAAATATAATATTTATACCAATAAATCTGAAACAGTACCTTGAAATGCGCCGATACCAGTACATACAATACCAATGACAATAACGGTATGCTGTCCAGTACAATATTAACACCATTGGTTTGACCGCAGTATTTGGCTTCCTTGTGCACACAGTTGCACACATTGGCCTTTGCACGTATATATTTATGATCTTAGATTCAACCTGTTCAATAATTTTTCCAAAACATAGATAATTGATGCAGTACATTGAGAAGCCACCATGGCCTAATGTAATATTGCTTTTGATCATATTACTTTCGTCATAAATTAGTTTATTTTTCTAATTTTGTTTCCCCCCAATGTGGTTATCCCTTGCGATGAGTTGGAATAACATCTGTAAAGTTTCTAATGTGACATCCCAGGCATGTGATGCTCTTTTATTTGTAACGAAAATATGGGCAGTATGCACCAAGAGCATGCAATTACAATCAGGCTAGCTTGAGGTGTCTTATTTTGTCCATTTTTTATTTAGATTTTCAAAACATAATGAGGAAGTTGTGCATTCGTGGGATTTTGTTTAGGAGTGTAGGGGCATTTGTTAATAAGATTTTAGACGCTTAGGGTATGCGAAGTTTCATACAATGCACAACTCTACTCAACTCCTCTTGGCAATACCTCAATCAAACTAATCATGTTAGACCCAATGACAGTCTACTGTCTACGCTACCATTGTAGATGAATAAAGTTAGTAGATTGTGATGTTTGAATTATTTTGATCTAGAATTGAGAATATAACTCTGCTGCTGAATACCTTTCATCTTTTGTTTTTAAATTACTAGCCTTGATGTTCTTGAATCATATTTTGATCTAAAAGGACATCAATTGAGATAGGGTGTATTTCAAATAAGGATTTTTAGGGTAGAGTATGGGTGTGCTCAGCATTGGAGGAGTTGCATGTGAAGAAAAAGTTTGGGAAAGTTCCTTCTTCTTCTCCGACCTTTGCTTCTTCGATATTTTTTCAATTTTTCACATGAAGTGAGGCCTTACTGTTTCAAAATTTTGTTCTTAATGCATGGAAAATTACTGAAATAATACTTCTAATGTTATGAATGGAGTATATTGTTAATATTTTTGTTACAACTTTGAACTTTTTTTTTTTGGTAGTAATATTTCTTATTTACTTTATGATAGCTTCAATTTTTCTGTTAATTTGATTGTCGAAAAATTTGGAGTGAGAACTTCTTGTGACAGCAAATGGTTTTTGATTTCCAAAACATCATTTCTCTGAAAAAAAATCTTTTTTAATATTTTATTATTTACATTTTAAAATATCTTTTGCTATTAACAATGTTTATGTGATTTTACTGCCACTTCCAGCGCTGGTATTGCTGCCATCCACATCACATTGCTACTGGTGCATTACCATTTATTTCCATTTCACTACTGTCACCTCCATTACTGATGCACCTTCGGTAATACCACCATCAACGTTAGCACTGTCATCGTTAATACTGCCATCACTGTATTGCTGCCACCACAACTAGTCACTAGTGCTATCCCAACATTTGTTGCTGTTACTGGTAGCACAAACTAATGGATTGTTTTGTCAAGCGGCCTGATCTGAGAGGTTTACTGTTTACTTGTATGGTTAATCCAAAATTTTTACACTTCTAGTTGTTGGACGAAAACTTCATGAATCATGTTCCAGTCTCGCAATAGAAAATATGAAATTTCGTTTGGATTATAACCATATGAAGAAAGGTTAATTGGTTTCATTTTCATAAAGATTGATGTACCTTGTCTATGTAGATCATTAACTTATACTAGAGGGGAGCTCGAATAATGGCATTGCAAGTTTGTAACAAATGCGTCCCTTTTTATTTTTAACATGCTTGTTATGGTTATTGTACTCTTTGTGGCAAGTATTTACTAACTGGACAAATTGGTCAGGGTGCGGGTAAATCAGCTGTTTTGAACAGTCTAATTGGACATCCTGCTCTTGTAAGTTCCTTTTCTTTGTGGCATTTTTTCCCCCTAATGTAAGGCTAAGCATTTTTTCTTTGAAGTTTTCATGTATCTTTAAGTTGGTAAATAATTTTTGTATAAATATTTTATTTTTGTGTTCTTTTGCCCACACCTTTTTGTGACAGCCAACTGGTGAAGGTGGTGCTACTCGTGCTCCTATATGCATCGATTTAGCAAGGGATAGTTCCTTAAGCAGCAAATCAATTATTTTGCAGATTGACAGCAAAAACCAACAGGTTTCTGCAAGTGAGGCCTCTTGCCAAACTGTAATCCATTTGATTTCAGTCAACGATGCGGTTTTTTATTCATTTATTTATATATGTGTGTGTCCGTACATATATAGAGATTAGGTTCTAACAATAAACTCTGTGAAGTGGTCTTTGATGATTGTCATTTTTCTACTATTTTTTGCTCAAAACAGGTGCTCTTCGGCATTCTTTACAGGATAGGCTAAGCAAAAGTTCAGGGAAGAGTCGCGATGAAATATTTTTGAAACTCCGCACTAGTACAGGTCAGTCATGATCCAAGTGTTTGATTTCTTTTGCAAGATAAAAGTTGTGTTAGACACATGCATGCTTCTGCATTCATCCTTCACTATCTGCCCTCGCTAGTTAATCTCAAATTAATTAAAAATTGATACGGCATTTATGCCTTCCACTAGAAAAGAAAAAACTTAAACAAACAGGGAAATAATAATACCCACTATAATATGACAGAAGTTCTTCAGGTTTCTTCTGGCAGGTTAGAATCTTGTGGTGTCCTCTGGTGTAGTTTTAAGTCTATAACAGGAGTTGTGTAGTGTTAATTATCTATGATTAGAAGCTGGAAACCCTTGTTGGTTTGCCAAAGAGAATATTGTAAGTGAGATAATTTAAAGATGAAGAGTTTGCTATAAAAGGACCATATATTACTCATCAGACTGGAAGCATGAGAATTGCTGATAACATGTTTGAAGAATTGGATTTTCTGTTTTGTGTAGCAGGATTACACCCAACTTTATTTATTCATTTATTATGTGTCTTTTTTCTTCTTCTTCTTTTTTTTTTTTTTTTGCAGCTCCACCATTGAAATTAATTGATTTACCGGGAGTCGATAAAGGAAGTTTTGATGACTCATTGGTGAGTGGCTGCTCATTAGATTCTTGAGTTGCAAATGATTCTTTGATAAAAAGGATGCTCTGTATTTTATTGGAAGATATTTCTTCCAATTGAGTTTCTGAAATCCTCTTCTTGGAAGGGAGATCTAATTTCCTATATTTCATACAGAGTGAGTATGTAGAACACAACGATGCGATATTGCTAGTTGTAATACCTGCTGCCCTGGCACCAGAAGTTTCCTCATATAAAGGCCTCAGACTTGCGAAGGAATATGATGGAGAAAGTGGGTTTACTGTTGACCTTGCATCTTGTTTTTGGTTTATTTTGTTTTGTTTTTTTTACTTTCTTTGGACTTTCTGTTATTATGTCTTATCCCTTAACACCCTTTTCCTTAAGAAGAAGAATTAAATCAACAGTTGTCTGTTCATTGTAGGTACCAGAACTATTGGTGTTATTAGTAAAATAGATCAAGCGGCTACAGAGCCAAAAACCCTTGCAGCCGTTCAGGCTCTTCTACTGGGTCAGGGACCACGCAGTACCTCTGACATTCCCTGGGTTGGTTTGATTGGTCAAACAGTTGCAATTGCTTCAACACAATCAGGCAATGTTGGGTCTGAAAGCTCGTTAGAAACAGCTTGGCGTGCTGAGAGTGAAAGTCTAAAATCTATACTAACAGGAGCCCCTCAAAGCAAGCTTGGCAGATTAGCTTTGGTGGAGACCCTTGCTCACCAAATTCGTAACCGTATGAAAGTCAGGCTTCCTAATCTCCTCTCAGGGTACTTCTTTCAGATACTGATTGACCTTTGGTTTCCTATTATGGCCATTAATTTCAGTGATGGTCGTTGTGTTTGTTTTTCTTGTGTGGTTTTCCTGGCTTCTAAAATGGTTTTGTGTATTTATGTTTCTGATGATTGCCCTCTTTTGGTGCTGCCATCTATCTATTGAATATGTGTTCGGGTGGTTAGGACATTATTCTATGATAAGTAAAAGTAATTTGCTTTCCATAGATGCAAAATTAGGAGTGAAAAGATAAAGGGAAATAAAAAAGAAAAAGAAAAAGAAAATAAAGAGCAACTCAGTGCAGGAGGCTCTTGCTAACCTTAACCCCATTTCTGGAGAGGTTTTTTGCATGACTGGAAGCCGTGCCAATAGGGATGCTAACAGCAATCCTTCATTTGTGTGCTCTTTCTTTTTTTCCTCCCTATTTGCTTTTCGTTTAACTGTTAGTACGAAAAATCCTTATTCAGAGGCCTTTCAGAATCTAGTGGCGCAATCAGAATTGTAGTGCATTACTGCATATATGCTCATCTTACATAGCAGCTATATAGGTTCATGATTAAGAATGCAGTTGTGACATACTAAAATATTATTTGCTAACTAGTTATTTTCCCCGAGGCAAAGTAGTTTGTTCTGAAAAGTACTGATTACTGAACAGGTCAAGAATTTTACTCTTCCGGATCTATTGCTGCTCCTTTTTATTTCTTTTCTTAAAGGAAAAAATCTTCAACTTATCAGGGAAAAAAAACAAGAGGGGAAGCGGATATACTTAAAAAAAAAACAAAAACTAAAGAAGTATATCTGAAGTAACACTAGACTAAACTGGTCTATTGCCTCTATGTTTATTACTGGTAGATGTTTCCCTTTTTACAGAAAGTTACCCTTGAACTGCTGGATCTTGAAAGAAAATTGATTCTCTCACTCCTTACTGAAATGAGTTCCAAAATCTCTAGAGTACATTTTTTTTCATGCATGAATTGATGGACCACAACTGGGGCATCACCCTGAAAAAAGGGCTCGGTGTCTGTTAATGGCATCCATGAAAGGACTGTTTCCATTATTGACGTCCAGTTCCAGGCCTAAGTAAAAGCAATTAGCTATTTATGATTTCAACCAAAACCATTGTTCCTCCTTGTAGGTTCTTATTGACTGAGGGTCTTATTATTTGTGTCAACGATCAGTGGTAGCAGTGGAGAGGGCTTTCGTGCTGCAAAACTTCTTATGATATTGAGTTAGCTTGTCGGAAACATGCTCATAAAGAGCTGATTTGTTCCTGTGCCTTCATGGCCTGCTTTTGTTCTCTGTAGTGTATTTGAAGAATATCATGTCCTGATTTTCTATTTCATGTTGTGGATGGAGTTTGTATATGAGCTCTTGAGTGGCTGTACATGGCTGAGAATTTTATCAAGCTTTTTTCTTGTATACTTGAGTTTTAAGTACCTTTATTAAGCTCTTATTTCTTAAATTGTTTTACAATTGCAGGCTTCAGGGAAAGTCTCAAGTAGTGCAAGATGAGTTAGTAAGGCTTGGTGAACAAATGGTTAATAGTTCTGAAGGTACAAAAGCTTTGGCATTGGAGCTTTGCCGTGAATTTGAGGATAAATTTCTCCTACACATTACAACTGGTGAGGTGAGAAAATATTGTGGAAAAACCCTCATTCGTGCATATATGTACATAATTAATGTGGTTCATTTTGACAGAAACGGACTGTACGACAGATGACGTTTGATAGGACTTTGGTTTAGTGTTCCATTTTATTTACTATATGATTAATACCGGGTATTGTAACTAATTTTCTTTTATAAATATATATCAGAGTTAAACACCAATGAATTTTTAGCGCTAGCAAAATGTTTTAAGAGTTTGGAGAATTAAATAATGTTGTGAATGTTAGGGTTATGTTGCAAGTGCCTTTGGTGTGGTGTATATTTCCATGATACCTTGGAGAGAGAAGAAGATTTTAAAAAATACATGTTAAATGAATGAATGTGCTTGATAATCTTAGAAGATTGAGAATTGTTTAGTTTATTCCTCTTACATGGATTATGCATTTATGCTTGTAAGTCATTTTATAACTTGCTTACATGAGGAATATTTTGGGCAAATTCATGGTCAGAGTCCCTTTTCTTTTCTTTTCTTTTTCTTTATTAGAATTAAAGAGAGTTGTAAAAAGAATTTGGAGGAGTCCTCATAGTTGAAGAAAGTATAGGGCTCCTATTTTAGCTAGTGAAGCAGCACTGTTTTTAGGGCCTGAATAACATTGTGGCCAAGACATGATACATGTCCGAGATTTGCATAACTTCTTTTCTGGTTCTGAAATTGTTAATCATATTTACATTGCTATATGATTGTGTTTATTCAAGAAAGATTCAACCATACACTGTCATCTATATTCTTTTCTGTCAGAGACAAAATGAAAATTTTCTGTCCCCTTTTTTAACTGCTGTTATAAACTTTAAATATTTATTGCAGGGTAGTGGTTGGAAAGTTGTTGCTAGTTTTGAGGGCAACTTCCCTAACAGGATTAAACAACTGCCTTTAGACAGACATTTTGACTTGAACAATGTCAAAAGGGTATTTGTTCTTGTCTATTTGAATTTTCAGTTACAATATGTAGCTTTCTTGCTATTTGATTCTATGATGACCGTTTTGAGTTGGTTCCAGATTGTGCTTGAAGCAGATGGTTATCAACCCTATCTTATTTCCCCTGAGAAAGGATTGAGGTCTTTAATAAAAGGTGTTTTAGAGCTGGCAAAAGAACCTGCACGTCTTTGTGTTGATGAGGTAAAACAACATAATATGTTTTATGTTTTTCTATGCCTCCATGATCACAGTCCAGATGTGTGCATAAGGGTTGACTGTTTTATGCTTGTATTTTTTTCCACTTTTAAATCATGGGTTGCTTTTCAACCCTTTCAGCATGTAATTTTTTGTATTTGTGGCTGCTAGCATCTATTTCTTCCCTGGAAGTCTGTGTTCCCCTCAGCTCCTTTTTGGTTCCATATTAACCAAAGCCATATGATTCTATGGCTTCTCACAAACTAAGAAGTGTGTTGCATCATGAACCGAATACTGCATATCACTTGGTTCATGACTTTTTTTGTGTCTTTTTTGAAAATATCTGTAGTCCACCTAATACTATTCTATCTGATTAAACGGCTCATTAGTTTTATCTTTTGCCTCCTCTTTTAACCATTTCACAAGAAGGCACTTTTGATGGCAGGGGTTTTTGGTATGGACCCCTATCACTTTATTGATATATGGGAGGCGGTTCCTCAGTCAAATGGGTTTCAGAAAAATCAAAGAGGTGCATAAGTGTAATGAAAAGAAAAAACATAAGTGGTTTTGAAGTTTACCCAATCGGGCCTTAGTTCTTATAGGCTGCAGAATATCTGCTCATTAAGAAAATCGTTTTCCATTTAGATCTGAAAATTTCTTGGCCACGAATAACTACTGTTTTCTTCCCAGTTGGCTTTTTTTTTTCCCCTTCTTTTTCCAAATTGCTCTAATTGGTATTTTATTTCTCAAATAATTAATGCTTCTTTTTTTTTTTTTTTCAAATTGTTTTAATTAACGTTTTACTACTTATGAAATTTCCATCCTTTCAATATTTTATTTTTCAAATATTTAATCGACATATTCAAAGCTATCTGATGGAGAGAATACACTGAATCCACATTGACACTGACTGACTTAAGATTTCAAGGCACATATTTTTTATGCATATTCACTGCATATACATATACATGGAATTCTGTTTGTTCTTTGCTGTTTTCTTTACCTCATTTTGTGTGCCAATTTTATATGTAACTGTAAAATTAGGTGCACCGCGTACTCGTGGATATAGTTACGGCAGCTGCAAATGGTACACCAGGTCTTGGAAGATATCCTTCTTTTAAGAGAGAGGTAATTATGCCTTGCTGCAGTTGATTCTTGTAGTTTGTGTGGCTGGATGTATTAATGCTTTCTTCTGGTAATAATCCATAGTTGGTAATATAAGTAGGTTGTGGCAATTGCAAGTGCGGCATTGGACGGTTTTAAGAATGAAGCAAAGAATATGGTGATCGCTCTTGTTGATATGGAGCGTGCATTTGTTCCTCCACAACACTTCATCCGTTTGGTACAGAGGCGGTATGCTCAATTCTTGGACAATGACCTTGTCAAAGCTTTTGTTAGTATATTTGAGATTTGAAATGTACTCTTATTAAATGTTAAATATTTAAATATTTTGTTGTGGCAATAATATTTGATTTAGTGCAGTTGTATTTTCTTTGTTCAATTTACTTCTATAGACTAAGAAGCACGGACACGTCACTGGAGGCAGCATATGGGTGTCAGACACGCGTCGGACACGGACACGGACACGCGTCGGATACGGACACGCGTCGGACACGCGGTAGACACGTGTCCGACACTCGACCTAACGTGTCCCTGTTTTTTTTTTTAAATTTTTGCAGATGGACACTCTTTCGGACACGTTTGACACGTCGTGGACACCTAAACAGAAGAAACCCTAACCAGAGAGAGAGAGAGAGAAAGAGAAACAGAAAGAGAAAGAGAGAGAGAGAGAGAAAGAACCTGTCGAGTCTAGATCGAGGAAGAACCTGTTCGTCTCTCATCGTCTTCATCTCCTCTCTCTCTGTCCAGCTCTCTTTGGTGTCGCCTCTCGCGATCTGATCGTCGCCTCTCGCGATCTGTCTCTCCCTATTTTTATTGTTTCACTTTCCTCCCCTCTGCCTTATACGTGTCTGTCTCTCCCCTCTATACTCTTTTTATTCTTTTTTTTTTATGCCTTTCTTTTGTAAATAAATAATATAAATAAATACAAATAATATATTTATTTTTTAATTTTACATATAATAAATAAAATAAATAAATAAAATTAAATACAAATAGTATATATTTTTTAATTTTACATATAATATATAAATAAAATTATATATATTAAACGTGTCCCCAGCGTGTCGTGTCCTCCATTTTTTGAAAAATTGCGTGTCCGCGTGTCTGTGTCGTGTCCTGTATCCGTGTCCGTGCTACTTAGTCTATAGAATATGCTTTTAAACAAATAGTTTGTGATTACTAGATGGTTTGCCCTAATTATTTCATGAAATAACTTAGCACTAACTTTATGTTCTTTGTGACATTTATGTTTTGTTGCTTTGTAAGTAAAGCCTTCAAGAATTTCAAAAAGCTTATATTTTGAGGAATAGGTGGACAATTTGTGTGTTTATTGATTGTCATTGCAATATGTAAAGGTCTCATTGCTGTGAGAATGTTTCAAGTATATCATCTGAGAAGATGAGTTATTTGTATTGTTACAAAGGATGTGACACTTGAATCCCATATTTTCCATGATTTGCTATGGGGGCTCGAGGCTAGTCTTAAAGAGCTATTGCACTGTTTGGGACTGACATATGTCAGAGAGTTAGAGTCAGATGTCAGATATTTCCAGAAATATCCTAGCTGTGCCACAAGTTTATATTTCAGTGTTTTTATTCTAGACATTCACTGGACAAATTGCTTGCATCTTGGTACACTTCTACCTTGTCATAATTTTTTTCTTTCTTCTTCTCTGTGAAGAGTTTATCACACTTGCAAATGGTTCTTTCCAACATCTCTCAAAAGCTAAGGTTTCGATTGTGGCCTTCTTGTATGACATTGTTGCTTTTGTAGAAGGGACCCAATTCTTATTTCCTATTACTGCTTGGCTACTTAGGTTCCCCAACAATCAATCCTTTGTTGAAAGAGACTACTATTACCTTTATTTGTTTATAGAATGAATGTAATCCTTTTATTACTTTATCATTAAATACACTCATTTTATCTTATTCATGCCATTCTTATGTTGAATTTTGTGCGTGTGTTTTTGAATATTTGTCATTTATAGTGTCCACTATATGTTGTGCGTAGTCCTTGTCCATCCCTCACAATCATTTTGGTACCACAGTGGGCTGTGGATGCTACTCTTTTTTTGGGTTTGTGTACAAGTCCTGATATGTCTACATCATTTGTATTTTTTTATTATAAATATTTGGGGTTGATATTATGAAATGGTTGGGTTTGCAATAGTTTTCAAGAACTTCCTGATAGTGCAAGATTGTATTGACCGGTAGTTTATTATAATGTTGTTGCTGGTTCGGTATAATGGTTACACGGAGGGAAAAAATGTGATCCTTTTGGATAGCTAGATGACTACGAAGCACCGACACTTCAAAACAAGTGTCGTATCCGTGTCGGACACACGGATACTTTAGGGATACGCGGACACTTCGGAGACAAGTATGGGACACACCACACGGCATGTCCCTTTATTTAATTAATTTATTTTTAGTGGACACTTCAAGGACACACTAGGGTCATGCCAAGTTGTCTTTTTCCCCATTTTATTTAATGCTTTTGATGAATGTTGAATATTTATATTTTTTTCACATATTGAAATACTTAATAAATCATTCATAAAAAAAGATATAAATTGTAAGTGTTAATTTAAAAGTGTTTTTAAAAAAAAAATGGAATTAAAGTTAGTTTTTGTTGATTTTGATTGTTTGTGGATGTAATATTAATCTAGATAGTAAATAAAAATATATTTTATTGCCGTGTTCCTGCCATGTCCGTGTCCGCATTTTTTTTTTTAAATCACCGTGTCCCGCGTCCGCATCTGTGTCCGAGTCCAAGTCTGAGTCCAAGTCCGAGTCCGAGTCCGCGTCCGCATCCGTGTCCGTGTCCGTGCTTCTTTGGACACGACAAATAATAGTAGGGAAAAAGAACTTGATTTGCAGGTGCTATCACTCAAGTCTAAGAAGCACGGATATAGATTCGGACATGGATACAGTCACAAATACGGACACGGGACACATCAATTTCAAAAAAATGAGAACACAGACACGGCGGAGACACGACCATAAAATATGTTTTCATATATTTTTATTTGGTATCTAGATTAATATTCCATCCACAAACAATCAATATTAACAAAAACTAACTCTGATTCTATAAATAAATAAATAAATTTAAATAACACTTTTAAATTAACGCTTACAGTTTATATATTTTTTATTTTATGGATAATGTAGTAAGTATATAAATTTAAGAAAAAAATGATAAACATTCAACATTCATCAAAAGTACTAAATAAAATGGGGAAAAAGACAACTTGGCATGTCACTAGTGTGTCCCCAAAGTGTCCCTTGCAAGTCCTCAGAAAATAAATTAATTAAATAAGGGGACACGTCATGTGGTGTATCCCCGAACTGTCCACGTGTCCCCCAAGTGTCCGTGTGTCCAACATGGATACGACACTTGTTTTGAAGTGTAGGTGCTTCATAGCTAGAAGATTTATTTTGTTGAACACACTCCTTAAAATGGTAAAAACCAAGACAATCAACGAAATTGTGGTTTTGAGCCTACTTTTCCCTAAAGGGCCACTTTAATCTCATTGGGACAACTGGTAATTTATTGCAAGTAGAATGCTCAATTCCCTCCATTCATAACACTTCTATCCATGTTTTTTGTGGTGTAGTTACACATTGTTATCTTTCTTGGAAGGTTTTTTTGTTTGATAGTCATTTTGTCTGGCATATCTTTAAGAACAGATGCTTGATATAGTTTCTTGGAATGTCTCCATCGATGTTTAATTCTTGCCAGGATGGATAGGCAGCGGCGAGAGGATGAGCTAAAAAACCGATCTTCTAAAAAGGCACCTGATGCGGAGCAATCCATGTTAAATAGGGTATGTGTTCTCTTTTGTGATTTTGTAGTAGTTTGTTGCGAAGTTCATCTTATTTTATGTGAATTGTTCATAATTACTGCATTTTGGTCCATCCCCCTTCTCCCCCCTTCCTTTTGATTAATGTCCTTGGATAGTATTTGTTTTTATAGTTATATTGTCTTCCATTTTAGGCCACTAGTCCTCAAACTGGGGGCCAGCAAACTGGGGGAAGCTTAAAATCAATGAAGGATAAACCCAGTCAGCAAGATAAGGATGCACAAGAGGGATCAGGCTTGAAGACTGCTGGGCCTGATGGGGAGATAACAGCAGGTTACTACAATAACATTTTACTCATATTTTTTGTTGGTCTAGTTTATGTTGCTTTTTGCCCCCTTTTTTTATGGCTCATATGATATTTACTTCATCACTGTATAAGTTTCAGGATAGAAATGTTTACTGTTTATTCTTTCCTGTTTGGTTGTTTTGTGTGAATTAACATTGGAATGCTCTAAATCATGCAACCAAGAGGTCACTTTCTGTGTGATTGGATGACTAAGAGCTTTTGAGCTATTGTATTTAATATTTATAGTTTCACCATGGGTTTTGAATTTGCATTTTTGCAGATGGATGATTGTGGCATGAGACTTTTCATGAAGGGGAAAAAAAAAAAAAATTGGATGGAGTTTTATTTTTTTGTTTGAGTGATATTAATCTTTAAAATGTGATATCAAGCATATGCAACAAATTAAGTTCTAGTGCATTAGATTATCTATTGACATACAGAGTTAGACAGGCACAGTTTCTCTGTTTCACATGCATAGAAGCATTGCTCATTTATGCAACAGATAGCCCATTTAGACTATGACTTGAAGTTGCTCAATAAAGTAATTTTGGGATTTTAGATTTAATTTTTTGACACTGTAGAATAATTTCTTCAACAATTCTTGATAAATAGAAGTAAATTTTATGCAAAAAGGTTGTGGAGGTGGCACTATCCATTGTATAAAAAGCGAAAGTAACACTTAAGTAATACCCCCGCATACATCAAATCATGCATCAACAAGATCCAATAGAAATCTAAAGGGTGAATGTTTTTTTGTAGCCTCCTTAAGATTGATAGTTCCTCTACACCCACAAACACCACACTAAACATGAAAAATTTAGGCGAGACAATGTGTACTAAGCACTGTATCCAAAGAAGAGACGAGAGGGGAGAAACCCTACAGTTCACTAGTGGCCTTGAATCCGAAAGGATAATTGAGGGGTGAAAGAAATGGGGGAAATCCTTGAGTCCATTAGGGAGCTTGAATAATCCACAAGTAGAAGAATATAGAAGGGGGAAAAGGGGAAGGATACCTGGAGGCTAGAGCCGTTGCTCTAACAAATTCCAATGTTTCTCCCATCTCTGCTTCCTCTCAATTGACATAATATAAAATTACAAAAATAACCCTCATAAAAAAATGTTAAAAATAGAACTGATCATGAATCTTTTCTTTTCCTATGTGAAACTGAGCTGTTGACATCCCTACAATCTGTATTTGTACTTATAACGTAGTTTTGCTGTGTGATTGCAGGTTTCTTATTGAAAAAAAGTGCAAAAAAGAATGGGTGGAGTAGAAAATGGTTTGTTTTAAATGAGAAAACTGGAAAGGTTAGTACTTGGTAATAAAGAATTTTATAAATTTATATTGAGATCAATGATATTTGAATCTCTTCAATATACTTGTATGGATATGAGATAGTGGCAGGTTGGGTGTCTGCATATTTTTACTTTTCTTTTCTTTTTTCTTTTAATACTAAAAGTTCATACTCTTGGCAGTTCCTTAGCTTATATATACACGATCAGAGACACACTTGATATCCACTTAGAAAACTCTCTATAATATGCTTGATATTTATTCTAAAAGCCTACACATTTTGTTTATTTTATATTTATTGGTATTGTCATGATAGCAGTTAGCAGCTGATCAATTTGGTGGCTACATATGTTGTTTATCATCTCATTAGTTTTCTGATATCCACTTCATCTTTCAGCTTGGATACACCAAAAAGCAGGAAGAAAGACATTTTCATGGCGTTATCACCTTGGAGGTATTGAGTTACTGTTAGTACGCTCAGATCAGACTAGAATTTAGTTGCATACTGTCTTACTAGACAATAGATTCAAGGATGTTTCCATTGTCTCTTTTTAGTTTCATAGTTCTTGCCAAGCTTTTTAAGAAGTTTTTTGAAGAAAATATAAGCTTGCATCAGGCTTTGGGCATCCGTTAATAAATTTTGTTGAACTAGACAGCTTTTGTTTCTTTGATTTATGTTTTGTCAGAAACATGTTGCTGTTTAAAAAGTGGAAGCATTTGGTATGTGTTTTTATTTTTATGATGGATATAGATAGCTTCATTAGAAAAGCCACCACGGGCTCAATGTGCCCTTGGGGGCCAGGTCATGTACTCATCCTAGGTTTGGAGGCATTTACTATATTTTGAACTAATTTTTCTTGGTTTAAATTTAGATGATTTATTGTTCATTTTGGTTGGGTTGGACGTCTGAATAGTAGCAGGAAACGTTGAAGTTGATCACGAATCAGCCGAAGAAGCGCAGTTCTGCGCTTCTGAGGAAGAATCGGAGAAGAATTGCTAGTCTGATGCAAGAGAAACGCGAATCTGAGAAGAGAAGGAACTGATTTGATCTGTTATCCTCACTCTCGACCTCAATCTCTCTATCAATAGTCTGTCTGTGTTCTCTTGATCTTGTCATCTCTCTCTCTCGATCGATCTCGTCTCCTCTCTCGATCTCATCTCTCAAGATCGATCTCCTCCTCCTCCTCCTCTTCTCTCTGTCTTCGTCATCTCTCTCTTTCCTCTTCTTCTGTTCTCTCTCTCTTTCTTCTTTTATTTTATTTTTTTAAGAAAATAAATAATTTTTAACAAAAATATTTTAGAATAAATAGATAAAAAAAAGTAATAAAAATATTTTAGAATAAATGGAAAAAAAAATCTAATAAAAGTATATAATTAGAATATTTTGACATATGATTTTTTATACTTTTTATTTATTTATTTATAACATATATATTTCCATTATCATTAGAGAAAAAAATTTAATCTTACAATATATTTTTATATATTATTTAAAATATATATAAACGCTTCCAACCAACGATTCTTGAAATGTCTACGATTCCACACTCCCGCTTTGTGCAACTAAGGTCTGAATATAAAACTTTCAATTATAATCGTATTATTTTTTTGTGAGAGGATAAAATATGTCTGACTTGAAATAAATGATCCTTGTGCCCTCTTACGCAGAGGGGATTGAGCTTCTTGTTCTTGTCCAGGTCTTTTTAAAATAAAAAAAAATGAATAAGCCTCTAAATAGAATTATTTACTTTCCATAAAAAAGAAAGAAAGAAAGAAAGAACTAGCCTCAGGAATAATTTCTTCAGTAACCAGTTAATACATGTCACGGTTAACAAGTCTTTCATTGTCATGGAAACTATCACCAATGAACTGTCATCATATTTCCCATCCCTGTTCAACATTTGTTCATCTTCCATTCCAATGATTTTTACCACCTAATGTTGAATAGCTTTTCATTTCTAGGGCCTACATACTCCTGATAGAATTTTATTTTTGTGGTCCAAAGTTAATAGACTGTGACTGGGGACATCAAGTTCTAAGCCAATTGATTTGATTAATTTGAATGTGGCATACATGATAAATTGACCGACTTATATCCACATATATCTTGGTTTTGTGTATTTTTTTTAATTATTATTTTGTTAGCAGTGTAATCAATTCTTTTTGTTAAAAATGGTTGAGTAGAATTATTCATTATCCACTATGGAACCAAGTTGGTTTCTTGAACAATTGTCAATCTCCACTATATATTTTGTTTGTTAAAGGTTCAGCAGTTAAACAAGTTTCTCAACGAGTCTGTTATCAGACCAAAAATGGCTCTACATGCCCTAGTAATGACATAATGAATCCCAAGTAAAGTTATCAATGCGTGTACTCCTGTTATTTATGTCACATCTTGAGGGATGGAGTTATTCAACTTTACTTTGATATATGAAATTAATGGTTGTAATAAGATAGTTTGAAAGTGACCACATTCATTAGTTGATCTTGGATGCATTATTCAGGAATGTAATATTGAAGAAGTGTCTGATGAAGAAGAGGCCCCTTCAAAAAGTTCCAAGGACAAAAAGGCGAATGGACCAACACCCAGTCTTGTATTCAAGATTACAAGCAAGGTTCCATATAAGACTGTTCTTAAAGGTAGACTATTCATCTTTATGTTGAAGAACTGTCTTATTCGTGGATCATCCCTTATTTCCTTTTGCCTGTTGAGATGCATGCCAATGCACATTAAAATTTCTATGATCTTGCAGCTCACAGCGCTGTTGTGTTAAAGGCTGAGAGTCCGGCGGATAAGGTTGAGTGGTTAAATAAGTTAGGAAATGTGGTCCCTGCTTCTAAAGGAGTTCAACTGAAGGGTGAATCTGGTGTTTCAATGCGGCAGAGTCTTTCTGATGGTTCACTTGTGAGTTATTATTCAATGCTTGTTTTGTACTTGCGCATACTCTCAGTGCGACTACACTCTGTAATTGTTTTCAGTTCTCTAAAAGTTCCTTCAGAGTTGTTTTCCCCATGGATTAGTGTATTTCTAATAAATATTTCAAATTTTAAGTTAGTGAGAAATGAAATTTTTTTGTTTTCTTTCTAGACATCCCTCTCAAATCTTGAGGTCTGAGTTTAGGGTTCTTAAGTTGGTGCAAAAACTTGAAATTCTATAGTTTGTGATCGTTTTTCCAGTTGTAGGGGCTCTTTTCTGGTATTGTTAAATACTTCTTTACTAAACTGTTAGCCTACTTGCACAATTTAGGATACAATGGCAAGACGACCTGCTGATCCAGAGGAAGAACTTAGGTGGATGGCCCAAGAAGTACGTGGATATGTTGAAGCTGTTCTCAACAGCCTTGCGGCCAATGTCCCGAAAGTCAGTTTTATTTTCTCAATGCCACTTTTATCCCTACATCTTTTAAGCTTTGTATTATATTTTTCTTACCTGTTCTAGTTGTGCAGGCAGTGGTTCTTTGCCAAGTGGAGAAAGCCAAGGAAGACATGCTTAATAAGTTGTACAGTTCAGTCAGGTTAGTTCCATTTATTTATTTGCTATTTTTTTTTTACATTTTTGCCGGAGTGGATGGTACATCTTTGACCATTATATATGCTATTTTTTCTATAAGATTTTGCCTTCCTGATGTTTGTTGTATTTGAAAATTTAATGAGAAGCTAGGTTACTGGCTTGGAACCTATTTATATACATATTTCTTTGTAAAAAGAAAGATATTAATTTATAAATTTCTTGTTTTGTTTTACGCCTTTTCTTTCCTTATGTTGGGTGGAAAATATGTGGGAAATGCAATTCTTGATGATATTTCTCATATTCTATGATTAAATGCGAGAAGGTTGTTAATATACAAAGAAAAAACTGCATCTTACATAAATGAACACCAACTCCTCTTTTATGTTTAATGTACAACATGCACTACTAACTGAAACATGCGTATGGATGTGGAGATGCGCTAGTGAGATGTGCCTGTTGTTGATCCTCACAATTTGATTTAATTTTTCATGTTCTATTTTTTCTCTCTTTCTTTGAAACCTTACGCCTTCACATTTTTGCACATTTATTGCGTAGTTCTCAAAGTACAGCAAGGACTGAGGAGTTGCTCATGGAGGACCAAAATGTAAAGCGCAGGAGGGAACGTTATCAGAAACAATCCTCTCTTCTTTCGAAGCTCACTAGACAACTGAGTATTCATGACAATCGAGCAGCTGCAGCATCTGGCATGTTGGATGCCGGCAATGGCCCAGGTGACAAAAAACTAGATATAGCATTTTTACTTTCATCGTGCTTATCTTAATTTTTAGATCTCATTACTTATTTTCTTTGGTATGCAATGCTCCACTTTGGACTGATTACATACTTGTAGGGGTGTTTGGATCATGAATTTTTGGAGGCTTTTCTATTGCTAGATTTTGGTTCATTCATTAGAACCTGTCTTTCACTGATGTGCTTTCAATTGTTATATATATATATATATATTGATTTCTGCAGAAAGCAGTCCAAGAGCAAGTGGACCCGGTGAGGATTGGAGAAATGCATTCGATGCTGCAGCCAATGGTCCAACTGACTCATACAGTGACTCATCTAGGTACGGGTCCAACGGTCACAGTCGTCGGAAGAGCGACCCCTCCCAAAACGGCGATCTAAGCTCAGGCTCCAAGTCAAGCAACCGACGCTCCACCCCTAACCGGTTGCCTCCAGCACCACCTGGCTCTTACAAGTATTAGACAAATTTCAGGACAGATCAAATTCATGCATTCTTGTCAGGGGAGTGTCTGCGCTCTTGCTCACCCCAAAATTTGAGCTCTTGTTGAGCTCAAATTATGTTATAGTAGCTTTTGTATAATTGGAAATATGTGTCTGTAGATAGATTGCAGTTATTATTATTATTATTATTATTATTATTATTATTATTATTATTATTATTATTATTTTTTAAATTTCTAATGTTCTCACAGCTGCTGGATTTTGAGGTGTACCAAATTCATTGAGATTTCTCTTCTTTTTTCTCTTTTTGAGGGGTTGCCATCTGTTTTCCTATCTATGGTGGGTGCTACATATGTAATTCTATCAAACTTCATTGGGAAAAAAAAAATCCCTTCTTTCATATTTGTTTGTTATGTGCATGGCTATGGGTTTGATAATTTACAAAGAATGGCTAAACCTTAATCCTCTATTTGATTCATTTGAAAAAGATAGAATGATCATTCATTAGTTTTTCTATGGAATGACAATTTATTTGGAATAATGAATTTGTAATATATTTTTTAACAATTTGTATTCATATTTCTTCATGTCGTTTTAATTAGTACAATTTGGGCTGTTGATTTTAGATTGTGTCAATTTGGTGTAATTGATAATGTTAATTAACATTTTTAAGTAGAATGGTCATTGAGTCGGTTAACGTTGACTCACTAGCGTTACATTTGTTTGGATGGAAAATATTTTTTGAATGGAAAATGAAAATTAATAGAAAATATTTTTCATGGTCAACAGAAAACAAGTTTATATAGACAATGTTTTTCATTTTTAGAAGGTGGATAACATATTTTAGACTAAAATCTTACTAATGTCACTATATTGCAATTTGCTATTCTCATTTCCACCACACCATCATCACCGTTTCTATCACTGCCGCCTCTGTCTCCCCTCCATGTCACCACCTCCATTTTCATTTCACCACCATCACCACTTAACATAGGAAATTATTTTTTTTAGGAAATATTTTTTTGACAAAAAGTTGCATAGAAAATGCTTTCCATTTAAAAATATTTTTTGCTCTAAACAAACGGAGCGTTGTTGAAGTTCACAATTTTGTCTATAAAAGTATGACACATGAATGAAAACCAAGTTGAGACAAAATTATTCAAGATCAAAATTGAGTTGATTTAAATTTTAAGTATCAAAATGACAAATTAATCAAAATACAAGGACTACTAGTGTAATTTGTTTTATATTTTTTTATTATTTTTGAGTCAATCAAATGTTCTATCCAAAAAAAAAAACAGTCAATCAAATGTGAATAAATATTCTAATAAAAACTATCATTCAATTTTCACTTTATTTTAGTGAATCAAATGCTAAAAAATTACATAAAATTATCATTCAAATGATGAAGCAAGGAGTAAGGTTAGAGATCTATACATTTATATTCATAAATTTACTCATAATGATATAGCATGGGAGTTGGGTCCACCATCATTATGTGTGTAATAAATTAAAAATTGACACATATCCTGACACATCATTGTGAATACTTTTTAGGAAAAATTACATGCATGTGAGATATGGATAAAAAAAATTACTAACACATGGAGGGTGTCACCTTCATAGCCTTTCATTTACACCCCATCATAGACACACTTATATCCTCATATATTTATAATTTTTTTTTAAACTCTCGCTTATATATAATTCCCCTTATTTTTAAGGGTCTTAAACATTTTCAATGAAGCAATCTAGTAATATAGATGCTTGTTGGGCAAAAGACAATTGTGGGAGTGGCAAAGCTTGGGCAGAAAGACACAAAGGCCTCCTTTGACAAATAGGTTTTAAGGAGTTTTTTTTTGGGCAAATTACATATACCTCCCTTGAGGTTTGGCTAAATTACAGATACCCTCCTGAGATTTTGGAAATTACATCTCGCCCCCTAAGGTTTGTATTTTCATAACAATTTGTCCCATGAAGTTTAAATTTCATAACAAATTATCTCCTAATTTGTTATGCAACTATAGCATTCATGGGAAAATTTGTAATTTCTCAAACTTCAAGGGGTATTTGTAATTTAGCCAAACCTCGAGGGGGTATATGTAATTTGCCCCTTTTTTTTTAACTTTTAACCTCTTTTTTTAAGTCATATTACATTTTTATTTTTTTACATATTTTTATAAAAAATTTAAAAAAATTAACTTTTTAACCTACTTTTCAAGACAACCTAGACTTGTCAAATGATGAAACAATGGGTGCTTGTTGAGCACCATACTTACACATGCAGGGAGAAAAGGCAATATTGAGAGTGGTAAAATACACCGAAGTTTGTTTGTGACTAGCCTATGAGAATTTCTATTTTCACATATCATGTCCTCTCAGTGTACCCATTATTTTGATTTAAAAATTAACTTCCAAATAAAATTATATGGTTTATAAATTAACTTTTGAACAAAACTATTTGGTTTGGAAATTGATTTTCGAACCAAATGATGTTGTTTAGAGCTCATTTGGAAAGTATGGGTTGGGGTTTTTTTTAGCTAAAATAGTTATAAAAAAACAAAATAAGTTTTTTAATTCAATAAGATAAAATATCATATCAAACTCATTATATTTTTTCTCTCATAAAAATTTAAAAATGTCAGAAACCCTTTCCAAATCAAGTTTTTTAGTTCCATACTAAAATAGTCAAAAAACTAACTCATTTCTCAAACGAACCATTAGAAATCAACTTTCAAATCAAAATTTTGAAAATTAAATATGTAAATTGAAATAATATGGTGTGTGAAAATAAAAAAGTTTTTGGCCCGATCTCTCTGGGTCCCCTTTTGCCTCCTCGAAGATAAAAAATAAAAAAGTTTGCAGTGCATTTGAACTAACAGTAGGCCTTTGCCGCGCATATTTAAGTTCACTTTTACCCATCTTATGCGCATTTCATTTTGAATGACCTTACACTGAATGTACTGTTATATGTTAACCAATGCGAATAGATTCCTTGGACGGTGTTGTTCGAATTCGTGGAGTTTATGATAAATTCTATTTTGATTAATTCAAATTGTTTAGTTCATAGGATCTTTTGAATATGTGATCCACACAAAAGAATTAGATTAACTCAATAATCGTAGGATATTTAATCTATTCAATTTTTAGAAACACACTCACCAAAAATTTTTTAAAGACAAAATTAGATTGATCAAATAATCGTAACCTGCCAAATTTATCGCATTATAATTGTATTTTTAAAAATAGACCATCCATTGTCTTGGTGACCGACAAGATAAATTGAATAGATTATGATTATTGAATTATTATTATTATTATTATTTGAATGATATACACAAAAAAATCTTATAAAATGGATTATTCAAATTATCGTTCCCACAAACTCAAACAATATTCTCCCGGTGTTCTCAAAACAAAAAAATCACTGTGTTTGATTTTAATTTTCTAAAAAATGAGTTTTTTTATTTTCATATTTTTCTATTTTTAGTGAATATTTTTAAAATTTTAAATTTTTTTTTTTTTACTTTTTTAGATACACTTTACTTAGATATATCTAAAAAATCAAATATTTAAAAAAAATAAATAAATATACAAGAATAAGAAAAATGTATGGAATTATCGTTTGTTTTAAAAATATTTTTTGTATTTTATGAATTTTTTAAATATTTTTTTCACAAATATTATGTTTTTTAAGTGTATTTATGTTAGATGTATCTAAAAATTTTAAAAATTCGGTGAAAATAAAAATATAAAATATTTTAATTTTCTAAAAAGTGAATTAAAACTCAAACCAAATAAGTTGAATAGTAACGCCCCAAATTTCTAGCCCAAATAATAATACAACAATCATGGCTCTTTCAAGGAAAATCGAATATAAATCTCCAAAATTACATTACATGATACAATCGTTCTTCATGCAACAATATATTAATCCAACAACAAGTAAATAAACAAATAAATACCCCTAAGGGTTTACAAGTTTTCAAGGCTTGAGTCTAGTTACACAAAACGGTTATTCAAACCCACTTGGCTTGCACACAGAGTTACAGCAAAATGAGAGTCTCGTACTCTTAACACACATTTTCTCACCTTTAGTTATAGGCATCACCACATCTTTTCTTGCATAAAAATCCTGTAGGGTGAGCATAAAGCCCAATAGGAAATCCCTAACAAAGTATAGACATTTTATACAAGTCTCAAGAGATGAAATGTACATGTCATGTTATGCCATTTTGAAAGAAAATCACATCTTCATCTTTGAAAACCATCATGCTCAATGATGTCATGCAATTTCAATTATTCAAAACTTAACAATTCATTTTAAGAGCAGTAAATACGACTCTAGTAATCCCTAGATTGGTGTCTACAAGTAGACCATACGAATACTACCAAATTGTCATTTTTACTGGTATTAACCGGAAGGCTCGATGCCTATCCGCGCGAGTTTTCGGTATTTCACTCCGGACTCTCAGGCCAACTTATTCAACATCATCTACACTATCTATCAAGATTTACCAACATATTTATCTCAAAACCATTCCATAAAAACTTGTTTCTCAACGTTCTTTTATCAATGCAGGTTTTCAAATCAACTTTCAAAGTTTAATGTAATCAAATGAATTGATATTCCAATAACACAATATGAATATAAATACTTTTATTCGAATTTATCATCCAAGGAATGACACAATTTTATCTTTTCAAGTATCATCAACAATTAGTTATTTCAAGACTATTTCAACATTTTGAACAATAATTTCCAAAATAAATAACAATTCTCATATTCCTTAAAATTCATCATTTATATAAATACAAATAATAAAATTTTCAAACATCCATTTATTTTGACACACAAAATAAATATAACAATATCATTAATGGATTTTCAGTCTCTTTTTTTAAAAAATCCAAAAATTTTAGGTTTTCTCGCAAAAACTATACAACTCAAATATTTTAAAAGAAAATTTTTCAAAATCATCTTTTCTTTAATCAACGAAGATCAAAACCTATAAGAGCATTTTAAAAGAACAAGAGATAAACCCACTTTCAAAATTGCTCAACTTCTTAAATCAACAATCAATTTTCAAAATTATCGAAATATGATTTCGAAAATCATATAGATATTGTAAAAATATATATTTAATTCTAAGAAAATCTGTACGTTAAGTTTTGAAGAAGAAATGAAATGAAACCCTCAAAATCAATGGCGTCGAAACTCGATTTTTACCGCACACAACGAAGCCCTCGAGAAGTTAACCAACTTTGATGAAGAATTTATGGCAGAACTCTAATGGATCTTAAGAAATTAAGGTTTTGTTCCAATTTAGTGTAGGGAAATGTAGAGAGAATGGAGAATAAAGGGTTTTTAGAGAGAGAGAGACCTAACAAGAGTGAGATACAGCCTAAAGAAAAGAAAATACCAAAAATTTGGACTCACCTATCACCGCACGTGTGGTACTTGTCCCACACTTGTACTCCCGTACTTGCATTTATTGTAGTAGCCAAACAAGCCATTTCCTATTTTCCGCATGTGCGGCTCAAGCAATTTCGAATGCATTTTGCATTTTTTCTTCGACGAGCTGATAAATTAGTTCGACCCTCGTAAGCTGATCGGGTCAAAATCGGGATCGCTACATGAATATTCTCCAATTATATTTCGACTATATGAAAACCCAACTCTATGATCCATTTGTTTTGAGGGGTAGAATAGAGTGGATTATATTAAGTAAAATTGTGTTTATTTTAATGATAGTTGTTAGTGTGGAGATTGTTCAATTATTTTTATATAAAATAAATACAAAATAATAAATAAATGAAATTATGATTTTTATTTAATAAAAAATACAAAAACATTAAACATTAATGTTAAAAAAAAGCCTAACATGTGAAAAATAAAAAAAATTGCACTTGGCCAATTGTCTTGCTAGTTGACCAGTCGTCTTGCTAGTTGACCGGTCAGATGTCCAACCAGATGCCTCTCCGAACGAACGGTAACACTCTAAGCTGAACAAACTATTTTTTAATAGTGTGAAAAACAAATCGGGCTTAAAGAAATCTAGTGTACTCCAATAGAATATGTAGAAAAGGTAATTACACCTCCAGTACAAATTGATACTTTTCTCAACCTTGACCTCATCGAAATAGGGTTGGGACTGTCTCCAGTCAAGATTTGAGATAATTCATCTAGTTCGGCTCATTGAGCCTATGTTTGGACTTTTTTTCGATAATCAGAATTGTTCACATTTTAAGATTTATTGAGCACATTATTTCTGTAAAAAATTACGTTGATTGGATAACGGATACTATGTATTCGGATTATTTTTGTTTGAAAAGATTGACAGTCAGAAAATTAATAGTTCATAAAAAAGTAATACGAATACATAGTATTCGTTATCCGATTAACGTGATTTTTTTATAGGAATAATGTACTCAATAAATTATAAAATGTTAACAGTTCAGATTATAAAAAATAGACCAAAAAATAAATCAATTGGATCGGACTGAACCCTCCCGTCCAAATGGTGAACACCAGCCAAAACTTATTGTAATGATTTAAATAGTGACATCGTATAAATTTTTGTATATACATAATAATTTGTTTGTGGCAATTTTTTTATTTAATTTCAAAACTATTAATATTGTAATTTATAATTTAAAAAATAAAACTGTCAAAAGAACGTTCATGATCGATGACATGAGCAATCAATTTCAAATGGCCAATTGATATTGGCCCTTATTCAATCCACCATTCTTGCAAACGGATTACTAATCAATCTTAATTTTTTATTTTATAATTGCATTTGAGTTATAATTATTACGTATTATTTTTAATAAAATTATAATAATTTGTAATTTAAAAATAAAGTTATTTATTTTATTTTTATTTTAAATATTTTTTTGTTTAAAAATATTTTAATAAAAAAAATATATTTAAATCATAAATTATTGTAACTTTACAATAAGATAACCATGATGAAGGGTAGAGGCGTGGTGGTCAGCATTGGGAAGTGGATGACATGGTGAGAATGAAAAGAAAAGTAAAAAAAAAAGGCCATAGCTTCTTTCCAGTCTGTTCGGCCTTTGAAGGCTCACTACGGGTCGTGTTTCGATAATCTAAAGCGTTCAATATGTAGAACTCGTCGAGTACTATATGTTTATAAAAAATCACATTGATCGGATATCGATAGCTATATGATCAAATCAGTTTTTTATGAAAAAAAATGGACGGCGAAAAATAAACGGGTTACAAAAAACTGATTTGATCATATAGCTATTGATATTCGATCAACGTGATTTTTTACAGGCATATAGTACTCGACGAGTTCTACACATTCAACGGTTTAGATTATTGAAACACGACCCGTAGTGGGCCCCCAAGGGCCGGATAGCACCGTCCAATTTAAATTTAGACTGAAGAGAAGCTGTGCCTAAAAAAAAAAATGAGAGAAAGAAAAGATAGCGACATTTTAGACCTTATTTTTATGGGTAAATGCACTTTGACTTCTTTATGTTTGGAAAAATGTTATACCGCTTAAATTTTTTATTAAATAAATAATTAAATATTTTATATGGATATAAAATTTATAAAATCACGGATCTTATATTTATATAAGATATTTAATTATTTATTGAGTAAAAAATTTGGTATCCTAACATTACTCTTATATTTGGCTGTTCTCTCATTTTGATTTCTAAATTTTTTATTTTGACTCTTTATGTTTCAATTTTTTTTTAATTTATTCTAAAAATTAACTTAGGTTCAAAACTAAACATAAAATATAATAATAACTGTTACATAATATAAAAAATATATTATATTAGAATTTAAGTCTATATATAAGATATGTGAGTTATATAAAATAAAATATTTTTATATTATATGTTATTTTTATTTAATTTTTAACAGAAAATAATTTTAAAAATAAACTAAAAAAAATTTAAAAACATAAAAAGTGAAAGTGAGAACAAGCAAATCTTAAAAATTAAACTGAAGAAACGGTCAAATATAAAAAATACAAAACGTAATTTACCTGATTCCGTACTTTTGTAATTAATTTAAAAAAAAAAAAAAAATTTCACTGACAAACAATTGGTTACCCCCAAATTTCTATGTTTTGTAATTCCCTCCCCAACCAAAAATCTAAAATCAGATGTATATACATATATATCCCTATATACACATAATTAGGGTTTTTAATTTTTTTAGTTTTGCCTCCAAAAGTGGTTTCCCGCCACTTGTACATTTGAAACAAAACCCTCCTGCCAAATTTCCCCTATTTATTTCCCTTTTAGCGCAGCTGGTTTTCAGAAACACTTTTCTTTTGTATCTGTCTAGGGTTCTGAAAAGTGTTGCAATTGTTTTTGGGTGTTTGAGAATTTTGCAAATTCTTGATGGGTTCCTCGAGTTTGATGGTGGAGAATCAAAGCGCGGTGAATAATGGTGTGGGTTCGGAAGACCAAGTGAATCCAGGTAAGATTTCTTCTTCTTGGTTGTTGTTGTTTTGGGCTTTTGCTGATTGATTGTGTATATCTAACAACGAACATGTAGATTGATTCTGTCTTAGAGAGAGAAAATGTGTGTGTGACTAGAGACATTGAATCCATTTGATAGAAAGAATATGTCTGAACAGAGTCAGTCGATCGATCGAGAGAATCTTGGTAAGGAGATGGTATTTGTCTTGACCAATTCTTTGTTTTTAGACATATGAGGAACTAGTGTGTTGATTTAATTGAAATGAAAAAAATGATCTATGTCTACTATGTTTTTCAAATGAACTTTTCTTGTTTGATGATGATCAGAGAAAGAAGTTTTTCATAGATAAAACATGGATGAATTGATAGATAGATAGATAGAGAGGCACAAATTATCAGTTTAAAGAATGCTTGAAAGATCATATCACACCAAAGAAACACATATATGTATGCAGAGATGCATGTATTCAAAAGATGGCTGATTATTCCTTAGATGGTTGAAAGATCAAATTATTTCATAGAAGGTTTGTCTTACCAACTATATATGCTATTGCCTGGGTGGCTGGCCCCGAGAGTGAAACCTGGGACCTCAACAATGTTAAATGACAAAATTAACATTGTTAAAGAAAAATCCTCTCTCTCTCTCTATATATATATTTCTTTAATTTTGTTATTTAACATTGTTGAGGTCCCAGGTTTCACTCTATTGGGGTCAGCCACTCGGCCTATAGCATATATGGTTCGTAGGACGAGCCTTCTAGACATGGGCAAATCGTACCCAGTGTCAGGCATGTGTGTTTGAATCCTCACTTGTGTGTGAGTCTGTGACTTACCCTGCTGTGTAGCAACCACCTAGCAGTAACCTTTGGAGCCTCGACTCCTTAGGGTCTAGCTTTAGAGGTTACTCTTTTGTGGTTAGGCATTTAACATGAGAAGTAGTTTATCTGTATAGATCTAATCAACAATAACCTATATTTGGGTTATGCTATTTCTATAAAAAAAACTAAAAATAAATCGGGACCTAGTATGTTCGCAGCCTGTCCTAACTTGTCCTCGGTTTGTCTCCAGTCCAGTGTGTTACAGTGTTTTTGACTCCCTCCAGCATGTATTTCGGAACATGTTTGTGTCCAACACATGTCAAACATTGGTATGTGACCTCCGGTGAGGTCTGTGCTTGATAGATTTTGGGAAATCACAAATAATAGATTTTTTAATTTTAAAAAGTAATTTTATTTGATGATTTGGGATAGCCTCTTTTTACAATCTCTGTATAGTTTAACTATCCATCCTGTAGGACTAAACTTTCAAGTGTTCAACAAGCATTTTTTGGTTTTCACTACACATTTAGCACAAGTAGTGGGCATTTTTTACTCCTTATTGACGTGCTAGCATTCTTTTTTCATTAGGGGGAGTTCATTTTCTATCTTCTTGTTTTGTGTTCTGCTTTTGTTTAATCTGTCTTTGCAAATTTTGTTGCTTTAACCGTATTGCAATATTTACTTCTATGACAAGTTTGGCAATCATGTTCTTGGTTTCATTTAATATTTAACTCTTATTTTTTTGGTTTTTGTTGTGATGTATAAAAGTCACTTTGATTGCCAAACTTGTCATAGAAGTAATTATAAGCAACTTTGATTAGTCAGAAATCTTAACCTGTGCTTGCTAAAATTGCGTGGTAGATTCCAGTCATCTGTATGCATAGATATAAGATGATACAACTACATCTGTATTTCTTTTGGCCTGCCTTGTGAATTTAAATTGAATACAATGCGTGCTTGCATTTCTTTTGCCTCACTTTTTATCTTCCCCTCCCAATATTATTGTCATTCTTGCTTATTTCCTCTCCTTACTGTTTTTTAAAACAGAACTTGTACCATGGAACATGCCATTTTGTTATTTATAGTTTTGCCTTTTTTGATGCTTGTCTTTTCTTTTATTTATGATTTCAGCTTTTGCTATCTGCATATTTTTCTCATGATAACTCTTTGTATCTCTTCCAACTTCTGTTCATTTTCCCCCTCATGTATCCTTCACTGGCTTCTTTTCCATGTTATGAATTTGACTATGGAGATGACAATATAATTCTTATCCCACGAAGTAATTATTAATTAGACATGGAAAAGATTGAATCCTTTCCATGGCCCTATGCAGGCTTACCTTCAAAGATTGCATCTTAGGTTTTTGTAATCTTTTGGCCTGTCATCTTGAGGGTGTCAAGGTTACCTGGTCTCTCTTCCATCTCTCTTTCTAATTTTTTGTAGTCTGCAATTATTTTCATAATTTATGTACGTACCTTTTGTGGCTGCTTGGTATCTTGTAATTTTTCCTGTCTGCACTTCTGTCTAACATTTGTGTGTCTCAAAGGGTCAGATACTTGAGAATGTCTATGCAGTCTAGTATGGTTTGTATTAAAACTTATATATCTTCATAGTTGTGGTTTTATCTTCTAATTATTTGCATGCCTCTCGTAATTTCTGTTATCTATGTAAATTGCATGTGTCTTCTTCTTGTTTTCTAACCTGCCATTTTTCTCTTATCCTTTTTGGTCAGGGATGAAGGAAAAGAGAACACAGGGTAAATCCAAATCAAATGTTTCTGATTCTAGTATCAAAGTGACTGCAAAACCAAAGAAAAAGCGAATGTCTGAGAGCACTGAAAATGTTTCTGGTTCTCGAAAAATGCCAAAGCGAGCTGCTGCCTGCAGAGATTTTAAGCATAAATCAGTTCGTGTCACTGAAAAACCAAAAATAGAAACAAAAAGGGATCATGTAGTGGAAGATGAATTGGAAGCAATATGCTTGACAGCTAGCCAGGATGCTCAGCGGCCAAATAGAAGATTGACAGATTTTGTCTTCCATGATGAAGATGGAATACCACAACCGGTAGAAATGTTGGAAGTGACTGACATTTTTATTACTGGTCTCATCTTGCCCTTGGAGGAAACGCATGAAAAAGATAAGGCCAAAGGAGTTAGATGTGAGGGTTTTGGGCGTATAGAAACCTGGGCGATATCTGGGTATGAAGATGGCTCACCAGTCGTATGGGTCTCTACTGAAATTGCAGACTATGACTGTGTTAAGCCTACCAACAGCTACAAAAATATGTACTGTCTTTTCTATGAAAAGGCACATGCATGCATTGAAATTTACCAGAAGCTATCAAGATCTTGTGGAGGTGATCCTAATCAGAGTCTTGAGGAGTTACTTGCTAAGGTTGTCCGTTCAATGAGTGGAAGAAAAAGTTTTCCTCGTGGGATGTCTGTTAGAGACTTCATCGTTTCACAGGGGGAGTTTATTTTTAACCAACTAATTGGCTTGGAGGAGACATCCAAGAAAAATGAACAAATATTCAGTGAGTTGCCTGTTCTTGCTGCTCTTAGGGATGAAAGCAAGAAAAATATGGGTTGTGTGGCTGGTGAGGTGATTCCATCTGATAGGGTGCTAGATACAAATCTGAAAATTAGAGAGGGAGATAATATAAACCAGTCACGTTCATCGAGTTATGCAGACGAAGAAGATGAAGATATGAAATGTGCCCGGTTGTTGCAGGAAAAGGAAAACTGGGGACAAGTGAGACAGAAGAAAAGGCAGCGTATGGTTACTTCCCCAAACAACTATTACATCAAGATCAATGAAGATGAGATTGCAAATGACTATCCACTTCCTGCATATTACAAGAATTCTCTTCAAGAAACTGATGAGTACCTTATCTTTGATGATTATGATGATGCAAATGATCCAAATGAGCTTCCTCGAAGCATGCTGCATAATTGGGCACTCTACAATTCAGACTCTCGGCTGATCTCTTTGGAGCTTCTCCCAATGAAACCTTGTGCTGATATTGATGCCACTATTTATGGTTCAGGGAGTATGACAACTGACGATGGAAGTGGGTTTTGTCTTGATGGGGAGTCTCATAAAACTTCTAGTTCTGTTGGATCGCATGATGTGGATGGAATTCCTATATATTTAAGTGCAATAAAGGAATGGATGATTGAATTTGGATCATCGATGGTCTTTATTTCAATTCGGACAGATATGGCCTGGTAATAGATTCTATTCTCATACTACAAGTTTCACAGTACTAAAAATCTGATAATTTAGTTTTTTCCTTTTCACCCACTTTCCTAGTGATTATGTTCTAAATTTTTTCTCATTTGTGGCCTATTTAGTTTTACATGTCCTTGAATTCTTCCCTTCAGAGTTAAATTTGAAGAGAATGAGGCTTATTTTTTATGTTTATATTTAAATGGTAACTTAATCATCATGCGGCAAGTGGTTATTTTGTATTTGTTTAGCTTCATATACATTGCTAGGGTCTTTTCTTAAGCTTTAGATGAGTTGATCTGCACGACAATTTAACATAGTATCAAGCTTTGGTTCTAGGAGATCATGAGTTCATCTTTGTAATCTGTGTTTGCTCCACTGTTGGTGCATCCTGTTCAGTTTAGGCTATTTGTCTCTTCACATGTGAGATGCCCTTGTATGCGAGGAGAGTGGTAGATGGCCCATTTCTTAACAATTAAATTTTTTGGCATAATAGGTGTGCTCTAACATGCTTAGTCATTGATTGTAATCACATATTGAACTCAAGAGGTGCACAAACAGACACAGAACAGGATGCACAATGGCATATGATAATAATAGTGGAGCAAATACAATAACCAAACTTGAAATGAGGACCTCTTTGACCCAAAGATTTGATACCATGTTAGATCATCAATTATACCAAAAGCTTAAGGAAATGAGGATAACGATGTATATCTAGTTATCTTGTACAAGGATGGTGCCTAATCGGCACTACCCCTAATATGAATTTGTTGCTTACAATTTTAAAAAATAATAAACAAATAAAATAAACTGTACATTAAACTATCTTAACAAGATTCACATTGTCTTCTTAACCTGCTCAGTTACAGTTTCTGGCTGATTTAATATCTATGGAAAGGGATAAAATAATGATGGAAGCTTATATGGTCTTCTTTGAGTTTTACAGGTATAGGCTTGGAAAGCCATCAAAGCAGTATATTCCATGGTATGAACCAGTTTTGAAAACAGCGAAGCTTGCAATCAGTATCATCACATTGTTAAAGGAGCAAATTCGAGTATCACGACTTTCATTCTCAGATGTCATCACTAAAGTATCTGAATTTGACAAGAATCACCCTGCTTACATATCTTCCAATCCAGTGGCAGTAGAGAGGTATGTGGTAGTTCATGGACAGATTATACTGCAGCAGTTTGCTGAGTTTCCAGATGATGCTATTAGGAAGTGTGCTTTTGTGACTGGTCTTCATGATAAAATGGAGGAAAGACATCATACAAAGTGGTTAGTGAAGAAAAAGGCGGTGCTAAAGAAAGAAGCAAATTTGAATCCTAGAGCAGCCATGTCAGCTGTGGACTCGAAAAGGAAGGCGATGCCGGCAACAACAACAGGACTGATCAATAGAATATGGGGAGAGTTTTACTCGAATTACTCACCAGAAGACTCGAAGGAGGGAGATGCATGTGCAGTGAAGGAAGATGAAATTGAGGAGGAACAAGAAGAAGAAGGAGAAGAGGATTTTGAAGAGGTTGAAGAAGAAAAGGGATTAGTTGTTGAGCAAACTGTGAAGCCTTATTCAGGATCAAAACAAGGAAAGCTGTCCTGTTGTAGTGAGGAAATTAAATGGGATGGGGAGGCAGTTGGCAGAATGCATGGGGTTGAAGCTCTCTATAAACAAGCAATAGTTCGTGGAAGTGTGGTTTCTGTTGGTGGTTCTGTCCTTTTGGAAACAGATGACTCAGAGGAATATCCTCCTATCTATTTTGTTGAGTACATGTTTGAAGACTCAGATGGGAGAAAAGTGGTTCATGGAAGATTGATGATGAGAGGATTTCAAACTGTTCTTGGAAACACTGCTAATGAGAGAGAGGTATTTATGACAAATGATTGCTTGGAATTTGAACTGGGTGATATTGGGCAAACAGTGGTTGTTGAACCCCGGTTGATGCCTTGGGGTTTTCAGCATCGCAAGTCTAATGCTGCTAATGATAAGGCTGACAGGGCAAAAGCAGAAAACAGAAAAAGCAAAGGATTGCCCATGGAATACTTCTGTAAAAGTGTGTATTGCCCGGACAAAGGTGGTTTCTTTCGTCTTCAAATTGATTGTATGGGTCTTGGTACTGGGCTTTGCCACTCCTGTAAAATAAAGCAATCTGAGAAGGACAAGGAAGTCTTCAAGATGAATTCTTCCTTGACTGGCTTTTCACACAATGGAACCGAGTACTGCATTCATGACTTTGTATACTTAGATCCTCATCATTTTGGAGAAGATGGGAAGGACAGTGAAAATTTCAAGGGTGGGAGGAATGTGGGTCTGAAAGCTTATGTTGTTTGTCATTTGCTGGAGATTGAAGGAGTGAAAGCTCGGAAGCAAGCTGACCCTGAATCAATGAAAGTTAAAGTTAGGAGGTTTTTCAGACCAGAGGACATTTCAGCGGAGAAAGCGTACCGTTCGGATATACAAGAGGTAGTTTTTTTTTTTTTTAATCAACATCAGTAGTCTATCTTTATATTGGGAAATGAGTTGTGGTTAAGCCTTGTATGTGAAGCATATGCTCTACAGTATGCTACATGGACATGCAAGTGTGTATGATCCATGGTTAGGAGTTAATATTTTACCAATAGTGGAAGTTCCTATCTTCTCATGATTCTGTTATGGAAATTATTCTGTGTTACCTATTATAGATCTGTTGTAAGTTGTGACAATTCACTTACTGAATGTGCAGGTTTATTACAGTGAACAGATGGTCACAGTGCCTCTAATTGCCATAGAAGGGAAGTGTGAGGTCCGAAGAAAGCAGGATCTTCCCTTCATGGATGCCCCTGTAATTTTTCAGCATATCTTCTTCTGTGAATATTTTTATGACCACAATAATGGAGCAATCAAGCAGGTAGCTTTCCCCTTATCCTTTGCGTGGTAATAATGTTCTCCTAGTTCTTTTCTTACTCTCTTTATTAGGCTTAATATTGAAATGGAAACTCTGATGATGTTTGATCACAAATTCATTTATCATATTTGTCAAGTATATTTTTTAAAAAATTCTATCTAACTCTCATTTTGGATGCGTACCATTTTTTGTAATTTTTTTTTAGCAACTGTATATTCGTCCTTTGAAGTCTGTAATTTCATTTAATGGACAGTTGCCAGCTCACATTAAACTAACTCCTTCTAAAGAAAGGGTTGTGGATGATGCTACAATTAGAAAGAAGAAGGGGAAGTGTAAAGAAGGTGGTAGTGGTTTTGATGAACAAAAGGATGCGTCTTCTTCAAATCGCCTTGCCACACTAGACATTTTTGCTGGTTGTGGTGGGTTATCTGAAGGTTTACAAAGATCAGGTAGGCTCCTTTTTTGTTTATTCTTTATTAAGATAATATCCTGCCAAGTTCATGTTTAAAGTACTTGACACAGAACATTAAAAATTTACTACTTTTCTGACCTATTAATACTTGCAGGAGTGTCTCTGACCAAGTGGGCAATTGAATATGAAGAACCTGCAGGGGAAGCTTTCAAATTAAATCATCCGGAGGCACTGATGCTCATTAATAACTGCAATGTGATTTTAAGGTGGATGCTTGATTTTGCTTGAAGTTTGTATTCAATGACATTAAGTTAAAACAATACAATTTTACATAGACATCCTTTTTGTTTAATCTTAAACCTTGTTGCTTGAAGCAAATGATTTTCACCAGACCTGTCCTGGATACTTCCATACAGGCTATGTTTTTATTTTTGTATTAATATATATTTTTATTATAACAAGTATTTTGTATCCTCTTATTCTTTGTTCAAGCAACTAATTCCTGGTTTGGTTGAGTTCTCATCTTTGATCACTCATCAATGAATTGATTCGCAGAGCTATCATGACAGCATGTGGGGATGAAGATGACTGTATTTCAACTCCTGAGGCTGCCGAGTTAGCTGCAAAGCTTGATGAGAAGGAGATCAATAATCTGCCTCAACCTGGACAAGTTGATTTTATCAATGGAGGGCCTCCATGTCAGGTGAAATATAATTCTTTCTTTAAGCAATTTGAATAAAGTATATAATATTGGATCTCTATTCTGACACCCTTCTCTGCAGGGCTTTTCGGGAATGAATAGGTTTAATCATGGAGCCTGGAGTAAAGTTCAATGTGAAATGATCTTAGCGTTCTTGTCCTTCGCTGAGTATTTCCGCCCGAAGTTTTTCTTGTTAGAAAATGTCAGAAACTTGGTATCATATAACAAAGGGCAGACATTCCGGTTAACACTAGCTTCACTTCTTGAAATGGGTTATCAGGTATATTGCTTCTTTTTCCATTTTATTGAAATGAAGTTTACCCCCATTATGCAGGCAGCTAGTTCAGCAGCCAACAGACAATATTTTGTAACAAAATAAAGTTCTTAAATCATGCACTGTGGACAAGGGGGACAGGTCAATATGTCTTTGATTTTCTCTTTCCAATTGCTTCGCCAAAGAATAGTATTGATCTGGAAACTGTCTAAAGATGGTGTTTAATTGAAAAGACACTGGTGGTGAATTACATGGTCCCCCATGGTTACTTGATGACCGCTTTTTAAGTCACTATAATTGGTTATCAACTACCTGATTTGTGTATGATGGTTTTTTGACTTGTACAAAATCATGTCCAGTTTAAAATGCATTATTTAAGATGGCAGGAAAAGTTTGATTTCCTTCTTATAAAAAATTAATTTGTTATTTTTATGTTTTTTGGCAGGTGAGATTTGGTATCTTGGAAGCTGGAGCATATGGTGTATCGCAATCTCGGAAACGTGCATTTATATGGGCAGCCTCTCCTGAAGAGACACTTCCAGAATGGCCTGAACCAATGCATGTTTTTGCTGGTCCAGAGCTTAAAATATCATTGAATGGAAAGAGCCAATATGCTGCTGTTCGAAGTACTTCAACTGGTGCTCCTTTCCGTGCAATAACTGTAAGAGATACAATTGGAGAGCTCCCAGCTGTTAAAAATGGGGCTTCAACAACTACTATGGAGGTGGTGTTTCTTCTCCAGTTCTATGGAAGTTTCTTTTCTTACTAATGTTCTATGTTCTATCCTTATATCATACCTTGCTTGCTTTTTATATTGCTGTACAGTACAAAGACGAACCTGTGTCTTGGTTTCAAAAGAAAATCCGAGGAGATGCACTGGCCTTAACCGATCACATATCAAAAGAAATGAATGAACTCAATCTCATTCGGTGCCAAAGAATACCTAGACGCCCAGGTGCTGATTGGCGTGACCTTCCTGATGAAAAGGTAGTTTTTTCATCTATCCACAGAATTGCATTTGTAAACTGCCCACATGATTATGCAACAGGTCTTTTATCCAAGAATGTATAAAAGAAACTACTTGTTATTTTTTAATCCAATGGTTTGTGGTTCCGTCTGTTGTGTGGTGTCTTGTATTTTTTATTGTACACTTGGATGTATTTTAAGGAAAGCTGAGGCCCTCCAGAGGTAGTTATTATAATTTTTTGGTTATGGTTTTGGTATAGGAAAATGTGATGGCATTGTTTAGCTGTTTAGTTGAGAGGTTTAGAGTTCTGTAATCCCCATCCATTGACTTAAGCACATTGCTGAACCATGTATATTTTATGTTCTGTGTTTGCTTGTTTCCCTATACTTTTTTGTGATTGGAACCATTCAATTTCTGCATAACAGCATGCCCATTTATCTGTTGGTTGTGTGTTTTATATTGGGGCTTTACAATTGAAATCTTTGCTCATGGAACTTTTAGCAGGCTGCTATATCACATTTTGTTTCCATTATTTTTCCTGTTTCTGCAGGTTCGGTTGTCTACAGGACAAGTTGTTGATTTGATACCTTGGTGCTTGCCAAACACAGCCAAAAGACACAATCAATGGAAGGGCTTGTTTGGAAGGTTGGATTGGGAAGGAAACTTTCCAACGTCTATTACTGACCCACAACCAATGGGTAAGGTTGGGATGTGCTTTCATCCTGACCAGGACAGGATACTCACCGTACGTGAATGTGCTCGATCTCAAGTAAGCCTTTCACTTAAGCATCTTCATAAACTTTAGAATTAATGCAACTTCTTCCATTGCCATGATCAAAAGATCATTTCAAGTTAGGCCTTGTTAGGAGCTTGAAATAAAGGGGACTTCATGAATCAAGTGTGCCAAACAATTTGTCCCAGTGTTTGAGATTATTAAGAAACTACACGATTTTGATTTGATTTTCCCAACAATTTGTAATTCATTGAGTAAAAAGAAAAATTGAATTTGGATAGAGTGAGAACTGTGGGTTTTTTCTGATCTGCTTTTCATCTTTGGCATGCAGGGTTTTTCAGATGGGTATAAATTTGCTGGTAATATTCAGCATAGGCATAGGCAAATTGGCAATGCGGTCCCTCCTCCTCTGGCATTTGCTTTGGGAACTAAACTCAAGGAAGCAGTGGAAGGGAAAAGCGGTAGATAGTTGAATTGCTGTTAATGCACATCCGTGCAATTGTACTTACCTCAATTGTGTTTGTAAAATGAAACTAATCTTATGTAATTTCTTTTTGCCCAAGGCAATAATATCATGGAGTTGGGTTTATATTGAAATTGACCGAGAATGCACCACTTTATATAACCTGGTTTGAACCCGTGCACAACTTTATTGTATCTCACTCACATTTAAGTATTAGTCCGTTTATAGGACTTTACTCGTATGTAGTTCTTGATTTGAGTTTGACAGTAGCTTGAGTCTCTTATATTTAATCTAATCCTGGTAAGTTTGGATTAGATATAGGAGTTTGAGAAAGATATGTAATATTTAAGGATAAGGATGAGATATAACATGTAATAGGATATGAGATGGATTATATATATTGTGAGGTCATTTATATTATGTTTGATTAAGATGGGATAAGAAGAGAGTAATTATTTGACTCTTGGATGAAAGATGAGTTATATTTGACAGTGGGGATATACAATACAATGGGACCCTATTTGATTTTAGGATATAAAGGGTGAGATTAGATATTATATATTGTGAAGTTTACATATTTTATGTAATTTTTTTTTTAGAGAGGATATAATATATTGTGGGATTGTATATCTCCCCAAAATTGGTGGATATACGATACTATCCTCCTCCTATTATATTATATCCCTTGGTTTGGGATATGAATTAAAAAGTCCAATTTATCCTTCTTGTCTATCTAATATATATACACACTAGGATTCAGCAAAATATTTGTTGCTCAATACATCTAGGCAAAGAAAAAAGAGCTTTGGTTTTTGCAGGGTAGATCTACTCGATTTTCTGACAAAGCTTTTTGGTGATAATCATCATTTCTCTCTACTTTGCTCTCTTTTTATTTTTTTATTATTTTTTTATTTTCTGGTTTTGGGGTTCCGTGTATGATTTTTATCCAAAGCATTTGTGGGCCTTTTATTGATTTTTGTTCAATCTGAACTTTCTAAACTCTTTTTTTATTTGTATAAGGCTTCTTCAATCATTTTATCTCATCTTACATATTTGTTTCGTAATCTTTTTTTTGTTTGTGGGTATTTTAATTGTCTCTTTTGTTTGTGAGTATGTTGATTATGTCTGTTTTTTTGGGGGCTTTGATTCAAGCATTAATAATAATAATAATATCTTTTTAGATTTTGTTTGAGCTTTTTGTTTGAAATCAGAGGGCTGAGAGAGGTAACATATATTAATTGATTTGCTTTAATTTCCCCCCCCCCCCTCCCCCAAAAAAAAAAAAAAAAAAAAAAATTCTTGTACGTCTATGACTTGTGTTTGATAGTGTTCATTTATACATGACAATAAAAATTTGTTTGTTTTGTATGTAAAAATCTAGGGATTTGATTGAATCAAACTCTTCACATAAAAAGAAGCAAATAATCCATGAGGAGTTTGATTTTTTTACATAATCAGATTTTTTATATATTTGGAAAGTTAGTTTAAAGATTGATTTTTGTTGTAGTTGAATAACCCTTCTTCTTCAATGCTTCTTGTTTTTATATGTTCTTGATTTGGAAAACAATTATGCATCTATATACAAACAAAAAAAATATTAATTTATAAATATAACATAAACAATGAGAAATCTGGTTGTTTGTATACGACAAAAAAAATTAGTTCTCAGATTTTTTTTTAAATTTTTTTAAGCTAAAAAAATTTGATTGTATAGAAAATTATGTCAAAAGTTTGATTCTTGTTGTAGCTTAATAATCCTTCATATTGAATGCTTCTTGTAGATAAGATTATTTTCCATCAAATCTGATTGTTTACATGAAGCTGTTGTAAATAGTAGTTAGCATCGATTTAGTTATCTATTTGATTGCTTTAGTTATTTAATCTACTATTGCACTATTTCTTTTCATAGATGGCAAATAATAGAGGATTTGATGGTAAAAGGGACCTCATTGAGGCCTCCGTTGCCTTGCAACATATTGTATCATCAATGAATTATATTTGTGGAGTTCATATTGTCATTATGCATGTTGCACTAGAAAGGTTTGAGGCTATGAGGAAATTAAGTAGAAATCCTATTTATTTTAAACAACAAATTGACCACCAAAATAGGCTGGTAAGAGATAATGACATAGACTGTGATGAACAACTATGAATGAATAGGCATACCTTTATACGGTTGTGTGGGCTTATTAGAACAAGGGGTGTGTCAGATTCAAAATATGTTGTGTTAAAGGAAAAGGTTGCTATGTTCATGACTGTGCTTGGGCACCACCATAAAAATCGAAATGTCTAATGCAATTTTATGAGGTCTGGTCAAACAGTTAGTAAGTATTTCAATAATGTCCTTAAGGCTGTGTTTCGACTACAAGGTGTATTACTAAAGACACATAAATTGATAACTTCTGGGTGCACAGATGATAGGTGGAGGTGGTTTTAGGTAAATACTGGTTTTAGTAATGCTTCATGTTTGATAAAAGTTATGATATTCATAATTACAATTTAATAAGTAGTCATTTATTTTTGGTAATTTTTGGTAGAATTGTCTTGGTGCACTTGATGGCACTTATGTTAGAATGCTAGCTCATGCAATAGATAAAGCAAGGTATAGATCAAGAAAGGGTGAAATTATGACTAATGTCTTGGGTGTTTTGTAATACCCCGACCCTCGTATCTGATTCTGTTATCTTTTCAAGCTTTTATTCTGTACCTCTGAATATCTATTATGAAATTTTATGTATAAGTGCGGTAAATTGCATGGAAAGAAGACATATTGACCCTTATCTGTTGAATTCAAACATTATCTGTTACACTTGAATTGCTTTCATCTGAAATTGGACACCTTAGAGACTTAAATTGCAAAAATTGATTTGATATTTGGAATCTACATGATTTTTAAGCTATGATGGGATTTTCTGTGAAATTTTTATTTCGGCACCATAAAGCGATTGATTTTCGTCTTTTGTGCTCTTATATATATATTGCTATATACCTATGTCTAAGACTTGTGGAACTTGTGATCAAAACGTGGGACTCTAAGAGGGAGAGAAGAGAGAAACGTGGGTGAGGAATTGGGGGAAATTGTGATTCATCAAGGAAGCTCATTAACTTATTGGATTTGTGTAATTTAATTGAAGGTAATTCAAGTTCTCTTGTGTAGCCTCTCAAGAGTTGAGATATATATATATATATATGTGTTTGATTCATGGATGCTCTATATGTGATCTATCTTGGACATCCATTTTGTATCATTAATCCATGCATTCATGTTAATATTATGTGGTGTGGTTGCTAAACTTGAAGAACTTGAATATATTCGGAAAATAGGATGGAATTTGTGAAAGTGTTGGCTTGTTAAAGCCTTTAACTTGGTTCAACTTGATGTGATTAAGCTTTAATTCATGTTATTGTGTTGTTAGGCGGAATGTTTGCATGAATTTTACCCTTGATTGCATGAAAAACTGGGTTTGGATGATGAATTTTGGCTTGGGATCGGGCTGCCCTGAATCTGGGTAGTCGTCCGCTCGAGCGGAAGTCAGGGCCGCTCGAGCGTGAAAATGCACCTCCCAGCAGTTTTCTAAAATTTACCCTGTCCGCTCGAGCGGATAACTCTACGCTCGAGCGTAAAAATCGACCATCCAGTATTTTTGGTTGCACTACACTGTCCGCTCGAGCGGACAAAGCTACGCTCGAGCGGAGGACTGTTTCAGTAAGAAAATCTGTCCTGATCAGTTTTTCATGCTTGACTCTTTGGTGTTATTAGAATGTTTTTCTGATGAGTTGATGATAGTGATATATTCATATCCATAAACCTGTAGTGACATATGGAATGACTGATAAGGGTTTGAAAGGGAAGGATACTAATTTATCAGTATATTGTGTGCAGGGCACACTCCAGAAGGAACTAGTGCGCCGCCCCAACGCTGTGAGTAATAGTGCATTATGTATATATATTTCTGTATCTGTTCTATAAGACATAATTGTAAATTATGTTTTGATCTGGAAATGAAAAGTGGAAACCATGTCCGTATATCTGTTGTGCCGCAAGGCTACCTGTGCCGAAAGGCTATCTGTTGTGCCGCAAGGCTATCTGTTGTGCCGCAAGGCTATCTGTTGTGCCGAAAGGCTATCTGTTGTGCCGCAAGGCTACCTGTGCCGAAAGGCTACCTGTTGTGCCGCAAGGCTACCTGTGCCGAAAGGCTATCTGGGCTAATAGGCCAATTTGTTATTTCTGTCTCTGATTTTGGTACATATACTAAGGTGTATTGTAATTTCATTATTGCGCACTCTTATTCACTGAGCTTGTCTCATTCTAGCTGTTGTCTGATTCTGTAGGAGCCAGCTTGGGGAGCTGTTCTAACATCACCTCGTGCATTTTGTCAGCTTAAGGATAACCAGGCACAGGAGGGAACCCTTACATATTAGACCAGTTTTCCTTGTATATGTAATTTTTGGTATCCATGTTGCTGGTCAGGGTTATTGTATCTATTGTTTTGTGTGCCTAATATCTGGGCTGGATTTGTATATGTTTTGTAACCAACTTCTGTGTACATGTTTACCTTTTGTTAAATCTCGAAATGGTCCTGGTTTTTGGTAGTTGCTCAATGGATGTGTCCGTTAATTGTCATTTTAAATTTACTGCTTCCGCTCAGGCCCCAAACGCCGTCCATCATAGGTCATTCTGTCTGTTTCTGATTAGGTCATGCCCAAACCTTTTAGGGGCAGGTTAGGGGCGTGACAAGTGGTATCAGAGCACGAGTTGCTATCTCACACACGGATCCATTGAGCGTTAGGATGTCTAATGTGGTAGGCATCATATAGGGAGGTATGAATGATAGCAACGTGACATGATTCCTGCTAACACTAATGCTAACCAGTTGAATTTCTTGTACACGTTTGTATATGTTGTAAATACCTGTTTTGTAGATTATGGTGAGAACAAGGACTGACGAACCAGAAGATGCTACTTCAGTACGGTTGGATAGGATGGAAAGAATGATGAGGGACATGGCTGAGACCTTACGGCAACAACACCAACAGCAACAACAACCTCAGCCACCACCACCGCCAGTACCCCCACCTGTAATGCAAGATATTCATGCTGAAGACCGTACCATTACACTTACGAGGGAGTTTAAAAAGATGAAACCACCATCGTTTAAAGGAGGGATTGAACCAATGAAGGCGGAGGCATGGGTGTTAGGGATAGAGAAATTGTTCGATAGTTTCTTCCCACACACACACACACACACACACAAACAGAGAAACAAACACACATGATTTCATATTTCTGATAGAAATTTATATTTTTTTATTATCTGTGCTGGTTTTACATTGCTTTGGTGAGAACTTATTTGAAGATGGCAATCACTTGTACCGTTTCTTGGATCATGATCCTATTGTTATGTCTCAATGTCACAACATTCCAAGGGTTATAACATAAGTAAAGCCAAAGCCGATAATAGAAATTTCATCAAGGCTTAGATTTTTGTCGTATGCAATCTTTGAAGCTTATGCATCGGAAGATGGAAAACATGTTGATTACAGAAGTATCCGTGGGAGTGAGGAATTTGCAAGGTTTGTTGGAACCTTTGATTTATATGGATAAACTCATTGCGGCATTTTAATTAACTTGTATGCTTTTATGAACATGGATGTATATTCAAGAACTTGTGGCCATTGAATTAAAAAATCTTTTGTAGGTATTTAAGAATAGTTGAGGAGCTTCAAAGAGTAGATCTACAGGATATGTCAAGGGAGAAGAAGATGGCTTTTTTTTTATAGATCTCTTCAATATGTTGGCCATTCACGCAATTTTGGTTTGGGGTCATCCTACTGGAGCTCTAGAGCATAGGAAACTGATGGGGGATTTTAAATATGTTATTGGGGGGTGCACCTATTCGCTTTCAGCAATTCAAAATGAAGTTGAACTTGTAAAAATCACATTTTTATGATTGAAGATTTGGTTTTGAACTTTATTTTTTGGAAAAATTATGGACAAATTAAATAAATTAAAAAAATAATTTTAATACCATGTTTTATGTTATGGACAAATTGAAAAAATAATAATAATATCATGTTTTTGGCCACTAAATAATTGGTAGCCAAAAAGGAAGTAAATATTTTTAGTGACTAAACTAAGTAGTTAGTAGCTAAAAAAATAAAATGAAAAAAAAATAATTTTGGCAACTAAAATTTTTGTAGCCAAATAAAAAAAATAAATTTTAGGCGACTAAATTTTTAGTAGCTAAAAGAAATTACATTTTAGGCGACTAAAACATTTAGTAGCTAAAAAAATTAAGAAGAACAAAAAAAAAATTTTTGGCTACTAAATAAATATTAGTCGTGGAAAATAATTTTAGTTTTGGTGACTAAATACTTTTGTCGCTAAAAATGCGATTTTAATTTTTTTTGAAAGCTTTTGGCGACTAAAAGATTAGTCGCCAATTTAGCCTATCAACGACTAAAATCTTTTTTGTTGCCAATATCTTTACTTTTGGCGACTAAATTTTTTTTTGTCGCCAATACTTTCCCTGACAATCTTTCCGTGATGAAGCCGGCGACCAAACTATTTAGTCGGGAAAATTTTTCTGCGACTAAAATATGACTTTTGGCGACAAAAAATTTAGTTGCCAAAAGTGTAATTTTTTGTAGTGTGTGTAGTGTCTATTTTGCATGGTAATTAGGAGGTTTAGACATATTTTGACAAACTAATTGGTGTAAATCCCTTACAAATGGCTTTTGTGCCTAATTTTGTTGTAATTGTTGAGGTTATAAGTATGCTTGTGGACATGCATATATAAAATATGATGTATGATAACAATCATGATGCTTAATATATTAACTTGTTGCGGATCAAAAAAAAAAAAAAATATTAACTTGTCTATTGTAAAAAATATTATAATTTGCTTGGAATGAATGATGGTTATTTTTAATTATAATGGCTTGGATTATTTTATAAGAATGATGATGCGCGACAAATGAATGAATGAAGATGTTATTTTTTTTATTCAATGATGGTTATTTTTGTAAGATAGAATTTTTTAGAATGAATATTAGTTTTTTTTTTTTCAAATAATTTTTTTGCTTGGGTTTTTTTTCTTTTTTTTTGGTAAGAATGATGGATGTGGAATGATAAATGAGTGGTGGTTATTTTTAAAATCAAAATAATTGTTTAAAATGATTTTGTGGTATTTATTTTTATTTTTTATCATTATCAGGTTGACATTAATATAATATAATATATTTTTTTGTTTGGAAAAATTATTGGATTTAATGTGAATCTTTAATTTGTTCAAATAAAAATAATATGAATTTTTAATTTGTTTATTTGCATTGGTTTTGTAGGTGGTGTTATTTTTTCCTAAACTGAATGGAGTCCCTTTTGATGGGCATAAGGGCAATATGGGTATTAAAATATATTATGAGGGCAATCTTGGAAATTATTTGTTTATATCCCACAATATATTTTGTAAAACAAACATGGATAAGATATATCTCGTGTTATATATCAAGTCAACAAACATGAATTGAAGGATATATTATCTATACATATATCCTATTCATTATATATCTGGACTAAATACCATATCATAATCCTTCATATTATATCCAGTGAAACAAATAGGACATGGGGGGTGGTATTGCATATCTTTCCCTTTTGCATTATATACTATCCGGAGCAACTAAACACGAGATATAGGAAGACAAAAAAAAATGTGGGACTCACCTCATCATATCTGGCTCCACATAAAAAAACAGGCTCAAGGGCTTGAGATCCTAGAAGTGCTACTTGACATGCTCTTGCTAACATACTTTAGGTCCATTTTATGATCATTTTACATTTAAATTGTTTTGAAAAAAAACACATTTCATCATCTTTGAAAAAGAGAGACGATTATACATATTGTTTCACATGGATTGTTTCTCTACAAATCAAAACCTTAACACAATTTTTCATATTCTTATAACACCAGGGCCCATGAACAACAAGAGACGTTGAAGAGGTAGATTGAATCAAAGAGTTTTGTGGTTGCTTTTGGATCAACAGGGTTAATGTCATCAAAATAGCTTTGGAGGGGAGATTAAGCTTGTGGCAAACTCAATGACAGGTGAAATTGGACAAGAGTTGTAACTTTTTCATTTTGAGTCTTGTAATCATTTGATTCATTAGTGGATTTGTTAAGAGTGTTAGGATCATGGTTTTCATCTCACAGGATAGTTGTTCCATAGAATTTGTGTTTGATTGAATTGCTTAATAGATGAATTGATGGATTAAATTGTTTAATTTCCATATTGATTGCTTGATTAATTGATTGGTTGATGGATAATGTTCTAGTTAGATTTGAATCAATTGGTATTTTCATAATTGCATAGTTAAAATTGGGGGGAGTTATGGGCTAACCCTGCTTAGGGAACTTATTAGTTGCTAGGTCCGGCCAATTTAATGAATTCATTTTTCTAATTTTACCCCTAGCCCAAACCCACAACCTATCTTTATCTTTAAATCGTTTGACTCTCTCTTTGAACGACGCTCAGATGGCTCAAACCTTTTGTTAGCCATCATCGTCGAATGTCGCAGTCAACATCACGGGCCTTAACCACCATCCTCCCTTGTCATCGTCAACATCACGGGTCTCAACCATCATCTTTGTCTTTTTCCCTCACCATCACTCGCCTCACACTACCATCCTGCTCCTTTGTTGCCATCACCGCCATTCCTCCATCATCCATCTACTATTTTCAACATCGTCGTTGCCACCATCATCTTCCTCAATTATCGATCTGTTATCTTTGATACCGATCTCCACTAGTGACTTCTGATCTGGTCAATTTCAACGTCGATCTACAATCTTCAACCTTAGATTTAGATATATTGTGTATAAAAACTGAAAAAATCTGTAACGCCCCGAAGTAATTCAACAGGAACCAACCACGTCAACTAATAATTACAATTAATGACCATAACCCATCCATTCTCATATGATTAGTAAACAAGTTTATACAAAAGTTTCATATGCAAATTATACATTCATTAGTGGGTAGACGTATGAATCTATAGCATGTGAAGCATATAATCTCAAAATAAATCAAATGCCCCATACGGGTTACAACTTCCAAGGCTTAAGCCCGGTTACACAAAAATGACCTCTCGGATCCATACAAAAATAGCCCTTGGCTTTACAAAGATTTTACAACAAAATAAAGAGCAATTCACTCTTCACAAAGCGAATCCACGCCCTCAACTCGGCGGGATCACTCCATCTTTACCTGTATCAAAACCCATAGGGGTGAGCATAAAGCCCAGTAGATAATTCTCACAAAGTATATACAGTTATGCAAATTCCCTCAATATTAAAAATGTATATGTAATGCCATGCAAATGCCAATAATGAAGGAAAATTTCATTATAATCCACTATTTGAAAATCATTATATTTTTCATAATATTTATCAATCTCATCAATTTTTACAACTTCCAATATTTAAATCAATAGGGGCTGTAAATACGACACCGGTAATCCCTAAGCTGGTGTCTGCAAGTAGACTTTACAAGTACTACCAAATTGTCATTTTTACCGGTATTAATCGGAAGGCTCGACACCTATCCGCGCGGTTTTGTGGTCTTTCACCATGGACACTTATGCCAACTTATCAAGTTCAACTACACTCCCTATCCAGACTTACCACGTATTTACTCCATGCCACATTTCCATAGTTTTCCTTTTAACATAAATCTTTCTCAAAGTAAACGTCTTTCCAACTCATGTCAAGATATGCAATAATGGTGATAAATCAAATGAGAATATTATGCATTACTTAATATTTCATGACATTTCTCCATTTCAAATATTTCTACAACAATATCAATTAATTTCATTTTCTCACTTCTCTTCTTCTAAACTATTTCGCAAAATAACCATGTGCCTTCAACACACAACAACAATTTCTCATCATGCATGATTTTAATCAATTTAGTTCCTTCAAAGCCACATATGATGTTTCAAACATAAATCTCCAATATTTATGATTCCCACAATCCATAGTGCACAACAATTTGTCATCTCACAACAATCTATCATCATGTATTTAACTATAGTTTTTTTTTTAAAAACAAATTCTCCATTTCAACATATCACAAGATGATTATTTGTATATCACATCAAGAAATATACAATTATCCATTCTTTTTAACACAAGAAGAATAAGAACACTATAGACATTCCCATACTTCCCCAAATCCCCAATTTCTAGGGAAAACTCCCTTTTTAGAAAATCTCTACACTTTTGATGACACAAAACCCCACTCTCAAAATGAGTTTATGAGAACATAAAATCAACATTCAATCTTGCAAAACTTATATATATAACTCAAGAATGTCCCTACCTCAATGTGTGATGAAGAAAGTGAAAACCCTAGCTTGATAGAAGACTCTTCAATTTTTCCACAACACCAAAAGGAGCCCTAACTTGGATCTTCAAGATTGGTGTAAAATGTTGATGATCTAGACCCAAAGATTACAAGAATCAAAATATTTTAGTGTTTTGGTGAGGATTTCAAGAGAGAAGGAGGAGAGAAATGAGGTTTAGAGTGAGAGAAAGATGTCCAAAATGTGATACAACTTCGGCAAAAAGGGTAAAAAATAAAGAGTTTTGAACTGCCCGTCTGCCGCACGTGCGGCGCACCTCCTTCACATGTGCGGCCTTCATCCTGCATGTGCGGTGCCCTTCTCCCGCACCTCACCCCGCTCGTACATATTAGATAGAATGCACACCACTAAAGCTTAACCTTCACCGCACGTGTGGCTTCACTCCCCGTACGTGCGGCCCCACCCTGCATGTGCGGCCTAGGGCCCCCTACGTGCGGCCCTGGCCGAACAGCCCAGAAATTTTTCGCTTCGCTCCTGGGCACTCCGGACCTCCCACACTTCTCGGAAGAAAGAAACTTCAACATTGAATAAATACGAGAATAAGAATTACATTGAGGAAAACCCTCCGGACAACATAGACCCCAAACACTCAACAAGGCTCCAATTTAACCTGACTCTCCATTAGGGTAAATCCAAGTTTAAACCAGGGAAAGCGAAACTAGTGACACACCCGGTTATCATAGAATTTGTCTGAATAAATTCATCAGTGATAAATTTATCACTATAATTTATCATTGATTATTATTAATTATCACTGATAAATTATCAATAAATTTGTTGAATTCTCTGCTATTAATTCATTAATGTTTTGGTTGTATAGTGTTAGTGATTGTTGAATAATGATTGAATCACAAATTAATTTGATTATTGATCATATAATGATAAAAATGATTAATTGACTGTCTTACATATTTATCTCTTTACATTGACAAAAATGATAAATTTATCACTATATTAATATTAAAATTCCATCACAGCAACAACCACATATCAAACAAAATCAGTGATAAATAAATTTATCACTGAAACTATAACTCAAAATATATAATGCTGTAAATATATACACAATAATCTCCACATTGTGATTAACAAATAATTGAAGAAAAAATCACACAAACAATCTCCACATTCATTCAGAACAATATATAAACTCAACATTGAATATAGTAGATCGATGATGGAAGAGAATGATGGTGATAGCGGCGGAGGATGGTGGTGGTTGAGGCGAGCGGTGTTGAAGGCAACAGAAGAGGACGTGTGTTGACTGGAGAAATCATTAGAGGAAGAGAGAGAGAGCAACAAACATGGGTAAAACGGAAAGAAAAAAAGACTCTTAGGACTTATTGGTGCATAAAATCAAACTTTAGGACTAAAACATGAATAGCTCTTGAAAGCAGGACCAGCCATTAAAAAAGCCTTAAAATTAGCCTATTCAGCCCATCTAGGCCCAACTCTATAGGAACTTGGTCATTTCAAGGATTGCAAGTGGGCTCCAATATATAACATCTAAAATAAAGTTCATTTACTCATGTTTCTAAATGGGCAACTAATCTTTTATCAATTAGCATAATAACAAAATAATTAAAGTATAATGTGACATTATTTCCATCTTATTTCCTTCGTCATTATAGGTTTTGTTGAAATCAAGCAAGCCTTTCCCCTTTTGAAAAGTTGAATTATTAACATTGTAGATTAGGCCACTTATCTTTTGTTTTATTAAAAAGGGTTTTTGCAATGGGTGTCTCACCCAGTGGTAATATGAGAGCTATTATGGATTAGATGTTTAGGGCCTTCTTTATTTTGACTTCCAAGTCTAGTAACTCTTAGTTTACTTGTAAAGTTTATGAACTTCCAAAAATAATTCATCCTCTTAAATCCATTTCCTTCTAAGAAAAATAATTCATCATCTTAATTTTGCCCTCCCAGTTCCACCCCCAATGATGTGGAATTAGGGGAGCTAAAGCCGAGAGATAGATGAGTGTGAGACCGCTTTACATGAGTCTTAGCTACATCATTGGGAGTAAAATTAGGGGGTCTAAATTAGGAGATGTAGTGAGACTGTTCCTTCTAATTCATCACAAAGTAAAAAGTCAACACTTTGACCAATAATACTGTTATTCAAGCGAAATTGATCTATAATTTGTTATTAATGAAGTACACGACATATCTATAGACAAGATTCGACAAATTTTGGAGAAAAAAAAAATACAATATCCAATTTAAAGAAATCATTTATGAACCTAAGTCAGACTCGCTGTCTCCTTAAATGATAATTGTTTGGCTGTATTCCGTACAAAATAACTTAAATGATGGTTGTTTGGCATATAATGTACAATATGTAAACTGACAAGATTCGACAAATTTTGTAGAAAAAGAGAATATTCAATCAAAAGTGCATTTTAAATGAAATCATTTATGAACTTATGTCAAACAGTTAATGTCTCCCTAAATGATTGTTGTTTGGAAATATTTTGTTCAAAATAACTTAAATGATAGTTATTTACCTGTATTCTATAAAACATATTAACCGACAATATTTGATAAAATTAGGAAAAAAAAAACATAATAGTCAACCAAATTTAAATGAAATCATTTATGAACCTAAGTTAGATGAGCAATGCTTCTCTAAATGACAATTATTTGGTCGTACTTTGTATAACATGTAAACTAACAAGATCTAACAAATCTTGGAGGGAAAACATAATATTAAACCAAAAGAAAGCACAATATTTGTAGAATGTTGCTAAATGCCCTTACATTCCTTCTTTGAACCCCCATCCCTTTAATTTATTTTCATTACAATTTTACCCTAATATGAAATTCTTAATTTAACCTCGTTCATATCCTTCCAAACCCAAGCTTTACCTCTAACCCTAATCCTACTTTGACCCTACCCCATTATCTCTGGCTGGCATCTTCCCCATTCGTCTCATTTCCGAGAATCCTCTCTACCTTCACCATGCCTATCTTTGCCATCTAACCCCAGTTCCTTTATTCATCGATCTCCTAGTCTCTCTCTCCCTCATTATTAGTCTCTATTGATTGGTCGTCACTCGTTACTGATTTCTTATTGCTCGCCATTAGTTTGGCATTGCTTGCCGTCAATCTTGCATTTTTCTCTATCTCACGTCACTTGTCGTCGATCTTACATTGTTTATGTAGTAGAGAGCTGTAGGGGGTGGGATTTGCAAGGGTTTGTGGCAACAGAGGGTGAGAGGAGGGTGTACAAAGTGGAGTAGAGTTGTTGCAATGGCTAGATGGGAAGTTAGGTGACGTGGGTGGACAGGAGAGTTGTTAAAGAGAGTAGAGAAGTGTTAGAGGGGTCGCTAGAGATGGTAGTGGTAGAGGCAGTCGGAGGTGGATGTGATGGTGGTAGGGGTGAAGGTTGCCGAAATAAAGGTGTTGTCGGAGGAGAGAGGATTACCGGAGGAAATTAAGTAGCTAAGGTGAGGGTACAAAAACAAGGGCATTTTTTGAATTATGATGGGGCTTAAAGAAAAAGGTGTGGGGATCAATTTGACGAGTGGTTGGTCTTAAGACAAATGATGGGAACTATTAGCAACTCTCTATTTGCAATAATAGTGTGTTTTAAATGAAACATGTTATTGTGAATTATGTAGTTTAGATTAATTATGTAGTTTATAATATTCATTAAGGATAGTTTAGTACTTTAGATTATTGGGGATTATTAGGGTTTCATTCTATTACTTATATATTTGTACTTCTTTTGATTAATTAATATACAAGTTTTGTCATCGATTAACATGGTATCAGAGCTGGGTTACAAACAGTAACATACCTCGCAGGTCATCAACGACCATCGCATCTCTGTCTCTCATCGCACATCGCAGCTCTGTCTCTCATCGCAAGGCCATCGTAGATTCGTCTCTCCTTCAATCGCAAGGTCATCGAAGCAGCCCTTCTCGCAGCTCTGCCTCTCTCTTCGCAAGGTCGTCATCGAAGCAGCTCGTCACACTTGGTGGTTTTGGTTCTGGTTCAATCGAAACCCTAGGCAGCTTCCATCGCTAGTCCCTGGTTCATTCGGAGACCTAGGTTGGGTATCTCGCTGATCTTCTCTCTATTTTGCCCTAGCTCTCGTAAAAGGTGAACCTCTATCACTCTGGTTTATAGTTCGCCGTGGTTATGAGAAGAGTGCATTGCTACTCTTGGCAGGCCATTCATATCTCTCTCTCTCTCTCTCTCTCTCTCTTCTCTGCTGCCTTTGACTCTGTTTTGAATGCACTATAGTTTGGGTATACAATATGGCTGACGATAAATTACAAGCTATTACTACTAAATTAGATGGTACCAATTATTCTTATTGGTCTCATGTAATGAAAAATTTTATAATGGGTAAAGGCATGTGGAATTATGTTATTGGTATGACTATTAGACCTGTGGAATCTCAAGAAACTAAGGCCGCTGTTGCTAAATGGGATAAGGAAAATGCACAAATTCTTACTTGGTTTCATAATTCAGTTCAAACTACCATTGGTATGAATTTTTCCAAGTATTCTACTTCTAAACAAGTTTGGGACTATTTGAAGACTATGTACCTTGAGTCTAACTTTGCAAAACAGTATGAACTTGAGATGTCTATTCGCAGTGCTAGTCAGAAAGATAAGTCCATTCAGGAGTTCTATAATGAGATGACTACTTATTGGGATCAGCTTGCTTTGATGGAACCGTCCGATTTGCAGTTACTTGACAGTTATATCAAGTATCAGGAGAAACAACATCTTGTTCAATTTCTCATGGCCCTTCGTGATCAATTTGAGCCACTTCGGGGAGCTATTCTTCATCGGTCTCCCTTGCCTTCTGTAGATGGTGCTGTCCGTGAGCTTATTGCGGAAGAAACTCGGTTTAAGGTGGCTCATGGTACTCCTGCTTCCCAGTCAGTTTTTGCCACTCCTCCGCTCTTGCCCACCCCATCTTCTCATTTATTTCAAGTTACTGGTAAGCCCAAGCCTCGGGTTTCCATGGATGAGTGCAGCTTTTGTCATCAAAAAGGCCATTGGAAACATGCATGTCCTAAACTTTTGCAGCCCAAGGGTCGTTCATCTGGTTCACCATTCGCTAAGCCGACATTTTCAGGATCTCGCTCATCTGCCGCCTTTTCTGCACCAGTTTCTGATAATGATCCATCTTCCAATATGCAGTCTATGTTTGAGCAGTTCAAGTCTTTCATGGTGGCCAATCCAAATCTTTCGTCCCAAGCCTCCGCTATGACTACCACTCAGTTAGGTTTGTCTGGTTCATCCTCTTCAGGTAATATCCATACTTCGTGGATCTTTGATTCTGGTTGTTCACATCATATGACCCCTGTTGCATCTCTCCTCAGTAATTGTGTCTCTCCTTCTTCTTCTATCACTATTGCTACTGCTAATGGTTCTCTATGCCTGTACACTCTGTTGGTTCTATTTCCTGTTCCCATTTGTCTCTTTCTCCTGTATTTTATGTGCCTCACCTCTCACTCAGTCTTATTTCTATTAGTCAATTATCTGATTCCGGTTTTGATGTTGTTTTCTCTTCTTCTCATTGTGTTGTACAGGACCGGGTATCCAAGAGGCAGATTGGGATCGGGCGTAGAGTTGGAGAACTATATATCTTGGACACCTTGCATGTTCCTCTAGAAGTGTCTTCTATTGCATTGTCTTCTTTTTGTTTGAACAATAAGTCATCTTTGTTTTATATTTGGCATTCTAGGTTAGGTCATCTGTCGAGTGATCGGTTGAGGATGTTAGTTAAGTCTGGACATTTAGGCAATTTTCCCATTAGTGATATTTCTGAGTGTCGTGGTTGTAAACTGGCTAAAATGTCTGCTCTTCCTTTTAATAAAAGTAGTTCTATTTCCTCTTCTCCTTTTCAATTGGTCCATACTGATGTTTGGGGTCCTTCCCCTATAGTTACCAAAGGTGGTTCGCAATATTATGTAGCTTTTGTGGATGATTACAGTCAGTTTACTTGGGTTTATTTGATGACTCAAAAATCTGATTTTTACAAAATATATTCTAATTTTCACTCCATGATTCGCACTCAATTTTCTACCACCATTAAAATTCTTCGTTCTGATTTGGGGGGTGAGTATTACTTGTCTGATTTTGAGGAGTATTTAGCTACTCATGGAACTATTCATCAGTCTTCGTGTTCTGACACTCCTGCACAAAATGGTCGAGCTGAGCGCAAACATCGCCATCTCCTTGATACAGCTCGCTCTTTGTTGCTCTAATCTTTTGTCCCTTCTGTTTTCTAGAGAGAAGCTGTGCTCACTGCTGCATATCTTCTCAATCGAATGCCTACTCCTCTTCTTTTAGGCTCATCTCTGTATGAGCGTCTTTTTGGTGTTGCTCCCAATTATTCTCTTCTTCGTATTTTTGGTTCTGCATGCTTTGTGCTCCTTCCTAAACGGGCGCGCTCCAAGCTTAGTTCTCGTTGTGTTCTATGTGTCTTTTTAGGGTATGGCATTAATCAGAAAGGTTATCGGTGCTATGATCCTGCCACCAAAAAGCTATATGTGTCTAGGCATGTCACTTTTTTAGGAAAACTACCCTACTACACTATACCTTCCACCCCTGTTCCTATTACTAAGGATGAATTAGTTCATGTTGATCAATTTCCTCCTAATGTTTCTCCTGATGAGTTTGTTTCTGACCTTGAGGTCTCTACTTTGCCTCTTACTAGCACTTCTAATACCTCTCCAGCTACCTCATCTCCAGCTTCCGCTTCTCCTGCTCCTCTTATTGTTTATCAACGCCGCAAAGCACTTCCGAGCTCACCTGTCTCTAGCTCTACTGTCCCTCCAGCTGTTTCTTTGGATCCCGCTCCTCCTACACATCGCTTCCCACAGCGAGATTGTCATCCTCCGAACTGGTATGGTTTTGGTAATACATGTTTTTCTCTTTCCTATCAGTCTTTTCTTTCTTGTCTTCATACATATTTTGAGCCCAGGTCTTACAAGGAAGCTTGTCATGATTCCAATTGGATTGCTGCCATAAATGATGAGTTAACTGCTTTGGCTAACACTCAGACTTGGGATTTGGTTCCATTACCTACTGGCAAGAATGTTGTAGGCTGTAAATGGGTCTATAAGGTCAAAACCCTTTCTGATGGGTCTTTGGAACGGTACAAAGCTCATCTAGTTGCCCAAGGCTTTTCTCAGGAGTATGGGATTGATTATGATGAGACTTTTGCCCGCGTTGCCAAGATGACTACTGTTCGTACTCTTATCTCTATTGCCGCTGCCCATCATTGGCCCCTGTTTCAACTAGATATCAAAAATGCTTTTCTGAATGGGCATCTTGCTGAAGAAGTGTATATGCGCCCTCCGGGTCTCTCACATCCTCCTGGTGTTGTTTGTCGTCTTCGCTGTGCCCTATATGGTCTCAAGCAGTCTCCTCGTGCTTGGTATGAGCGATTTCACTCTGTTGCCCTTCAGCTTGGTTTTCGCCCTAGTCATCAAGATTGTGCTCTTTTTGTTCGACGCACTTCTGTTGGGCTTGTTCTCCTTCTCTTATATGTGGATGATATGATCATCACTGGCTCTGATTATAGTACTATTGAGAAGGTTAAGCATCAGTTGTTTCAGGAGTTTGAGATGAAGGATTTGGGGTTTCTTCGGTATTTTCTTGGTATTGAGGTTGCTATTTCTCCTACTGGTTATCTTCTCTCTCAGACTAAATATGCCCGTGATATTCTTTCTCGTGCCAATCTCACTGATGAGAAAATTGTTGACACTCCTCTTGAGTTGCATGCTAAGTTTTCTGCTTCTGATGGCGTTCCTCTTGAGGATCCCACTTTGTATCGCGAGTTGGTTGGGTGCCTTGTTTATCTCACCGTTACTCGTCCGGATATCTCCTATGCTGTGCACATTCTCAGTTAGTTTGTTTCTGCTCCTCGTTCCGCACACTGGGCTGCCTTACTTCGGACTTTGCGTTACCTTCGTGGCACTTTGTTGCAATGTTTGCTGTTATCTGCCTCTTCGGACTTGACTCTCCGTGCCTATGCTGACGCTGATTGGGCAGGTGACATCTCTGATCGCAAATCCACTTCTGGTCTTTGTGTTTTCCTTGGCGATTCCCTCATATCCTGGAAGAGTAAGAAACAGTCTGTTGTTGCTCGTTCCACCGCTGAGGCCGAGTATCGTGCCATGGCTCATGCTACTTCCGAGACCGTTTGGCTTCGCTGGCTTCTTTCTGATATGGGTGTCTCTCTTTCTGATCCGACTCAGTTGTATTGTGATAATCAGAGTGCTGTCCAGATTGCCCATAATTCAGTCTTTCATGAGCGGACAAAGCAAGTGGAAATAGATTGTCACTTTCCCAGACAGCATCTTCAGGCTGGCACTATTGCTCTCCCTTTTGTTCCCTCCTCTCTTCAGTTGGCCGATTTTTTTACGAAGACTCATACTGTTGCTCGTTTTCGTTTTCTTCTTGGCAAACTTTCGATGCTTTCTGCGCTCGCATCCTCAGTTTGAGGGGGTGTGTGAATTATGTAGTTTAGATTAATTATGTAGTTTATAATATTCATTAAGGATAGTTTAGTACTTTAGATTATTAGGGATTATTAGGGTTTCATTCTATTGCTTATATATTTGTACTTCTTTTGATTAATTAATATACAAGTTTTGTCATCGATTAACAGTTATGAACCTATGGACCAAATTGCATAAGTATAGACAGGAATAACTAAAAGTTAAACTGGAACAACACTCCCAAATAATTAAAAACTCGTGCATGGCAGGGTAAGGAAAAATTGTCATCTCTAACTTGGGATCAATCTCTAGGTCCCTTTGTATTAGAGTCAAACTCACAACAAGAACTATAAATGAGTCAAGTAAAGATTATTTAATTTTGACAAATGCTAACAAGTGTCCCCTAAGCATTGTTTAATGTTGAGAAATGTGTAAAAAGTTTTTTAAAATATGTAAAAATATTTAAAAAATGTATTAATTTTAATAAAAATGCATTGAAATTAGTGAAAAGTGTATTGTGTTTTACAAATTACTTGTCTTTTACTTGTGTTTCAGAGACACTTGTTAGCAAGACCCTTTAAGCTTAACTTGAAAACGTAATAAACTGGAAAATATGTTTAAATTTGTTTTATTGATACAAATTTGCTTTATTTTATTTTTTTAAGGGGGCCTTACTTGTGCCTTTTTAGTTTTGACAATATTTGTACACATTTTATTTTAAATGACATTATACTTATTATCATGAAATTTAGTGCAGTAACCAAATGCATTACTCCTTTGGAGTACCTAGAAGGGTTTGACTTCTTTTAAATTATCATCTTAATTTGAGAGAATGTTTGGGTTTGATAAGCTTATTTTGAAATCGATTCCGATGATTCAGATCGTTTATTTTGTTATTTTGTTGTGTTGAGTAGAATATTCATGTAAAAAAAATCAAGATGATTGGATATCGATAGCTATATATTTGAATCATATTTATTTTTAAATAAATACACGACAAATATAATTTAAGAATAATCATTCATTTTTTATAATATAAATTTGATTCAAATATATAGTTACTGATCATCTTATTTTGTGTGAATATTTTACTTAATGAGCCGTAAAATATGAATGATTCGGATTATCAAAACGGAACATGTGGTGGGTTCTACAGGTCTCTTAAGTTTTCTCCTGTTAAAATATGAATATGAGAGAAGACTAATCCTATCTAGAAAGTTGGTGAGTACACTCCTTGTATTAGTTAATACCAAAAATTAGGGGTGTTCGCGGTTTGATTGCGGCTGAAGAACCTCTAATCCATTATTCGTTCGTCGAATTGGAAAAAATCAATTCGCATCTATCTACCGGATTAATGGATGTGGATTGAACAGATTGGCGGATAGATGCGAATCGGTTTGGTGGTTTAAACTTTTACAAATTTTGAACATAATACAATAACTTGTCAACTTTTTTTTTTTGGATAACAATCCAACTCAACATAATCATAAGATTATCAAGTAAATTGTCAAATACCAATAATAAATACATATAAGAAAACCATGCATTATCAAAACTATTTCATGACTATTCTTTATTCAAAAACTATTTAATTTGATTTTTTTTTTAAAATGACAAAATTAGGTCTTATATTTTCCACACAAAAATACCAAATATTAACACTTGTCATTTGATAAAAGGATTTTCAAATTGAAAACACAATAGAATATTTAAATTATTTTTTAATTGAAAATACAAACAGAATATCTAAACAAATTGAAAATACAAAATTTTACAAATTACTAAGGGTGCTTGCGGTTTGACGGTTCGGTTGCGGTCTAAGGAATCTCAAAACCGCCATCTGTCCAAAACTAGGTGGATTGAGAAAAATCAATCCGCAACCGTCCTTTGTCATTAAGCATCCATTCAAAATACGACGAATCGGTTCAGTTCGATTTGATCAGTTTGGGACAATCGATATATCCGCTACTCATCCTTACTAAAAACTTTAATTATCAATAAACATACATATCAAATGTAGTTACATTTTTCTAAATTTTAAATTAAGTAGATAATGATGACATTTAAATAAAAAATTTATCATAATGATTAAGTAAAGAATGATGTCGTATAAATTTATATACATAATTTTCATACATTTTTAATAATTTTCATTTTAAATCAAAATAATTAATATTATAATTTATAATTTCAAAAATACAATTGTTCAAAAGAATGTTCATGGTCGACAGCCTGCTCAATTAATCTCAAATCCCCGACCCTTGTCGGCCGCTAAACCAATCCGTCACCCATGAAATTGCCGAGAATTGATAAGTAATAAACCCTAATTCTTTATAGATAATTACACCAATGACCTTTAACAAACTCATTAAATAACTTGTAGACTTTTGAAAAATCCACATTAAATGTCATTAAATAACATAATCTGTAATTCTAAAGTTACTTCCACCTAAGATTATGAAAATCTCCACACAGATTACAAAAATATGAGGGGAAACCTCTCCGGCAACACCGTCGGCAAATGAGCGTAAAATGTTAATTTTAAATCAGTTTGTTTCAACAAACTTTGTCAAAGGGGGAGTAATTTTTGAAAAAAACTTTATAGGATAAGTATCACGTGGCATTATCTTTTATTAGTTCCAAATGTATATATTTTTTTATTATTTCTTAAATACCCAAGTATAAATTTAATAGATCTTACTATTAAATTCAATCACAATAATAAAAAATACTGCATGACATATATACTATGAATACCCAAAAACTATTCAATTACAGAAAACCAAAAAAATCCAAAGCACACCTGTTTATACAGATATACATATATATATATATATATAGACAGTTAATTAGGCTTTTAATTTTATTTTTTTTAATTTTTCTTTCTAAAATTGCTTTCCCGCCATTTGTCCATTCGAAACAAACCAACCCAGATACGTAATTTTTCTTCTCATCAATTTTTTTTTTAAATTTTTTTCCCCTTTTTAGGGTTCTAAAAAGTGTTGTGATTGTTTCCAAAAACTTTGAATTTTTGAAAATTTGGGATGGGTTCAGTGGATTTGATGGTGATGAAGCAAACCACAGTGAGTAATGGAGTGGGCTGGGATTTGGGAGGGCTAGTGAGTCCAGGTAAGATTTTGATGTTGTTGATTAGGGCTAGGGCATTTGTTGATTGTATATGCATTTTCTCTCACTACATCTAACAACACATATACAGACAGATTCTGTTTTAGAGAGAGAAAAAATGTGTGTATGTGTCTGTCTTAGAGAGAGAGAGAGAGTGTGTGTGCACAATTTTTTTTGATCAGCAAAAGAGAACCTTTATAGATGCAAAAACCAAACAAAACAAGAGATTACATCTACAAAGGAGGGAAAGAGCAGTAAGTTAGCTCACCCCAGGAGTTTGGTGAGGAACCAAACCCCAGAAGAAGAAAAAGTAGAGAACCAACAAAGGAACAACAAAGTAGAGCAACAACAGATCAACTACCAATGCTAAGCACACCATCCCCAAAATAACAGCCCACTACTAGGCCTAGTAGCAGCCCTGATAGAGGGATCCTTCAGAGTGTTTAGAATGTAGCAAACACCATTTTGGAGGATTTCCCTACAGTCAAACTCAATCCATCTATACATGTTGTGGATCGGGGGCACACCAGGAAACACACACAAGCAATAACACAATAGATTTAACGTAGTTCGGCAAGTCGCCTACATCCACGGGCAGTGGATTTACTATATTGAATAAAGAAGAATTACAACACTCAGATTGTTCTCTCTCTCTATGTTCTCTCTTAGGCTCACTACTCACTGTAATCTCTCTGCTCTCTCTACCTTTATTTATACATGAGAATGGAGGGAGCTGGCTGGCCTTGCATATGGCCAGCTGTTGTTCAACGATGGTGGATCAACAACTTCAGTGGTTTGTCGGTTGGCAGCCGCAATGAAGGACAAAGAAGAGCTGACTAATTTGTGTGTTCCCACAGGAAGAAAATCACCCCCTTCACATGGGGTGATATCAACAAATCACCCCCTCAACCCATGTGAGGTGATCTATTGCACACACTGCTGCTAATCTTGTCATGCCCAAATTTCAACATAGTCTGCATCTCTTCATTGAGACACTGCATCCCCTGAAGCTAGAGATAATACACCAGAGATACAAGAGGAGGAGGGAATCCTACATCCTCAACTCAACTCACACCACTCTCTGCTTTGGAGAGAGCCTCCGCTCCTATCTCCCACAAATCTCTTTCATGCTTCCTGTCTCAGATGTCTTCACCTGCTATGCTTGAACTTGTGTAACCAAGATATCATACACCCCCTGATTGGATGTTCTGCATCCCCTGCTAGGATGCCCTTGACTATCATGCCTTTGCCCTCTGTCCATAGTGATCGATCAACACTACCTTGCACCCAAAGGTGCTTAGTTCCGAGAGATGTTGACCAAGTCCAAACAATGTTGGAACTTGATCCCAGAAACCACTTTTGTGAGCATATCGGCCGGATTATCTGCAGTACCAATCTTTTGAAGCAGAATATCCCATTCATTCACAATTTCTCGGATGAAATGGAAACGAGTGCTTGGTGCGGGAATGATGAACCTGGTTCTTTGCCAAACAAATGGCACTCTGACTGTCACAGAACACCTCAATATGCTTCTGAACAATACCCAAGTCCTCAATTAACCCATGTAGCCAAATAGCTTCCTTAAAGGCTTCCGTCACTGCCATGTACTCTGCCTCTGTAGTAGACAAAGCCACCGTTGATTGAAGCGTTGACCTCCAACTCACCAACCCTTTAGTAAGCGTAAATACATATCCTGTTGTTGATCGGGGTTTGTCCAAGTCACCAGCATAATCTGAGTCCACATATCCAACCAGATTCTGTCCAAGTCGGTTATCTCTCTCGAACTTCAATCCAAGATTAACCGTGCCATGTATGTACCTTAGGATCCATTTCACTGCTTGCCAGTGATCTTTTCCTGGATCATGCATATATCTGCTTACCATACTCACAGCATGTGAGATATCAGGCCTTGTACAAACCATAGCATACATTAATGCACCAACTGCATTTGCATATGGAACTTGTGCTATATGCTTTCGTTCTTCTTCTGTGCGCGGAGACATCGAAGCACTAAGCTTGAAATGAGGGGCCAATGGTGTACTCACAGCTTTTGTTTTCCCATTTATGCCAAATCTGTCTAACACCTTTTTTAGACACTGGGTATGTGTCAGACAAACCGTGCCCTTCTTCCTGTCTCTCTTGATCTCCATGCCAAGAATTTTCTTTGCTTCTCCCAAATCCTTCATTTCAAACTCTCTTGCCAACTGTGCCTTGAGTTTGTCAATCTCCACCTTGCTCTTAGATGCAATTAACATATCATCCACATATAAGAGCAAATAGATGAAGGAATCATCTGGAAGCTTACGGAAATACACACAATGATCAAATTGACTTCTTGTGTATTGTTTCTCCATCATGAACTGATCAAATCTTTTGTACCACTGTCTCGGGGATTGCTTCAACCCGTACAACGATTTGTTCAGCTTACAGGCCCAATTTTCTTTTCCAGCAACTTTGAAACCATCTGGCTGGGATATGTATATCTCCTCTTCAAGATCTCCATGTAAAAAGGCAGTTTTGACATCGAGTTGGGCGAGCTCGAGATCAAATTGTACAACCAAAGCTAACAAGATACGAATAGACGTGTGCTTCACAACAGGTGAGAAAACCTCATTGTAGTCTATTCCTTCCTTCTGAGCATAGCCTTTAGCTACCAATCTAGCTTTGAATCTGATGTTATCTTTGCCTGGGATGCCTTCTTTCTTGGTGTAAACCCACTTGCACCCAATTGCTTTCTTGTCTTTTGGAAGTTGCACCAACTCCCAAGTCTGGTTCTTGTGAAGTGATCTGATCTCTTCATCCATAGCCTCCTTCCAATTAACACTTTCTACATTCTGCTTGGCTTCTTTGAAAGTGCAAGGAACATTGTCTTCAATGATTGGAAGTACATAGGCTACCATATCGGTCATCCAACTGGGTTGCTTAGTAACCCTTTTTCCTTTCCTAATTGCAATGGGTTCTGATTGTTGTGGGGCCTCTAGATCTTCATTTTCATCTGAACTCTCTTCAGAGCTATTCTCTGAGACTTCTTCAGGATGGTTGATTGGTTGACTAGTCTTTGCTGGAGTCTCAAACTCCACCTGAACTGACTTCTTCAATGCTTCCTCATTCTGTTGAGGATTTAGCTGTGTCAGCATTATAGACTCATCAAAGGTAACGTCTCTTCTAGTGACAACTTTCTTCGATTCAGGGCACCAGAGTTTGTATCCCTTGACACCGTCACTAAAGCCGAAGAAGATGGCTTTCTTGGCTCTTGGATCCAACTTAGATTTTGTAACATGAAAATAAGCTGGACATCCGAAGATACGTAACTGATCATAATAAATAGCTGGCATTCTTGACCATACCTCCATGGGAGTCTTGTCATCTAATGCTGCAGTAGGTAGTCTGTTGACAAGATGACGAGCATAGTTCAATGCCTCACCCCAAAATGCTTTGCTCAATCCTGAATGTGACAGCATACACCGGACTTTCTCCACCAAAGTGCGGTTCATGCATTCTGCAACTCCATTCATGCATTCTGCAACTCCATTTTGCTGCGGTGTTCCAGGAACTGTGAAATGTCTCACTATCCCTGCATTTTGGCAAACCTCAAAGAAGGGATCTGATGTGTATTCCCCACCATTGTCAGATTTGAGCTTTTTGATCTTTCTGCTTGTCTGGGTCTCAATCATCTTCTTCCACATAAGAAAGATGTCTAAGACTTCATCTTTGTGCTTCATTGTGTAAATCCAAACTCTTCTTGAGAAATCATCAATGAACAACACAAAGTAGTGTTTACCTCTCAAAGAAGCATTCTTGGAAGGACCCCATACGTCAGTGTGAACGTAGTCTAGAATCCCTTTGGTACGATGAATAGCAGTACCAAACTTGATTTTTGTTTGCTTGCCTAGTACACAATGCTCGCAGAACTCAAACTTCCCTGTTTTGGTGCCTTTCAACAGGCCTTGCTTTACCAACCCTTGTAAAGCCTTCTCACCGACATGCCCTAGGCGTATGTGCCCAAGTCTGGAAGTGTCTGATGCATCATCTTCTGAGCTAGTGGAGATAACCACTCTCTTTGTGACTGTAGAGCCGTCTAGGAAATATAAATTTCCTTGTCGAGTACCCTTCATTGCAACAAATGCTCCTCGAACAACTTTGAGGACTCCACCTTCCATGGTTACTCTGTAACCTTTGGAGTCTAAAACTCCCAATGAGATGAGATTCTTTGTCAGATCCGGTACATACCGAACATCTTCAAGAATTCTGATTGTTCCATCATGTATCTTCAGTCGAATTGTTCCAATCCCCTTTGTCTGGCAAGCTTGGTAGTTGCCCATCAGCACAACTCCTCCATCGAACTCTCGTAGGCTCGAGAACCACTGCTTGTTTGGACACATGTGGTAGAAACATCCGGAATCTATAATCCATTCATCAGACTGGCCATATGATGAAACTATGAAGGCTGCTCCTTTACCATTATCTCCATCTCATGCAACGTTCACATTTTCTTCTTTCTTGTCTTTATTGGGACAATCTTTTACCCAATGCCCCTTCTGGCGACAAGCAGCACACTCGTCTTTTGCAAGACGTCTTTTGTCTGATGATTTCCCTCTGGATTTTGAGCGAGACTTTCCTCGCCCTGTATATCTCTTGTTATTTGTTCTGCCTCTGATTGTCAATGCCTCGGATGCTGAGTCCTTGTTTGCAGACTTATCTTTCCTTCTGAACTCATTGTTTACCAAGGCATTTGCAACATCAACATACTTGATCTTTTCTTTACCGTACAGTAAAGTGGTAGTGAGATGATCATATGAGTTAGGCAAGGAATTCAACAATAACAGTGCTTTATCTTCATCACCAATGTGATCATCCAAAATTTTCAAATCCGTAAGAATTTTGTTGAAGTTGTTTAGGTGTTCGTTCATCGAAATACCTTTCTTGTAATTGAAACGAAACAACCTCTTCTTCAAGTAGAGCCAGTTCTCAATGCTCTTTGTCATGAACTTATCTTTCAGCGCTTTCCAAAGGTCCTTCGCAATATCATATTCTGTGAAGGCTTACTTCTCCTCTTTTGCAAGGCAAAGTCGGATGGAACTGCAGGCCAGGAGATTCACCTTCTCCCATTCTATCCCGTCCAGGTCATCTGGTTTGTTTCCCAGAGTGAAGTACAGGTTCATTTGGACAAGCATATCTTTAACTTCGCATCTCCACATGCCGAAGTTGCTGCTTCCATCAAACTTCTCTACCTCGAACTTAGCATGGGACACCGGGGTCCAATGCCTAGAGTTGCTTGTACTCGCTGGATTACTTACGGATTCGGTTGATCTGGTCTCTATAGATTCTGCCATTAAATTGTTTTTTTTCAAAACTTCAATTCAAAAAACTGACCGTATAGATGTGTCCGGAATACTTCAAATAGTTGGAAAACACTATTGGATCGTCAAAAACGGACTTCGAATGACTTAGATCTGGCCAAAAGAGTTTCAACGCCTCAGATCTGTGGCTACTGCTTAGCCGCGTAGCACTGGATCACTCTCTGCACCTGGGTTGACTGGTCAACGGAAGCTGACGTGGCAATACGTGGCTGACACGTGTCTGACTGTCTGACACGTGTCGATGACGTGTCGGGTGACGTGTCTGGTGACGTGGCAGGTGACGTGGCAGCCTGGCTGAAGTGGTTGATGACGTGGCGCCACGTGTCTGATGGTGTGGCTTCGTGTAGCGTGCGTGTGTGGTGCACGCACGGCTTCTCAATCACCTTCTTCCTTGTGTGGCGCGTGTGACGCGTGGAGGGCGCGTGGTATGACGCGCCTAACTGCAACGGGCGCATGATGAGAGTGAGCCTCACACGCATACTTCAGGAGGCGCATGAGAGCGCGTGGGTGATGTTCTAGGGCTGGTCTTTGCTTGGTTGGACTTCTCTCGTCGAGATCTTGCTCCTGGTATGCTCAGAAGTTGATTTTAAGCACTTCGAAATCTGGGCACTTTCGGAAAAATTTGATTTTTCACAACTCGAGCTCTGATAACCAATTGTTGTGGATCGGGGGCACACCAGGAAACACACACAAGCAATAACACAAGAGATTTAATGTGGTTCGGCAAGTTGCTTACATCCACGGGCAGCAGATGTACTATATTGAACAAAAAAGAATTACAACACTCAGATTGTTTTCTCTCTCTATGTTCTCTCTTAGGCTCACTACTCACTATAATCTCTCTGCTCTCCAGCTGTTGTTCAACGATGGTGGATCAACAACTTCAGCGGTTTGTCTGTTGGCAGCCGCAATGAAGGACAAAGAAGAGCTGACTAATTTGTGTGTTCCCATAGGAAGAAAATCACCCCCTTCACATAGGGTGATATTAACAATACAAACACAAAACAGACCTCCCCACAGCTCTTGGGCCAGTGCATATCAAACAGACAGACCTCCGCACAAACAGACCTTCACTGCAGCCTAATACCTACTAGTGCATAGCAATTAGATAGGACCTTCACTGCAACCAGAAGCATACCCAGCACCAATAGATCAAATCAGAATTGCAGTGAAAGAATTAACCCAGAAGCCTACCCAGCAGAACGACACAAACCACACTGCAGCCCCAAAAAACAGCAGCAAAATACAGAACCAAGGTAGCATAAAACTAAAGCAGATTACAGCCCAAGCAAATTACAACAGACCACTCAGCCCAAGCAGCCCAAGCAGATTACAACAGACCACTCAGCCTTCAGCCCATATGTCTGCAGAACAGATTCCAAAACACTATGCTCCACCCCTGATCTATCACCAGTTGAAGAACAGGGGAGCTCTAGGTGAAGGACAACACAAGTAGATGAAAACATGCAATAGCAGTGAGCATGAGTCTAAAATGCAGCTGCAGACTATCTAAGAACTTCACACCCTAAGTGCAACCCCCCTCCCCACCCTCTATAATCAGTAGACAACCAGGCAGACATCAGGCTAAAACCAACACAAACCACTTCTGATCTGAACCTTACTACTCTGAACCTGTACAACCAGATATACAACCAGCTGCGCACAAACCTCTACTGATCTGAACATTACTGCCATCTTATCTGATAGAGGTTGGACACTAAATCATGGACTGAATACTCCACCTTCAAGTGCCATTTGGACCACAAAGCTACCTGCACCTTCGCCTGATCACAAAGAACTTGTATATCAGGAATAGCATCCTTAAATAAGCATTGGTTCCTCAACCTCCAGACTGACCATAAAACTACAGAGGGAATAATCTTCCAAACTTTGAGTACCCAAGACTTGAGATTGTATCTGCCCCCATTCCATCACTGTAACAGACCTTCTATAGAACCTGGAATAGCCCAAATCTGATCCCATCACTCTACCATGCGAGACCAGCACTTCCATACCAAAGGACACATCAGTAGCACATGCTCAACAGTTTTTATCTCCGCTTGGCAAAAAATGGACAAATTACTAGCACTCAAATGAAGAGCCCCAATTCTTTGAAGAAATGATGAGGTTTTAACTCTGCCACGCCAAGCCAACCAACATAAAAATTGCATCTTTGGAGGGGCCAAACTCACCCAGACCCCTGCTGGGACTACCAGGTCATTCACACCAGTTGCAGCCCTCCATCTCCACACAGAGGCCACTGTGAACTGACCCGACTTCTCTGCTAACCAGGAGCAGGAGTCCTCAACCCCATCTCTGAGCCTAGGAGTTGAGAGCAGCATGCCTAACAGCCTCTGCAACTCCTCTTCTTCCCAAGCTAGAAGAGACCTTCTGAATTGAAGCTGCCACCTACCTGAGGCACCAATCTTTGCACTAAGCTGCTGCAAGGAATCCTCCTTTTCTGTGGATAAACTAAACAGCCTATTAAATTCATCCTTCAGCCCTCTGCCACCTAACCAAGGGTCATACCAAAACTTTATCCTCCTCCCATTGCCAACTATTATTTTAACCCATTCTCTAAAAAATTCTCCCAATTGCTGATTAACCATAGGAAGTTGTGAGATATCCTTTCAAACCAATGAGACCCTTATTGGATGACTCAATAAAGGAGACCATCCCCCGCCAAATTTACCATACCTAGAGTAGATCACTTCTTTCCAGAGAGCTTTATCCTCACTGCCATATCTCCACCACCACTTTAGCAACAAACATTCATTGACCACACCTAAGTCCCTAATTCCCAAGCCTCCTTGATTCTTACCTTTTGTGACCTCCTTCCATTTAACCATGTGCACCTTTCTGCTGGCAGCAGAACTTCCCCAGAGAAAATTTGCTTGAATCTTAGAAATAGTTTTACTACCCCCTTAGGCATTTTAAAGATTATGTGTGAATTGTATATAAGAGACAGATATGTAGGCAGTTCAGTGTGACTTGAGACTTTGAAACGCTGAGAGAGAGAGAGAGAGAGAGAGAGAGAGAGAGAGAAGAAAGTGAGCCTGGTTCAAAAAAAAAAGAAAAAAAAGAAAAAAAAGAAAAAGAAAGAAGAAAGTGAGCCTGTCTTAACAGAGTCTAGAGAGAGAGAAAGAGAGAGTCTTTGTGTAAGGAGAAGGTATAGGTTCTTCATCTTTACCATTATTTGTTTTTCAGAAATGAAGAATTAGTATGTTGATTTTATTGAAATGAAAATTTTGTTATGTGTCTACAATGTTTTTCAAATGAACTTTTTTTGTTTGATCAGAGAAAGGGAAAGTCTTTCATGCATAATTCATGAGCACAGATTTTGAATTTAAAGAATGCTTGAAAGATCATATCACACTAAAGAAACACACACACACACACACACACACACACATATATATATATATATATATGTAGAGATGCATATAATGAAAACATGGCTGATAATCCCATAGATTGTTGAAAGATCAAACTATGTGTATATATCTATACTATCTATACTATTATATAAAGCAAAGGCTCAAGTTAGTGTCTTGAAACTTTTGCTTTTATGTATGCTAACCCTTCATCATTTTCTACAAATCCATTAATAATCATTGTTATCAAAATTCTGAATAAATCGTAAGATAGTATGATTCCATAATCTTTGTTGGGCTAAAGGATCCAGATCGCACTAGGATCTATACTATTATATAAAGCAAAAGCTCAAGTCAATGTCTTGAAGCCTTTGCTTTTGTGTATGCTAACCCTTCATCATTTTCTACAAGTCTATTCATAATCATGGTTATCAGAATCCCGATCTAGATCGTAGGATCTTATGATTCTATGATCTTTGTTGGGCCAAAGGATCCGGATCGTATTAAGATCTCAAAATGACTATGATCCCAGTTCGTAGAATCATGTAGAATCACACTATGATTGCGATTCTACTACGATCTCGATTCTACAAAAAAAAAAAAAAAAATTTGTTTATTTCTCATATATGTATGTCTGAGTTGTTAGAATCGTATGATTCACGATTTAATTCATATGATTCGATACAAGTTTCAAAAAAAATGATTCAAATCATGTTGTTCAATTGGAAAGTGAGTGAATCATACGATTCACTACAATTTATTACGATTCACATGATTTACTACGATTCAGTTTTATTTTTATTTTTGCTTACATGCATAAATTGATGTCATTTTTGCCAAACTATGAAGATATATAGAAAAGATTAATTAGTTATATTGATAGACATAATTAATTTACATTATTTTAAACATTGTATATATTTTTTTATGTGTATAAATATATAGAATTATATGTTATATTAAATAAAATGAATTTTACAATTCACTATTTTAGCAAAATGATTCACGATTCGATCCACGATTTGACAACAATGATGTATATATATGTGTATATCTATATAAAAAAAAAAATTGACTATAAACTCTTTATCTAAACATTTCGGCTATTTTATGTTAACATAAAAGATACATTATATCAAATTTATTATCTAATGATTTTAAAATTATTTAACATAAATTATCATTATTGATAATTTCTCATTTTATTTTGCATTGACAGTAGAATCCTATGATCCTTAATTCAATTCTACGATTCGATCGATGAGTCTCTCACACGATCCCACTTAGGATTCCGATTTTAACAACCATGCTCATAATCCCATAATCACCAACTATTTGGATGTTGATTTCGAGTTTCAAATTTTGATAACTTTTTTTTTTCTTGTGTATCGCACTGATTTATTTTCTTTGCACATCCATCGGGTGTGAACACTGTCTAGTTTTTTTTTTTTTTTTTTGATCGGCAAAGAAAATCTTTATTGATGAAACATATAAGGTATGGAAGATTACATCAATAAAAAGGAGCTTGGAGCTAAGAAAAGCACCAAGCCCCGGTTGGTGAGAAACCAACAAAGAGAGAAAAGAAAGGGAAAGGAGAAAGAGAACAGCAGAAGTAGAACAACCAAAATAGAGACACTGCAACATCCACATTGGACCTGCCTACCAGTACTGATCATAGCAACATACAATTCAATCCATTTGCATTCCAGATGGTCTCACAGAGCAGAACAACTGAACACCATAACCAATTGTGAGCCTATCATTTAGCAGCATCTGATCTGATGAAGACCATAACACAGCAGAATAGCAGCAGCAAATGGACTCCAAACAAAGCAGAAAACTGATTCAACATATGAGCTCCACATACACCCAACAACAAACAGAGGTGGCTGTTGATAACCAAACATGGCAGCCAAACCACACAGACCAGACAGCAACAAACCAGAAAGGTAGCAACAGAAACCAACCAACAAACCATGGCAGCCACAGACCAGACAGACCAAGCAGCAACAGACCAGACAGCAGATAGCTCAAAAGCTCAAAATCCTAATATTCAGGTGAAGCTCCTGATATTCTTCCAGATGCAGACAAAACCTGAGACTGAAAAGGAGAAGTCTTTGATAGAGGCCTTGAGCTAATAAGCTAGCCTGACCTTGATTAAGTCCCACAGTTCCACTGAATTAGGTTGAGCATTAGTGAATACACACTTATTTCTATGCTTCCAAAGAGACCAAAGAATAACAAAAGGAATGGACCTCCAAACTTTGGAGATTAAGCCCTTAAACTTCCTACTCATCCACCAGTTAAGTAACTCTGCTACAGAGAAAGGGATGCACCAATGGATTCCCCAGTCAGATAACACAGCAGACCAAATGGACCAAGAGAAAGGACAATGAAGCAAAGCATGGCTGACAGATTCAACAGCAGAATTGCAAAAAGTGCATGAGATTGATGCATTGGAACCAAGGATGCCACGACTGTGAAGAAAATCTGCGGTTTTAACTCTATTTCTCCAGGCAAGCCAACCAAAGAAGTGGACTTTGGGAGGTAAAAAGTTGCTCCAAATAAATTTGGTAATGGGAAGATCAGGCCCCAGGAGAGAGATGCTATAGGAATAAAGAGAAGATGCAGAGAAGGGACCAGCAGTAGAAGAGGACCAAACCAAGTTGTCCATACACCTAGTGCTTGATGAAGGAGCAGAGGCCAACAATCTAAGCAATCTAGATTCATCCGGCATTTCCCAGGCATACAAGGCTCTTCTGAAGTTGACATTCCAATCAGTTTCGCTAGTTTTCCGTGCAAAGTATTGCTGAAGAGAACCTTCCTTATCAACAAAAAGGTTGAAGAGGGAGGGGAACTCATTCTTGAGGCAAGTGGCTCCACACCACCTATCATACCAAAATCTGGTTCTACAACTATCCCCTACCTTGATTTGGCAGCTTAGTATAAAATGGTTAAAGATATTGGCACTGTGGTTCCCAATGAAGAGAATGTCCCTCCACATCCTAGAGAGTTTGTACGAAGATACCACCGGAGGATGCCAACAATTAACCTCTATCTTGTATTTGCTACAAATGATTCTCCTTCACAATGCATTTGTAGTTAATATATACATAGAGAGAGATATTTTTCTTTAATTTTGTCATTTAACATGAGAAGTAGTTTATCTATATATATCTAATTAGCAGTAAACCTATATTTGTGCGTGCATGCACATGAACAAAGAGGGAAAGTGTTTGATAAGGAGGGAGGAAGGTATACCATTTCTTTTAGTTTTACTTTTACATATGTAGAAGTTAGGTTTTCATTTTTCATTTAACTGAAAATGATGTTATTTATATGTTTGCATTGTATGTATACACATTTGCTGCCGCTTCTTTTTGGTCATAGATGAAATTTTACAATTATGATTGTCTATTGTATGTGTGTTGTTTTACTTTTTTTTTTTTTTACATACATTACAACAGACATTCTTAATATCTGTCTATTCTATTAGATAAAGCATACACTTGAGTTGGTATGAACATTGTCACGTTTTTTTTTTTTTTTTTTTTTCTTTCTTTTTTCAAGAAAGCCCTTCCCATTTCCAAACTGCCCTTATACAACTACCTCTATAACGACTACTTTAGATTTTGATTTCAATTTTTGAATATTTCTTCAGTTTTTTTTTCTCCATAACTGGTTGATTTTGTGCACACTATCTACTATATGTATATACGCAAACACACAAGCTTGAAAGCTCAAGTGTTTGTGTGTGTGTGCGCGCGCGCGCGCGTGCTCGTGAGTGCATAGCTTAAAATTTTGATTTTCATCTGGATAGGTGGTACAGACATGAAATGTGACATTCCAAAACAACATTTTTCAAAAAAAAAAAAAAAAATGCTTGTGACACATTAAACATTTATATTTCTTTAAATTTATTACATGTCAAAAAAATGAATATTTTTTTAATTCCGTTGTACCCAAAAAAAAAAAAAAATGAATATTTTATTTAAAGGTAATGAAAAAAAAGAAGGTAACATATCACTAATTAAAATTAAAAAGCTATATATTCCATAATGTTAACATCAAGATATAATTCACATAATAACCGCATTACAAATAATTCAAAATAATTGTAGAACATTAAAATACACACGATATATTTATTTTATTATTATTTTTGACAATCATGTTCTTGGTTTCATTATATATTTTACTATTTTTTTTTTTTTGGTGGTTTTTGTTGTGATGTATAGTGCATTGTTTAGTGAAGTTGCCAATGGTTCTTACGTTACCAGGCATTTCATTATCATTATTCTCATTTTTAACTCTACTCCCTGAACTAGTTAAACTAATTTATACAAGTACTGTTGCAATGATAATTTATATGCATGCTCGTATTTTTGTTTACTCTTTCTAGTCTTCTGAATGCATGCTATTCTGCCTAGCTCCAAATGTTTTGTCCACTTAATTCTCTCTTTTGTCATTGTTGCTTTGTGTTTTAAATTTTTTTCTTTGACCTTCCTGACTATGATGTTTGTGTTCCTTCTCTCATCCTTCTTGTCATTTCTGTATGTAGACACTCAATCTGTTGAGTCTCATGATATCCTTGATATGCAAAAGATATAAAATGTCCACCGTTTAATTAAAAGTCACTTAAGGCAGAAATCATAACCCTATGGGACAATTTTATGGCCTGTGCATGTTAAAATTGTGTGGCATATTCAAGTCGTCTGTATGCATAGATATGAGATGATATGACTACATCTGTCATGGGGTACCAGTTCAAGAGGCCCAATATCTCTTAGGACAGTCTATTTCTAAATTCTTTATCTTGTCTTGCACATGTATACGCTTCAGTTTGTGCTGTATGCGTCGTTTCTTTTGGTGACTATATATCATTTTCAGGCTCAGATCTCCATCCTTCTGGTCTTCCTTATTAAGTCATGAAAATGTTTTAGTTTGCTTGCTTTTCTCTATTTCTGACTGTTATTTCTTCTGTTGGTAACGAACTTGTATGATGGAAGATAAGTAGGTGAATATGATATTGTCATTCAATTTATTGAGATGCATTTGAAATGGAAAAGAATGTAGAATGGAATATGACAGGCAGGAGAAGATGAGATGGCATCTTTCATGGGTTTTTTTTTTTTTTCATCCCTCCCATCTGTGCTGCAGTGATGTGTGAGTGTGCTGGTTGTGATCTCGCTGCCTGCCTATATGTGTGTAACTGTGCAGGCTCGTGCATGTGTGTGCTCATGCAAGTATTTGAGTGTTATGGTTGCAAATTATATACTTTTTAATTTTTTTAATTTTATTTATCTTTATTCTCTTGACTTACGATGTTACGTTACTGAACCTCAGGTGTGCTTTGTTTCTTTTCACTCTTACTTTTTTCACTCATTATTGTTATAGTTTGTTATGCTTTGATTCATTTCTCCCTTTCTTTCTAAGCAAATAATGTTTGGACAGCACAGCATGCAATGTACATACTGTTCTTCATTCTAGAGGTGTATATACTTGAGGGTGAAGAGTCCCTCCCCTGGGCCAATAGTGGGCATCTTCATTGAGTTGATAGCGAATAACATGCATGGGAAGGAAAAGAAATGAACTTTCATTTGTCAACGGATTTCTACGTACCGCTTCCTTGTTAAATCTCTTACTATGAATTGATTCCATATCTGCCATAATTTTATTTTATTTTTTGAAACAACAATAATTTTATAAAGGAACTTTAAATATAATCAATACAAGGGCCTTCCCCTAAGCAAAACAACTAGGATGGAAACCTTCTAAAAAAGAATGGGACAATCATCCAAAATTTTCTCCATTATTTTATACCGTCTTATCCACATATTTTTATTCTTCCATTATTTTCCTTCCTTTTTTTTCTTCTTGTAATAATACAACTAGTAGTTGGAAGATAATAACATCCAAAATTGCCTAGATGGGTAAATTTTAATGCTTAACATAGAAAAAAAAAAATAGCGGTTATCAATTATCTTGGTTAATCATCTCTCCTGCACATTAATGTTCTTGCAAACATCCTGCATTTTGTACACAGTAATTATGTAGTTGGCTTAAATTTCTCGATATATATTTTGTTTATGCAGTCTTTTTGAAGTTTTGTGCACAGCTAAGCTAACTGGCACCTTCAAGTTATATGAATTCACTAAAGGCATACACAATATATATTAGTTTATCAATATCATATTTGCATCTCTATTGCATTTATTTTCTTGGCCTCCCTTGTGAATTTAATTTGAATACAATGTGTGCTTGCATTTCTTTTGCCTCACTTTTTTATCTTCCTCTCTCATTATTGTTGTAATTTTTTCTTATTTCCTTTCCTTATTCTTTTTGATAACATGACTCTTACCGTGCAACATGCCATGATGTTTTATAGTTTTGCTTCTTTGATGGTTAGTCTTTCTATTTATGATTTCATCTTTTGCTATCTGCATATTTTTCTCATGACACCACTTTGTATCTCTTCTAACTTCTATTCATTTTTTTTCTCATGTCTCCTTTCTTCATCATTGTCTTCTTCTTTTTCTTGCTATGAATTTGACTATGAAGATGACAATATAATAAGTTGTAACTGATAATTAATTGCTTAGCCCAGGAAAGTAGTTATTATTAATTGGATGTGGGAAAGATTGAATGCATTCCATGGCCCAATGCAGGCTTACCTTCAAAGATTGCATCTTAGGTTTTTGTAATCTTTTGGCCTGTCATCTTTCGGGTGTCAAATAAGGTTACCAGGTCTCTCTTCCATGTCTCTTTCTAATTTTCTGCAGTCTGCATTTCTTTTCATAATTTACCAGTGTACCTTTTGTGGCTGCTTGGTATCTTATAAACTTTCCTGTCTGCACTCTTCTGTTTAACATTAGTTTGTCTCAGAGTCTCAGATTCTTGAAAATGTCTATGCATTCTAGTATGGTTTGTATTAAAACTTATATATCTTAATTACTGTGGTTTTATCTTCAAATTATTTGCAGGCCTCTCATAACTTTTCTAATCTATGCAAATTGTGTCTGCTTTCTTCCCATTTTCTGACCCGTCAATTTTTTCTTGTCCTTTTGGTTAGGGATGAAGCAAAAGAGATCACCGGGTAAACCCAAATCAAATGTTTCTGATGTTTCCGAGAGCACTGAAAATGTCTCAGGTTCTTGAAAAATGCCAAAGCGAGCTGCTGCCTGCAGAGATTTTAAGCATAAATCTGTACGTGTTCGCGAACCAAAATTAGAAATGAAAAGGGTTCGAGTAGTGGAAGATGAATCAGAAGCAATAAGCTTAACAACTGGTGTAAATCATCTGCGGCCAAATAGAAGATTGACAGATTTTGTCTTCCATGATGAAGATGGAAAACCTAGACCTGTAGAAATGATGGAAGTAATAGGCATTTTTATTACAGGTCTCATCTTGCCCTTGGAGGAAACAAATGAAAAAGATAAGGTGCAAGGAGTTAGATGTGAGCGTTTTGGGCATTTAGAATCCTGGGCCATATCTGGGTATGACGATGGCTCACCAGTCATATGGGTCTCTAATGAAATTGCAGACTATGATTGTTTTAAGCCTGCCAACAGCTATAAAAATCTGTACTGTCTTTTCTATGAAAAGGCCCATGCATGCATTGACATTTACCAGAAGCTATCAAGATCTTGTGGAGGTGACCCTAATCAGAGTCTTGAGGAGTTACTTGCTAAGGTTGTAGGCTCAATGAGTGGAAGAAATAATTTTCCTCGTGGGATGTCTGTCAGAGACTTCATTGTTTCACAGGGGGAGTTTATTTTTTACCAACTAATTGGATTGGATGAGACGTCCAATAAAAAGAACAAATGTTCAGTGAGTTGCCTGTTCTTGCTGCTCTTAGGGACGAAAGTAAGAAAAACAAGGGCTGTGTGGTTAGAGAACTGATTTCGTCTGATAGGGACAAATTTGGAAATTAGAGAAAGGCATAATTTAAATCAGTCACATGCATCAGTAATGCAGACGAGGAAGATGAGAACATGAAATATGCCCGTTTGTTGCAGGAACAGGAAAACTGGCAACAACCACTGAGACAGAACAAAAGGCGGCGTGTGGGTACTTCGCCAAACAACTATTATATTACAGCAATGCTAGGTATTATGAAAAACCTTTCATGAAAATAATCATGAAAATTTTGTGACCCTTGGATTACACTTAGAATAAAGCACCACACACTAATCAAGATAATCCAAGGATCATAAATTTTTCATGATCACTTTCATGAAAAAAATTTCATGATCCCTAACTTTTCCCATTATATTAAGATCAATGAAGATGAGATCGCAAATGACTATCCACTTTCCACGTATTACAAGAATTCTATTCAAGAAACCGATGAGTACCTTATCTTTGATGGTTTTAATTTTAAGATTTCTGAATAGCTTTCTGTATCTCATATATTCAAAATGTATTCATTACAATCAGACCTTAGAATATATATAGCCCTAAATCCTAAACCAAAAAAGAAAATACAAATACAATTATAATCATGCCTCTAATAGGACTCTAACACAATCAACCCTCTAATAGGACTCTAATTTGTACAAAATACACAATAACATATTCTATATTCTCACACCCCCGCTCAAACTCAAGCTGTTTTAGCAGAAAACACTGAGAGTTTGCTAAGAAGAAACTGAAACCGAGCGGTAGTGTGAGTCTTTGTGAAGAAGTCCGTAAGTTGCAAAACCGAAGGGATGAAAGGAAGCGAGATAGAGGCAGACTGCAGATGTTGGCGAACAAAGTGACAATCAATCTCAATATGTTTCGTTCGTTCATGAAAGACAGTATTGTGGGCAATCTGAACAGCACTTCGGTTGTCACAATAGAGAGATGTTGGAGAAGACTGCGAGACACCAAAATCAGAAAAGAGACAACGAAGCCAAACAATCTCAGCAGTGGCATTAGCCATAGCACAATACTCAGTTTCGGCAGTAGAGCGAGCAACGACTGATTGTTTCTTACTTTTCCAAGAGATTAAGGAATCACCAAGAAACATACAGAAACCAGACGTAGACTTGCGATCAGTAATATTACCAGCCCAATCAGAGTCAGCATAGGCCACCAAGTCCAAAGAGGAAGTAGAGGACAATAGTAAGCCTTGAAATATGGTACCCCTGAGATAGCGAAGAGTGCGAACCAAAGCAGCCCAATGGGTAAAGCGAGGAGTAGAAACGAACTGACTAACCATATGAACAGCATAAGCAAGATCAGGGCGAGTGACAGTCAGATAAACTAAACAACCCACAAGCTCACGATATAAAGTAGGATCATCCAGAGGGATACCATCAGTAGAATTAAGCTTCACATTAAGCTCAATAGGTGTATCAGAAACCTTAGTATCGGTAAGATCAGCACGGCGAATGACTTCATTAGCATACTTAGCCTGAGACAGAAAATAGCCCTTTGGAGAAGAAGCAACCACGATACCAAGAAAATATCGTAACGGACCCAGATCTTTCATTTCAAAGGTGTGGAAGAGATGCTGCTTGACCTCAGAGATAGCAGAAGAGTCAGAGCCAGTGATGATCATATCATCCACATAGAGTAAGAGAACAACAAAACCAGCCGATGTATGTCTCAGAAATAAAGCAGAGTCGGAAGTAGAACAATGAAACCCAAGCTCGGTAACAGCAGTCTGAAAACGATCATACCAAGCACGAGGAGACTGCTTCAGACCATACAGAGCACGCCGAAGATGACAAACTTGGCCAGATGAATGGGGAAGACCAGGGGGAGGACGCATATAGACCTCCTCAGTGAGATAACCGTTAAGAAAAGCATTTTTAACGTCTATCTGATAGAGAGGCCAATGTCGAACAACAGCAACAGATATCAAGGTACGGACAGTAGTCATCTTGGCAACAGGTGCAAAGGTTTCCTCATAATCAATACCATACTCTTGTGAGAAACCCTCGGCAACCAAACGAGCTTTGTAGCGCTCGAGAGAACCATCAGAATGAATCTTGACTTTATAGACCCATTTGCAACCAACGAGATTCTTGCCAGCAGGCAAAGGAACTAACTCCCAAGTGTTAGTCTTTTGTAAGGCAAACAACTCATTCTCCATAGCTTGAACCCAATTAGGATCCTGACAGGCCTCTGTGTAAGATTGTGGTTCTGAAAAAGAATGAATAACAGAAAAAAAAAGTACGATAGGAAGCAGAAAAACATGTATTAGACCAACCCAACCTGTTTGGAGGACGACGCTCACGAGTAGGATATCGGTGTGTAGCAGGATCAGAGTCATCAGAAGTAGAAGGAGCAGCAATAGGAGTAGAGATAACTGGTGGTGGGGGAGCCTGACGACGAGAATAGACCAACAACGGAGGGGGAGAAGAAGCTGAAGGAGGAGAAGGAGCCATAGGTGATGCAGACGGAGAATGACAAATAGACTCAATAGGAACAGTGGAGATGTACTCATCAAACGGGACCTCAGAAGGAAAGGGGTCAATGTGAACCAAATCCTCTTTAGAAACTGGAGTAGTGAGAGGGGGAAGTTGAAAGTAAGACAGACGTTCAAGAAAGGCAACATGACGGGAGACATAAAGGTGACGAGAGATAGGATCGTAACAGCGGTAGCCTTTTTGAGTAAGACTGTAACCCAAAAAGACACAGAGGACAGACCGAGCACTAAGTTTGGTCCTATCTTTGCGGGGAAGAAGGACAAAACAGGCAGACCCAAACACACTAAGAAGGGAGTAGTTAGGAATGTAGGAGAACAAAGCCTCATAAGGAGACCGACCAGAAAGAAGGGGAGTAGGCATGAGGTTGAGAAGAAAAGCAACAGTAAGAACTGCCTCCCCCTAGAATGGAATCGGAACTGAGGCAGAGAGAAGAAGAGACCTAGTTGTCTCAAGGAGATGACGGTGTTTACGCTCAGCTCGACCATTTTGGGTAGGTGTATCTGTACAGGAAGTTTGATGAATGGTACCCAAATTGGCCAAATACTCACAAAACTTATTTTTAAAATATTCCCCCCCTAAGTAAGACCGTAACACTTTAATAGTAGACCCAAACTGAGTAGTAATCATAGACTGAAAGGTACGGTATATCTGATAGAAATCGGACTTATGAGTCATAAGATAAACCCAAGTGTAACGGGTGCAATCATCAACAAATGACACATAGTATGCAGAACCCCCTTTGGTGAGAACAGGAGAAGGACCCCAGACATCAGTATGAACTAAAGAAAATGGTGTAGCAGATATAGAAGTACTGTTACGGAAAGGTAAGGCTGTCATTTTGGCAAGTTTACACCCCCGACACTCGGTAAGTTGATTAGGAGAAACTTTACCCAATACACCTGACTGAGCTAAAGACTGTAAGCGGTTAGCAGACAAATGCCATAATTTGGAATGCCACAAATAGAAATGACTGGACAGAGAATCTAACTGAAAAGAGGAAAAGGCAATTGGAGAGGTAGTCATAGGCAGATGCAAGCTCTCCACCACATAAAGGTCTCCAACTCTACGGCCAGTTCCAATCTGCTGCTTGGACATCCAATCCTGCACAGAACAGATAGAAGAAGAAAAGATAACATCAAAACCAGAGGCATCAAGTTGGCTAATAGATAATAAACTGACAGATAATCGAGGAACATATAAGACAGACAGAATAGAGACTGCAGACATAGCAAGCGGTAGGACAGACCCAACATATATAACTGACGTACCAGACCCATTAGCAGCATTAACAATAATAGGAAAGGGAGGGGACTACAATTTTGAAGTAAAGAGAGATGAGGAGTCATATGATGAAAGACACCAGAGTCAAAAAGCCAGACAGACGAAGAAATACCTGAAGAAGACCCAAGCAAACCTGAATGAAGAGGGGAAATAATGGAGGTAGACATAGACAAAGCAGACAAACATCCCTTCTTGGGACAATGATACTTCCAATGACCTCTTTGATGGCAGTAGGCACATTCATCCGAAGCCAAAGACATCATAATAACTAGAAAATTAAAAGGTTCAAGTGTACCCAAAATTTTGTAAGGCTAAAATCCAATAACAGATAACTGAGTGGCCAAAGAAGAGTTTTTTTTTTTTTTTTTTTCCTGAATAGAGTTTATATGAGAGGTATACAAACCAGATGATCAAATAGCAGTGAGAGAGTGAGAGAACTGTTGCGACACTGACAGATGCGACTGATGTCGTAAGTCTAGCAACAACTGAAGATGTAGCTGAAGAACTGATGCTGCAACTCGAACAGATGAAGTCGACCAGAGAAGTTTGAACCAGATAACCAGACTAAGTAGACAAACCAGAGAGGGTTGCAAATCGAAGGTGAGATGACGCAACGATGGGCCACGATGATGCAGTTGATGGGTTGCAATGCAAGGACAGACGGGTTGCGACACTCAAGAGACCAATTCGCGATAGACAACATTGCGACTCTGGCGAGAAAACATGATTCTGATGGTCACCCACAGGTCTTGAATCAGACACATTTCGAGATCAGAAGAGTTGTAAAGAACCTGACGGGGCAAAGGGTGATCTGATGACTCAAACTTGATCGAATCCAAAGAGCAAAATCAGAGATGATTTCGAACCAGAGGGAACCTTCAAATTGAAGGAAGAACTTCGAATCAATCAAAGGTAAGAACTAGGGTTTCGGACACGGCTCTGATAACATGTAAGATTTCTAAATAGCTTTCTGTATCTCATATATTGAAAATGTATTCATTACAATCAGACCTTAGAATATATATAGCCCTAAATCCTAAACCAAAAAGGAAAATACAAATACAATTATAATCATGCCTCTAACATGATCATGCCTCTAATAGGGCTCTAATTTGTACAAAACACACAATAACATATTCTATATTCTCACATTAATGATGCAAATAATCCAAACGAGCTTCCTCGGAGCATGCTGCGTAATTGGGCACTCTACAATTCAGACTCTAGGCTAATCTCTTTGGAGCTTCTCCCGATGAAACCTTGTGCTGATATTGATACCACCATTTATGGTTCAGGGAGTATGACATCTGACGATGGAAGTGGGTTTTGTCTTGATGGGGAGTCTAACAAAACTTCTAGTTCTGTTGGGTCCCATGATCTGGATGGAATTCCAATATATTTAAGTGCAATAAAGGAATGGGTGATTGAATTTGGATCATCGATGATCTTTATTTCAATTCGGACAGATATGGCCTGGTAATAGTTTCTATTCTCATACTACAAGTTTCAAAGTATTACAAATCTGATAATTTAGTTTTTTTCGTTTCTTCCACTTTTCTAGTGATTTTGTTCTAAAATTTTGTATGATTTGCATCTATTTAGTTTTACACGTCCTTGAATTCTTCCATTCACAGTTATCTTGTACATGGGTGGTGCTTCCTTCGCACTGCTCCTAATACGATTTTGTTATGTCAAGCTATCTTTAACAATATTCACAAGGTTTGGCATTAAACCCTTCTTAAACTGCACAATTAATTTTTTTGACTGATTTATTAACTATGGAAATGGATAAACTAATGATAGAAACTTATATAGTCTATTTTTTGAGTCTACAGGTACAGGCTTGGGAAGCCGGCAAAGCAATATCGTCCATGGTATGAACCAGTTTTGAAAACTGCGAGGCTTGCAATTAGTATCATCACACTGTTAAAGGAACAAATTCGAGTATCACGACTTTCATTTTCAGATGTCATTATGAAAGTATATGAATTTGACAAGGATCACCCTGGTTACATATCTTCCAATCTAGAGGCAGTAGAGAGGTATGTGGTAGTTCATGGATAGATTATACTTCAGCAGTTTGCTGAGTTTCCAGATGATACTATTAGGAAGTGTGCTTTTATGATTGGTCTTCAGGATAAAATGGAGGAAAGACATCATACAATTGTTCCTTTAACTCTTGCCCCTGATTTCCTCCGACTACTTGAGAATCACTACCAATATTAGTCACATTTCCTTGCCGATTGTTATTACCAGTCTGTCGATTCGTTTGACCCTGGCGTGTATTCCTAGCCATATTTGCCAATGTCTCCTCATGTTCCATTGCAACCTATATGCATCAATAATAAAACCTCATCTTATTCTATTCTCAAGTCCCTATAACACGTAAATAAAATTAACATTTTACCAAATTATAAGCGTTCCTAATCCTACATCTACCCAATCTCACCACTATTCTATACCAACTTTTAAAATTACAACCTGGCTCTGATACCATAAAATTGTCACGCCCCAAGCTCCGTGACAACGCCGCACACTCATAAAAGTGAGCATGCAAGGCTAAGAATCCAATCACATAACCCACAATGTAAAATACTCAAAATAAATCCTTAAATTGTCATAATGCTAAAATCCACAAAAATTGATTATTCTTATCGTATGAAATTATCCACCAAGTCCACTAACAAAATCCATTAACAAAACAATAATCCAAGTACTTAAAACATAGTTATACTCTTGGCACATTATGATAATTTTCCACCAAGTCCACTATTAAAATCCATTAACAAAATAATAATCCAAGTACTTAATCCATAGCCCTACTCTCGGCACTCCCATATGTAAAAATCCCGCGCAGCTCTACTCTTCAGAATCTGAAAAAAATAAGGGTAAGCTAGACAGCCTAGTAAATAATCAACCATCATTGCCAGCTGGATCAAGTATATCAAAAAGAAGTAAATAAATAGTAGATAACCAATAAATATAATTTTTGATACAAATCAATAAATGACACGATTATTTGTAAGATGTTTTCATAGCTGAAAATAAACAGTGTAGCAATACATTTTAATTAAAAGTCAATGGGGTAACTTGATGAAATTTCGTTATCCAAAATTTATAGATCGATATTCAGATGGTTCAATGATCGATTCACAAAACCCAAGTCTTAATGACTACGGTCACTTAGCCCATGACAAGGCCCAGAACCACACCTAGGCCGGTGGTAAAACCCTAAAAGAAACTAGTTTCTGTGCCAATAAATAACCCCCATTGGCTAGGGTCCAAATCATAGTCAGACTAGAGTGATGTTCAAAATTCAAACAATACACAACTTTTAAATAAAATATTCGATATTTTCGAAATAAACACTGGGTACAATTTTCAGAATAATTTCACAAAATATTCAAATAACTTTCATAATAATATTCGATGTTGTTTTATACTTGACCCATATTTTATTTTGAAAGAACAGGAAAGTTATGAATAAATATTTATGATTTTAAACGGTTCGATAGGAATAAAAATAAACCAACAGTGATAGAGGGTTACTTACCTCGAAAGCTTAGAAATAACACTCTAACACCAACTCCACCACTTCAATCACACAAACCTAATAAATACAACCTGAAATAAATTAATATTTTTTTATATGTTACATACACCCACAAAAGCCTCACTATATTAGATTAATGTATTGCTTTAATATCCAAGAGATCAAACCATTCAACCTAACTTTAAAGCCAAACACACCCTTACCCATGATACAAAATTCCATTATTTCTATTACCCACCCAAAGTTACACTTACACATTGCTACCCAATTCTCAAAACCTAAGTAGGTACCTATAGATCTTCCAAATCCCCTTAATGCATTGATTGTTAAATTCCTCAACATAAACTTAATAATTAACAGTAAAGACAGATTTTACCTTAACCAGTAGGTGTCCCAAAATCACCAACGTGCTGCCTCCAATCCCTATTGTAGCCTCACTTGAACCTCTCTTCTCTTTTTCTTTTCTTTTTTTTCTTTTACCTTCTCAAACCCTAGCCGCCTATGGAGCAATTCACAGCCTTTGTTTTGTTTGTTTTCCAAGACTTAAAGCCATAATAAGTGGGCTTATTAACCTAATTTCTCAAAGTTACAAAATTACCCATCTAAGTAATAGGAAATATAATGCCATCTCATAACTAATTCTTTGATATTAATAAATGACCCATATAAATTAATTTAATTACTAATCTATCTAATAAAATAATCCTACATACAACTTGGGTTTTACAAAGAAGGTGGTAGTGGTTTTGATGAACAAAAGGATGCGTCTTCTTCAAATCGCCTTGCCACACTAGACATTTTTGCTGGTTGTGGTGGGTTATCTGAAGGTTTACAAAAATCAGGTAGACTCCTTTTTTGTTTATTCTTTATTAAGATAATATCCTGCCAAGTTCATGCTTAAAGTACTTGACATAGAACATTAAAAATTTACTACTTTTCTGAACCTATAAATACTTGCAGGAGTGTCTCTGACCAAGTGGGCAATTGAATATGAAGAACCTGCGGGGGAAGCTTTCAAATTAAATCATCCGGAGGCACTGATGCTCATTAATAACTGCAATGTGATTTTAAGGTGGATGCTTGATTTTGCTTGAAGTTTGTATTCAATGACGTTAAGTTAAAACATTACAATTTTACATAGAGACATCCTTTTTGTTTAATCATAAACCTTGTTGCTTGAAGCAAATGATTTTCACCATCCTGGATACTTCCATACAGGCTATGTTTTTATTTTTCGTATCAATATATATTTTTATTATAACAAATATTTTGTATCCTCTTATTCTTTGTTCAAGCAACTAATTCCTGGTTTTGTTGAGTTCTCATCTTTGATCACTCATCAATGAATTGATTCGCAGAGCTATCATGACAGCATGTGGGGATGAAGATGACTGTATTTCAACTCCTGAGGCTGCCGAGTTAGCTGCAAAGCTTGATGAGAAGGAGATCAATAATCTGCATCGACCTGGACAAGTTGATTTTATCAATGGAGGGCCTCCATGTCAGGTGAAATAAAATTCTTTAAGCAATTTGAATAAAGTATATAATATTGGATCTCTATTCTGACACCCTTCTCTGCAGGGCTTTTCGGGAATGAATAGGTTTAATCATGGAGCCTGGAGTAAAGTTCAATGTGAAATGATCTTAGCATTCTTGTCCTTCGCTGAGTATTTCCACCCGAAGTTTTTCTTGTTAGAAAATGTCAGAAACTTGGTATCATATAACAAAGGGCAAACATTCTGGTTAACACTAGCTTCACTTCTTGAAATGGGTTATCAGGTATATTGCTTCTTTTTTCATTTTATTGAAATGAAGTTTACCCCCATTATGCAGGCAGCTAGTTCAGCAGCCAACAGACATTATTTTGTAACAAAATAAATTTCTTAAATCATGCACTGTGGACAAGGGGGACAGGTCAATATGTCTTTGATTTTCTCTTTCCAATTGCTTTGCCAAAGAATAATATTGATTTGGAAACGGTCTAAAGATGGTGTTTAATTGAAAAGACACTGATGGTGAATTACATGGTCCCCCATGGTTACTTGATGACCGCCTTTTAAGTCACTATAATTGGTCGTCAACTACCTGATTTATGTATGATGGTTTTTTTGACTTGTACAAAATCATGTCCAGTTTAAGGTGCATTATTTAAGATGGCAGGAAAAGTTTGATTTACTTATAAAAAATTAATTTGTTATTTTTATGTTTTTCGGCAGGTGATATTTGGTATCTTGGAAGCTGGAGCATATGGTGTATCTCAATCTCGGAAACATGCATTTATATGGGCAGCCTCTCCTGAAGAGACACTTCCAGAATGGCCTGAACCAATGCATGTTTTTGCTGGTCTGGAGCTTAAAATATCATTGAATGGAAAGAGCCAATATGCTGCTGTTCGAAGTACTTCAACTGGTGCTCCTTTCCATGCAATAACTGTAAGAGATACAATTGGAGAGCTCCCAGCTGTTAAAAATGGGGCTTCAACAACTACTATGGAGGTGGTGTTTCTTCTCCAGTTCTATGGAAGTTTCTTTTCTTACTGATGTTTTATGTTCTATCCTTATATCATACCTTGCTTGCTTTTTATATTGCTGTACAGTACAAAGACGAACCTGTGTCTTGGTTTCAAAAGAAAATCCGAGGAGATGCACTGGCCTTAACTGATCATATATCAAAAGAAATGAATGAACTCAATCTCATTCGGTGCCAAAGAATACCTAGACGCCCAGGTGCTGATTGGCGTGACCTTCCGGATGAAAAGGTAGTTTTTTAATCTATCCAGAGAATTGCATTTGTAAACTGCCCACATGATTATGCAACAGGTCTTTTATCCAAGAATGTATAAAAGGAACTATTCGTTATTTTTTAATCCAATGGTTTGTGGTTCCGTCTGTTGTGTGGTGTCTTGTATTTTTTATTGTACACTTGGATGTATTTTAAGGAAAGCTGAGGCCCTTCGGACGTAGTTATTATAATTTTTTGGTTATGGTTTTGGTATATGAAAATGTGATGGCATTGTTTAGCGGTTTAGTTTAGAGGTTTAGAGTTTTGTAATCCCCATCCATTGACTTAAGCACATTGCTGAACCATGTATATTTTAGGTTTAGAGGTTCAATTTCTGCATAGCAACATGCCCATTTATCTGTTGGTTGTGAGTTTTATATTGGGGCTTTACAATTGAAATCTTTGCTCATGGAACTTTTAGCAGGATGCTATATCACATTTTGTTTCCATTATTTTTCCTGTTTCTGCAGGTTCGGTTGTCTACAGGACAAGTTGTTGATTTGATACCTTGGTGCTTGCCAAACACAGCCAAAAGACACAATCAATGGAAGGGCTTGTTTGGAAGGTTGGATTGGGAAGGAAACTTTCCAACGTCTATTACTGACCCACAACCAATGGGTAAGGTTGGGATGTGCTTTCATCCTGACCAGGACAGGATACTCACCGTACGTGAATGTGCTCGATCTCACGTAAGCCTTTCACTTAAGCATCTTCATAAACTTTAGAATTAATGCAACTTCTTCCATTGCCATGATCAAAAGATCATTTCAAGTTAGGCCTTGTTAGGAGCTTGAAATAAAGAGGACTTCATGAATCAAGTGTGCCAAACAATTTGTCCATGTGTTTGAGATTATTAAGAAACTACATGATTTTGATTTGATTTTCACAACAATTTGTATTTCATTGAGTAAAAAGAAAAATTAAATTTGGATAGAGTGAGAACTGTGGGTTTTTTCTGATCTGCTTTTCATCTTGGCATGCAGGGTTTTTCAGATGGGTATAAATTTGCTGGTAATATTCAGCATAGGCATAGGCAAATTGGCAATGCGGTCCCTCCTCCTCTGGCATTTGCTTTGGGGAGGAACCAGTGGAAGGGAAAAGTGGAAGATAGTTGAATTGGAAAAGCGGAAGATAGCTGAATTGCTGTTAATGCACATCCGTGCAATTGTACTGACCTCAACTGTGTTTGTAAAATGAAACTAATCTTTTGTAATTTCTTTTTGCCCAAGGCAATAATAGCATAGAGTTGGGTTTATATTGAAATTGACCGAGAATGTACCACTTTAAATGACCTGGTTTGAACCCGTGCACAACTTTATTTGTATCTCTCTCACATTTAAGTATTAGTCCTTTTATGGGACTTTACTTATATGTACTTCAAGCTACTTTGTAAAACTTTTGTAAAGATATGTAGTTCTTGATTTGAGTTTGACAGTTGCTTGAGTCTCTTATATTTCTAATCCTGATAAGTTCGGATTGAATATAAGAGTTTGAGGAAGATATGTAATATTTAAGGATAAGGATGAAATATATGTTATAGGATATGAGATAGGTTATATATATTGTGAGGTTATTTATATTATGTTTGGTTAAGATAAGATATATGATAGGATAAGAAGTGAGTAATTATTTGTGACTCTTGGATGAAAGATGAGTTATATCTGACAAGGAGGATATACTATACAATGGGAGTTATATCTGACGGTGGGGATATACAATACAATGGGGCCTTGTTTGATTCCAAGATATAAAGGATGAGATTGGATATTATATATTGTGGGGTTCACATATCTCATGTAATTTTTTTTTAGAGAGGATATATTATATTGTGGGATTGTATATCCCCCAAAATTGGTGGATATACAATACCACTCTCCCCCCATTATATCATATCCCCTGGTCTGGGATATGAATTAAAAGTTCAATTTATCCTTCTTGTCTATCTAATATATACACACACTAGGGTTCAGCAAAACATCTGTTGCTCAATACATCCAGACAGAGAAGAAAGAGCTATGGTTTTGTAAGCGTAGATCCACTCGATTTTTTTGCCGATTTCCGTTAGCAAAGCTTCTTTCCGTTGACAGTCATCGTTTTCCTCTATTTTGCTCTTTTTATTTTTTTTTTGACTTTTTGGTTTTGGGTTTTTTGTGTATGATTTTTATCTAAAGCATTTGTGGGCCTTCCATTGATTTTTGTTCAATCTAAACTATCTAAACCCTTTTTTTTATTTATATAAGGCTTCTTCAATCATCTTATCTTATCTTACATTTGAGTTTTGTAATCTTTTTTTGTTTGTGGATATGTTAATTTTGTCTTTGTGTTTTTTGTTTGTGGGTAAGTTGATTATGTCTCTATTTTTTTGGGGGCTTTGATTCAAGCATTAATAATAATAATAATAATAATAATAATAATAATATCTTTTTAGTTTTTATTTGAGCTTTTTGTTGGAAATCAGAAGATTAGAGGTTACATATATTAATTGATTTGCTTTAATTCCCTCCCCCCCCCCCCCCCCACACCGAAAAAAAAATTCTTGTACATCTATGACCTGTGTTTGATTGTGTTCATTTATACAAGACAATAAAAATTTGTTTGTTTTGTATGTAAAAATCTAGGGATTTGATTGAATCAAACTCTTCACATAAAAAAAAGAAAAAAAGAAAAAAAGAAGCAAATAATCTATGAGGAGTTTGATTTTTTTACATAATCAGATTTTTATATATTGGGAAAGGTAGTTTAAAGATTGATTTTTGTTGTAGTTGAATAACCCTTCTTCTTCAATGCTTCTTGTTTTTATATGTTCTTGATTTGGAAAACAATTATGCATCTATATACAAACAAAAAATATTAATTTATAAATATAACATAAACAATGAGAAATCTGGTTGTTTGTATATGACAAAAAAAATTAGTTCTCAATTTTTTTAATTTTTTTTTTTAACCTAAAAGAAATCTAATTGTGTAGAAAATTATGTCAAAAGTTTGATTCTTGTTGTAGCTTAATAATCCTTCTTATTGAATGCTTCTTGTGGATAAGATTATTTTCTATCAAATCTGATTGTTTACATGAAGCTGCTGTAAATAGTAGTTAGCATTGATTTAGTTATCTATTTGATTGCTTTAGTTATTTAATCTACTATTGCACTATTTCTTTTCATAGATGGCAAATAATAAAGGATTTGATGGTAAGAGGAACCTCATTGAGGCCTACGTTGCCTTGCAACATATTGTATCATCCATGAATTATATTTGTGGAGTTCATATTGTCATTTTGCATGCTGCACGCGAAAGGTTTGAGGCTACGAGGAAACTAAGTAGAAATCCTATTTCTTTCAAACAACAAATTGACCACCAAAATAGGTTGGTAAACGATAATGACATAAACTGTCATGAACAACTATGAATGAATGGGCATACCTTTATGCAGTTGTGTGGGCTTATCAGAACAAGGGGTGTGTCAGATTTAAACTATGTCGTGTTAAAGGAAAAGGTTGCTATGTTCTTGACTGTGCTTGGGCACCACCATAAAAATCGAAATGTCAAATTCAATTTTATGAGGTCTGGTCAAACAGTTAGTAAGTATTTCAATGATGTCCTTAAGGCTGTGCTTCGACTACAAGGTGTCTTACTAAAGACACCTGAACCAATAACTGTTGGGTGCACAGATGATAGGTGGAGGTGGTTTCAGGTAAATACTAGTTTTAGTAATGCTTCATGTTTGATAAAAGTTATAATATTCATAATTACAATTTAATAAGTAATCATTTATTTTTGGTAATTTTTGGTAGAATTGTCGTAGTGCACTTGATGGCACTTATGTTAGAGTGCTAGCTCCTGCAGTAGAAAAAGTAAGGTATAGATCAAGAAAGGGTGAAATTGCGACTAATGTCTTGGGTGTCTGCTCCCATGACATGCAATTCATATATATCTTACCTAGATGGGAAGGTTCCGCTTTAGATTCTAGGGTACTTAGAGATGCAATAAGTAGACCAAATAGGTGAGAGTGCCAACGGGTACAAACACATTTCACAATATCTTTACTATGTATAACCTTTGGCCTTGTACTCAGCTTATGTAATTATATAATCCTACATTATTATAGGTTCCTTCCTACTATCTAGTTGATGCGGGCTACACTGATGGAGAGGGCTTTTTAGCGCCTTATAGAGGACAACGTTACCACTTGTCCACTTGGAGAGAAGGGGGTGCCCCAACTAATCCAGAGGAGTTCTTCAATATGAAGCACTCCACGGCTCGTAACATAATAGAGAGATGTTTTGGTCTTCTGAAGCTTAGATGGGCAATATTGAGGACATATTCCTACTTTCCAATCAAGACCCAATGTCGAATTATCACAGCAGTTGTCTTCTACACAATCTCATCAAACGTGAGATGCCTATGGATCCATTGGAGGTAGACTTAGATGACACATTGCCAAATAATCAAGAAACAAGGGACAAGTACATTGACACATTGAGGGATCTGACCAATGGACTAATTGGAGGGACACTTTAGCTAACCAAATTTGTCACGACGCGCTCTCCGTACCCAAGAATTAAGTATCGTGATGGCCAGTAACTGGAGTTACCTACGGCCAATTCTTAAACAAATAAATAAATGCGAGCGGAAGTAATATTTAAATGAGGGTACCAAAATAATCATTGGAGCTTCTATTTTTATTACAAAATTATATTGACCAAAAAGGCCGATCTTTACATATAAAAATAACATAAAAGTGCTGTGTGTGTCTATTCTGCAGCCCCGCGTCTAAGACTTTCCAAAAGCTATTTCCTGAAAATTGGTAAACAACTATAAGCACATGGCAGAGTGAGAAATATTATACCAAGAGTATAAGGGACACGAAATAACCATGGATAGTTAATTAGGCCAAAACATTTACACAACTCAGTTTGGTAAATAAATCATTAGTAAACAAATCATTTAAGTAGCAAAAACTAAAATACAGATATTATGTAAATATATAACCATAACCACGGTACAGAACAGAACAGAGGTCACAGAAGTGACAGTCAGAACAGAGGTACAGATTCAAAAGGTGGCTCGTACGGATTCTAGAGGTGGCTCCCACAATAGTGTAGCACTTAGCTCCGCACAGAATAGAGGTACGAATTCAAAAGGTGGCTCGTACGGATTCTAGAGGTGGCTTCTACAATAGTGTAGCACTTAGCTCCACATAACACTTTGCTCCGCACAGAACAGAGGCCAATGGATCCATGACAAACAGAGGATCACAAAGTGGCCAAACAGAGGCCAATGGTTATTTAAGTCTCCCAAGGCATGGGACTCCCGTGGTGGTACATACAAAACATAATTATATATAAGGTCATAGTTAAATATTCTTTAAAATATAAATAAACATATCCATAGGTTTCCTTTTAGGAAAATAGGGTTCAGAAATAAAACTACGTAACTGAAACCTTTATAAAAACATAACTTTTATTAATATACTAATAAAACATAACTTGTGTAAAACAGATTTTGGTAAGTTAAAACATACGTAAAATATATTTGGTGACTCAAGGTATAATATAACTCACCTTAAATTTAATACCTTACTCTTTCTTTCCACTATTAAAGACCTTCTCAGCTTCCACCATTTTCTTTTCCTTTTCTTTTCCTTCTTTCTCTCTTCTTTTTCCTTCTTTCTTTTCTTCTCTTCGTTTCCTTCTCTCTTCCACAGATTGAGCAACTTCTCCCTATAAATAGTGAGATGAGACCACCCATTAGCCAACACGTGGCCGAAACACGTGGCCGATTCAAATCCCTCCCCAGATTGTTTCTGATTCACTTCGAGATTCATAGTTATCTTAAGAAATAATTAAGATAATTACACTTTTACCTAAATGTTTAATATAATTAGATAAATAAATTAATTCTTAATTAAATTACACTTTATCCTATATCAATATAAAATTAATTAATTATTTTACTACCACACCTATTATTATTATTTTGACCCCTAAACTTTTTAATAATTATATTATTTTACAAAATTACGCATAATAAATTATATATTTTTCCTAACTGTGATTAAATAATATTAGTATAAATTCTACAAAATAATTAAAAATCTAGATTGTTACAAAATGTATAATGAGTGGTTAGCTAATAAGGTGCAAAATTAAGTACTATTTTCATTAGATGTAATTTTTTTTATAATAATTATGTTGTGCAGTGAGTTGGCGACTTGTAACTTAATAGAATGATATAGACATGTAACTTATTTTATGTTTGAATTATTTGTTGAAGACATAAATTTTTCTTCTGTTTGTTTGGTTGTCTTAATAATATTATTGTTGTGTTGCAAATGGTTGCATGTTAGGTATGGATGACACAACTACTATTAGTGGATGTCGAAAGAAAAGTAAGGGGAAGGCAACTACTTCCTTATCAAGGGGTCGTAGAGTGTGGACCCCGAAAGAGTGTGATGTGTTGATCCGAGCCATGAGGGATCTGTTTAGTGACAAATGGAAGGCTGACAATGGTCAGTTCAGGTGTGGATTTTACTCCGAGTTGGAGAAGCTTATCATATTGGATTTTCCTGGAATTGATCTTTGTGCATATCCTCATATTGAGTCGAATATCAAATTTTGGAGAAGGCAATACAATTTGCTTACTAACATGCTTTGCTTGAGTGGCTTTGGGTGGGATGACTCTGATAAGATGATTTTAGTCGACAGTGAGCAAGTTTGGCAAAACTATGTTAGGGTAAAAAACTTACCTTAACCATTTTGTGTTATTTATTAACTAGAAATATAAAATCTGAAATGATGTTGTTTTGTAGAGAGAGCTAGATGCCAAGGGCATGAGAAACGTACCTTTTCCTTACTACGAGGGTTGGGTAATTCTCTTTGGCAAGGATAGAGCCACTAGAGTCTTGGATAAGGGACTCGTTGACATGGTTGACGCCCTAGAAAAAGAGGACCAAACTACTGAGGAGTGTTAAACTCCAATTGTTGATTTGCCTGATTGTTCCTTATGAACATCTAGGACTCCATGCAACCAAGGTGGCTCAAGCACAACTTCTAAGAAAAGAGCTAGGGAAACTAAAGGTATTGCAAAGGGTCATGCTAATATGGCTGTTGAGTTTGGTTCCTTCTTTGAGAAAACCAACACTACCATGGAAGAAATTGCTCATAGGATTGGTTATGCCCATGACTTGTCTCAAGCTAGGAAGTTGGTTAATGGGGAACTAGTCAAGTTACCACCGAACACCAATGACAGGTTAAGAGCAACTACCCTTGTCGTGAAGGATGCTGAAAGGGTTGATTTGTTCTTTAGCTTGCCTGAATAAGACAAAATGGAATGGGTATGTTTGTTGGTGGGTGGGTATGTTTAGGAGGGAAGTTGGTTAGTGAAAGATATCTATTTATATATTATAATATTTAGTTTAGCTATTCCTCTTAAGGCACATGTGTAGTGCCTATTTTGCATAGTAATTAGGAGGTTTAGACATATTTTGACAAACTAATTGGTGTAAATCCCCCACAAATGGCTTTTGTGCCTAATTTTGTTGTAATTGTTGGGGTTGTAAGTATGCTTGTGGACAGGCATATATAAAATATGATGTATGATGACAATCATGATGCTTGATATATTAACTTGTCTATTGTAAAAAAAATATTATAATTTGCTTAGAATGAATGATGGTTATTTTAAATTATAATAGCTTGGATTATTTTGTAAGAATGATGATGCGCGATGAATGAATGAATGAAGATGTTATTTTTTTCATTCAATAAGGATTATTTTTGTAAGATAGGATTTTTTAGAATGGATATTAATTTTTTTTTTCAAATAATTTATTTGTTTGGGTTTTTCTGTAAGAATGATGGATGCGGGGTGATAAATGAGTGATGGTTATTTTTAAAATCAAAATACTTGTTTAAAAAGATTTTGTGGTATTTATTTATTTTTATCATTATCAGGTTGACATTAATATTATATAATATATTTTTTTGTTTGGAAAAATTATTGGATTTAATGTGAATCTTTAATTTGTTCAAATAAAAAATAGGGATATTTATCAATAAATCTTATCTCACAAACAAGTATTCTAATTAGTCCTAAGTTTTTTGTATTGATCTGTTAAGTCCTATTAGCGAAGAGTTTCTTTCTGTATAGTCCTATTTTTTGTTTTGGTAGTATTTTGGTGGACAACTATACCCTTTTATTAACGTGGCAGGTATGATGTGACACTCCAATGTGGTGGGTAAGATGTGACACTCCAAAAAAAAAAATTAAAAATTTCTTAATGTACTTTTCTCAAATGGGAAAACGTGGCAGGTATGATGTGACACTCTAAATCTTTTACTCAAAAAAAAAAAAAAAAAACTAAAAACTGGTTAGTGTACTTTTATTAAATATGACAACGTGATAGGTATAATGTGATACTCCAAAAAAAATTAAAAACTCTTAGTGTACTTTTTCTAAATGTGACAATGTAATGGATATGATGTGTTACCCCAAAAAAATTAAAAATTCATTAGTGTACTTTTTCCAAATGTGACAACATGGTGGGTATGTTGTGACACTTCAAAAAAACTAAAAATCCATTAGTGTACTTTTCCCAAACATGACATGTGTCACTCTAATGTGACGGGTATGATATGACACTACAAAAAATTAAAAACTCTTTAGTATACTTTTTTCAGATGTGACACTCCAACGTAGCGGATATGGTGTGATACTAAAAAACTCCTTAATATATATTTTTCATATGTGACACTTCAATGTGATGGGTAAATAAGTCATTACATATCATAAATGACTAAATGGATCACAAGAAAAAATATGAGATTATATGGATTACAAGTTTAAAATATGAGACTTATTAGTCAATCTCCCTAAAAAATATTATGAATTTTTAATTTGTTTATTTGCATTGGTTTTGCAGGTGGTGTTATTTTTTTCCTAAACTGAACAGTGTTTCTTTTGATGGGCATAAGGGCAATATGTGTATTAAAATATATTATGAGGGCAATCTTGGAAATTACTTGTTTATATCCCACAATATATTTTGTAAAACAAACATAGATAAGATATATCTAGTGTCATATATCAAGTCAACAAACATGAATTGGGGAATATATTATCTAATCCTATTCATTATATATCTTGACTAAATCCCACATCATATTATATCCTTCATTTTATATCTAGTGAAACAAATGGCCTAGGGGTGGTATTGCATATCCTTCTCTTTTGCATTATATACTATCCGGACTCCCTATACTCAGAGCAACTAAACACGCAATATAGGGAGACAAAAAAAATGTGGGACTCACCTCATTATATTTGGTTCCACACCCATATCTGGCCTTTATATCCGATAAAAAAATAGGCCCAAGGTCTTGAGATCCTGGAAGTACTACTTGAAATGCTCTTGATATGAGCTCAAGTGCCTGAAATGTTGAGGCTAGTGCTCGACAGGTGTTTAACCTCGGTTGAGCACATAAGATGTTGAAACTTGCGCTTGATATGAGTTCAAGTGTTGCTGACATACTTCAGGTCCATTTTATGATCATTTTACCTTTAAATTGTTTTTAAAAAAAACACATTTCATCATTTCTGAAAAAGAGAGACGATTATACATATTGTTTAACATGGATTGTTTCTCTACAAATCAAAACCTTAACATAATTTTCTGTCACGACCCAATCTCGGCAAGGCAACCCCCACCAAGAGGGCGCACTTCAAACGCTATAACACCTGTACACAATAATCACCTGTATAATTCTTATATCACATCACCAATAATGCATAAAACCCTTCGATTGGCCAACATATAGGAGATGATCCATTCAAAGACAAAAATATCATCATGCTACTAAGATAGTTCCCATGCACCACTACCCCAAAAATAAAACATACTATTCATGAATCTATCAATACATCCAACTTCACAAAGCAAATATTTACAATCAATCTCCTTCATAAAACAAAGGATAAAACTACACTAGAGTGACCCTAAGCAAAAGCTCAACTACCAGATGCTCACATTTGATCCTCTAGAAACTCTAATCTTCCAAGTTGAGGCGAGCCACACAAAAGTCTAGGAGTCTGAAAAAAAAATTAATTAATAAAGAATGAGCTAGACCCCAATGAGTATACCAATCACATGGAGTTATAAAGCTTGCTCCTTCCAATTGGGTTCAAAATAAGATAATAAACACAAGAGCTTAATTGGACTGAAATTTATACAAATTGAGAAAATTTTACATAAACCGTTATCAAGATTTTTCCAAAGAATCTCATAATGCAGGAAAAATACATTTGAATAAGGAAAGTAAACAAAAATACAACTTTTCAATACATTAATATTTCATGTCCATCATACAAACCGCTACATAGCCTTAGGGTCGCGTTACCTCGCGACTTAGGTGGTGACGGTACAGTTACCCAAAACATAACCATAGGAACATAACTCATGTCATTGTAGCACTTCAATTCTCATTTCAATGTTTAGGTCCCCAAAACCCCTTATGTACAACGACCCTTATGGTCCTTAAAACATTTCGATCCCCAGGACCCCAAAGCATTTCGGCCCTTGTGGCCTCAAAAACTATATTCGGTTATATGATTAATAAAAAAAAAACACTCTCGTATAATGTTTCATTGTCATTTAATCATCATCATCATAAAATTTGAAGGACTCAACTTAAATAAATTCTCATAAAAATTAATGCTTCATTATACAAATGAAATCATATATTTATTTAAAACTTAACCTTTGACCTCAATAAATTTATAGATTTTCTTTTTATACATATATCATGATGAAATGTGTTACTTCCTTTAATTCAAAAATATTTCAAACTTTGTATTAAAGATAGAGATAAGATAAATTTCCATGGTAAGTATACTCACCTCTAAAATAGCAAAAGCGTAGATTTGAAACTCTACGAGTTAATTCCCAAGAGGTGTAGAGATGCTTTCCTCCATCCTAACAATTAGTAAATACGATCTAAAATTAGGGAAAAGCTTTCAATGAAAATTACAATATCTACAAAATTGATCCTAAATAAGACATGCTATGGAATGAGAGCTAAAACCAAGCTAAAGAACTCCTCCAACTTCAAGTCACCCAAACAAACAACTTATCCAAACTTCACAACACCCAAACTTTGTACATTTTTGAGTTATTAACTTTTTTAAATATCCAACCAATTTATATGCACAATACCACCATCAATTAAACCACAAAAGTCAAAAATCAACATTTTCATAAACTCAACAACTTAGGTAAAACCACTTCAATCATTAATAAAATTCCTCCAAAATCGTTTATAGAATATAGAGATACCCAATCCACCATTTATCAAATCAATTTCAACATATAAATTTCCTAACACCAAAATTCCCAATTTTTACATCACATTCAAATCTAGATTAACCCAAATCTCAATCTCCAAAACAACCATCAAATAGATCATTTTTCTACATGTAAAACATTCATAGAAACTAATTGAGAGTATAAAACTCAACAATCAAACCCCAAATCATAATAGATCTAAAATAAATAAAAAAATCATCATCTCTAACTCAAAATATGTAAAATCTTAAACTAAACTTTTTAGAGAAAGATTCTTATCAATTAAAAGCCTCTAATCCATCAAGAAAATAAACCCCAAGCTTTGATTCTTCAAAAGATTAAGAAAAATCCAGAGTTGGTACTTCTATTGTGCTATTTTCGGATAGAGTGATGGAGTGGCGGACCGGACCCTTTTTCCGGCAAGATGAGATGGCCGGCGGTGGTGGAAATGGTGGGTTAAGGTGGTGGTGTAAGGGTGGAGCAAAGGTGGGGTGTTTGGCCACCAAGAAAGTAAAGGAAAATGAGAGAGAATGTAGAGAGAAGTTAGAGAGAGAAGAATAAAGACAATGAAGTAAAAAAAAAATCTGCACTTTTTTTTTTATAGTTGAAATGGGGTGTTTGGTCACACCTACTATCAAGTTTGGAGTTAGGTTTTGATATCCTAAATGGAGTTTAACTTAGGAGTGCGTTTGGCTCTAGATGAATGTTGGGAATATTATATTTTCATATTCTTATAACACCAAGGCCGATGAGCAATGGCCAATGAGCAACAAAAGACATTGAAGAGGTAGATTGAATCAAAGAGTTTTGAGGTTGCTTTTGGATCAACAGGGTTAATGTCATCAAAATAGCTTTTGAGGGGAGATAAAGCTTGTGGCGAACTCAATGACATAGGTGGAATTGGACAAGAGTTGTAACTTTTTCATCTTGAGTTTTGTAATCATTTGATTCATTAGTGGATTTGTTAAGAGTGTTAGGATCATGGTTTTCATCTCGCGGGATAGTTGTTCCATGGAATTTGTGTTTGATTGAATTGCTTAATAGATGAATTGATGGATTAAATTGTTTAATTTCCATATTGATTGCTTGATTAATTGATTGGTTGATGGATAATGTTCTAGTTTGATTTGAATCAATTGGTATTTTCATAATTGCATAGTTAAAATTGGGGGGAGTTATGGGCCAACCCTGCTTAGGGAACTTATTACTTGCTAAGTCCAGCCAATTTAATGAAGTCGTTTTTCTAATTTTACCCCTAGCCCAAACCTGATACCCATCTTTATCTTTAAATCATTTGACTCTCTTTGAATGACGCTTAGGCTGCTCAAACCCTTTGTCGGTCATCATCGTCCTACGTCGCTGTCAACATCAAGGGCCTTAACCACCATCCTCCTCTTTCATCATCAACATCACGAGCCTCAACCACCATCCTCGTCTTCTTCTCTTGCCCTCGCTCGCCTCACACCACCATCCTCCTCCTTTGTTGCCATCACCGCCACTCCTCCATCATCCATCTACTATCTTCAACATTGTCGTTGCCACCATCATCCTCCTCCATTACTAATCTGTTATCTTTGATACCAATCTTCACTAACAACTTCAAATCTGGCCAATTTCAACGCTGATCTACAATCTTTAACCTTAGATTTAGATATATTGTGTATAAAAACTGAAAGAATCGGCTTGAATAAATTCATCAGCGATAAATTTATCACTATAATTTATCATTGATTATTATTGATTATCACTGATAAATTTATCAATAAATTTGTTGGATTTTCTGCTATTAATTCATCAATGTTTTGGTTGTACAGTGTTAGTGATTGTTGAATGATGATTGAATCACAAATTAATTTGATTATTGATCATAGAATGATAACAACAATTAATTGACCATCCTACATATTTATCTCGTTACATTGACAAAAATGATAAATTTATCACTATATTAATATTAAAATTCCATCACAACAACAACCACATATCGAACAAAATCAGTAATAAATAAATTTATCACTGAAACTATAACTCAAAATATATAATGCTGTAAATATATACACAATAATCTCCAACAAGCACACAACAATCTCCACATTGTGATTAACAAATAATTGAAGAAAAAATCACACAAACATTTTTGCTGATTTTGATGAACAAAAGGATACATCTTTTTCAAGTCGCCTAGCCACGCTAGAGATTTTTGTTGGTTGTGGTGGGTTATCCGAAGGTTTACAAAAATCAGGTAGGTTCCTTATTTGTTTATTCAATATTAAGATCATTTTTCACCAAGTTCAAGTTTAAAATACTTGACAATCAATCTTCTACACCTATTAATTCTTGCAGGAGTGTCCTTGACCAAGTGGGCAATTGAATATGAAGAAGCTTCTGGGGAAGCTTTCAATTTAAACCATCCTGATGCACTGATGATTGTTAATAACTACAATGTGATTTTAAGGTGGATGCTTGATTTTGCCTGAAGTTTGTATTCCCAATGACGCTAAGTTAACATTACAATATTACAAAGGTATCTGTTTGTTTGACCTTAGAATAATGCTATAATGACTATATTTACATACTATATTTGGTTCACCATCTCATTTTCCATAATTGTATTGGTTGAATAGGTCCCAATACTCATGTTTGTTACCAATGTAATGGTGACACATTACATTGTAAACCAATTGTGGTACATAAATGTGGTCATTATAGCATTACACTTTATCTTAGACTTCGTTGCTTCAAGCAAATGATCTTCACCAGACCTGACCTCGATACTTCTATGCAGGCTATGTTCTTACTTTAATATATTAATATCTAAGAAACACAGATACGAACACGTGACACGGCATGAATACGACACAGACATGTTGACACGGCAATTTTCAAAAAATACATGACATGACACATGGGGGACATTCACAAAATATATAATTTTATATAGTTAATGTATGTCATATATATGAATATATCATTTTAAGATAATAAATAAATACAATATAACATGATATGATATGTGTTGGATACGTGTCGCGAAAGTGTCCGATGAGTGTCATTGTTGACACCGACATGACACCTTTTTAGAAGTGTCCATGCTTCTTAGATTAATATCTTTATTAAGTATAACAAATATTTTGTGTCCTTTTATTCTTTGTTCAAGCTAGCAATTTCTGGTTTCCTTGAGTTCTTATCTCTGATCACTCATCAATAATGGGTTGATATGCAGAGCTATCATGACAGCATGTGGGGATGAAGATGACTGTATTTCAACTCTTGAGGTTGCTGAGTTAGCTGCAAAGCTTGATGAGAAGGAGATCAATAATCTACATCGACCTGGACAAGTTGATTTTATCAATGGTGGGCCTCCATGTCAGGTATGTAATTCTTTAAGCAATTTGTATAAAGTGTATGATAGAGCTATTGGATCTCTATTCTGACACCATTCTCTGCAGGGCTTTTCAGGAATGAATAGGTTTAATCATGGAACCTAGAGTAAAGTTCAATGTGAAATGATCTTAGCATTCCTGTCCTTTGCTGAGTACTTCCGCCCAAAGTTTTTCTTGTTAGAAAATGTCAGAAACTTTGTATCATATAACAAAGGGCAGACGTTCCGGCTAACCCTAGCTTTACTCCTTGAAATGGGTTATCAGGTGTATTGCACCTTTTTACCATTTTATTGAAATTAAATTCACCCCCATTAAGCAAGCAGCTAGTTTATCAGCCAATAGAATATTGACAAAATACAGTTTTTAAAACATCAATCGTAGCATATCCGTGTCGTGTCTGTGTTGTACACTAACACTCGATGGATAATTAATTTGTTATTTTTATGTTTTTTGGCAGGTGAGGTTTGGTATCTTGGAAGCTAGGGCATATGGTGTGTCTCAATCTCAGAAACGTGCATTTGTATGGGCAGCCTCTCCTGAAAAGACACTCCCAGAATGGCCTAAACCAATGCATGTTTTTGCCAGTCCAGAGCTTAAAATATCATTGAATGGAAAGAACCATTTCGTTGCTGTTCGAAGTACCTCAACTGGTGCTCCTTTCCGTGCAATAACCGTAAGAGATACAATTGGAGATCTCCCAACTATTAAAAATGGGGCTTCAGCAACTACTATGGAGGTGTTGTTTTTTCTCTAGCTCTATGGAAGTGTATTTTTTTACTGATATTCTATGTTATATCCCTATGAAGCACAGACACTTCTCTGGAGGTCACTTACAGGTGTTGGACACGTACATGTGCTGGACACATATCGGGCACGCTGAATACATGTTAAGGACACGCTGATGACTTATTTTTTTTTAAATTAATTTTTTTTATTTATTTTTTACTAAAATAGCATACCTAAGGTTAATAAATTTTAAAACATTAAATATTTGGCATAAAATATATATATTAAATATTTAAAAATGTGACATATAATAAATATATAAAATTATATGTTTTGCACGTGTCCCCAACATCGTGTCCTGTATTTTTTGAAAATTTTCGTGTCCGCGTGTCTATGTCATGTCATGTCGCGTGTCCGTGCTTCTTAGTTCTATCCTTATATTATACAGTACTTCCTCTCTTAGTTATATCCTTTTGATTGGTTTCTCACCAATCTTGGGTCTAGTGCTAGCAAATGATTATGCTTCCTTTGCGGTGCCAACCTAGTTGGGATTGTTCAGGTCAGTTATGATGCTTAGTGCACTTCCCCGCTTTGTTGATGTAAATCATGCATGTATTGTGCTTTCTTATCAATAAAGCTTTTTTTGCTGATAAAAAAAAAAAAAAAAACAAAACAATGATGAACCTGTGTCTTGGTTCCAAAAGAAAATCCGAGGAGATACACTGGCCTTAACTGATCATATGTCAAAAAGAAATGAATGAGCTCAATCTCATTCGGTGCCAAAGAATTCCTAGACGTCCAGGTGCTGATTGGCATGACCTTCCTGATGAAAAGGTAGTTTTCTGATCTATCTAGAGAATTTCATTTGTGAACTGCTCATAGTATTATACAACAGGTTTTTTATCCAAGCTTTATTGCAATACATAAAAGATAGTATTCATTTTTTTTTATTCCAATGGTTTGTGGTTCCACACGTTGTGAGGTATCTTGTATTTTTTATTGTACTCTTAAAAAGGGCTTGGCCTAATGGTCGTTGTTTCAGTGTATAAGAGTGTGACAACATTTTTGAGCGGTTAAGTTGAGTGGTTCAAAGCTCTATAACCATTATTCTGCATAGTGAATTTGATCTCATCCTCACCGTGGATGTAGGCACATTGTTGAACTACATATATTTTATGTTTTGTGTGTTAGCTTGTTTCTCTGTACTATTTTGTGAGTGGAATCATTTGACTTCTAATTAACACCATGCCCGTTTATCACTTGGCAATGTGTTTTATATATTGCGGCTTTACAATTGAATTTTTTGCTAGTAGAACTTTTAGCAGACTGCTATATCACATTTTTCCCCCTTGTTTCTGCATGTTCGGTTGTCTAACGGACAAGTTGTTGATTTGACACCTTGGTGCTTGCAAAACACAGCCAAGAGGCACAATCAATGGAAGGGTTTGTTTGGAAGGTTGGATTGGGAAAGAAACTTTCCAACATCCATTACTGACCCACAACCAATGGGTAAGGTTGGGATGTGCTTTCATCTTGACTAGGATAGGATACTCACTGTACATGAATGTGCTCGATCTCAAGTAAGTCTTTCACTCGAGCATATTCAAGAACTTTAGAATTTATTCAACTTCTTCCATTGCCATAAGCAAAGGACATCATTTCAAGTTAGGGCTTGTTAGGAGCTTAAAATAAAGAGGACGTCATGGATTAAGTGGGAAAAACAATTTGTCCAAGTGTTTGAGATTATTAAGAAACTATGTGCTTTTGATTTGTTCATTTATTTTTCCAACAATTTGTAATTCATTTGAGTAAAAAGAAAACCTAAATTTTTGATAGAGTGAACTATCAACTTTTTCTGACCTATTTTTCATGTTATGCATGCAGGGTTTTTCAGATAGCTACAAATTTGCTGGTAATATTCGGCACAAGCATAGGAAAATTGGGAATGTTGTCCCTCCTCCTCTGGCATTTGCTTTGGGGAGTAAACTCAAGGAAGCAGTGGAAAGGAAATGGTGAACCTAGTTGAATTGCTCTTAGTGCACATGCATCTCTTTTTTTATACATCATTTTTTTCTTTTTTTCTTTTTTTGGGTTGGGTTGTTATCTCAACTGTTTTTTATTCATTTATTTATTTATAAATGAACTTGTGGGAGCATATTTTTGTGAATGACAACGCGTGGCCAAGGTGGCATCGAAGTGCCAGCCGAGGTTCCACGTGTCCTGGTCATGGCGCCGAGATAATCTCATCTAGGCCGAGATTATCTGCGGAGATACCGGAATCCGAGATGAACGAATAAGGGATAAGAATCCTAGAATGGGGGAGGACCTCAGTCTAGATAAAGATAATGCTCTTAGGGAGTTTATCTCTATCTATTTGAGAGTCCAGGATAAGCGTTGAGCCAGAGTCTATTGAAGTTAGGTTTCTATAGGGATTAGGTTAGTGCTGGCTATAAAAATAAAGCACCCTCGTGGGTCTAAGGTACGTTTTTTGTATCCTGGCTAGTGAGTTAAGCACTGTTTGCTATCTTTGAGAGATAATTGAGTACTGACTTGATCATCGGAGTGCCCTCGGATGAACGAACCACTACTGGAGTCTTATCTTTCTATGACAGGTTGTTCGGGCGCAATCTATTTTGCTAGTGTTCTCCAGCTGAGTACCTCTTTGACAGTGTGGTTAAAAATCAGCACACACAATTTGGCGTCGTCTATGGGAACGAAAGAAGAATAGATGACCAACGACGCACAGAAAGAGAAGATTGGGGATGACATCCCTACTGGAAGTGGTAGACACGTTGATCCTAACGTGGAGGAAGAGAACTGCAATGAAGGACCCCGGGACCAAGATCCCGGGGAAAAAGACGTCGGCAAGGAGGGAGACGTACCAAGGAAGGCAGACTGAGGCGAGTATTATAACGAGAACGACCTCTAGGTATGGAAAGATAGATGCTTGCGGAGGGAAGGCGAGATGAAGGGAATGGCAAACAAATTGGCAAACCTACAATCGGTCGTGAATTTCATAATGCAGAACAACGTCATGCAGCCACCGTTTCCGTTACAAGATATGCCGATTCCAGCGGCCAAGAACGATGCCCAAAAAGTGGGGCAAAAAACAGTTCCTACAGTCCCTCAACATGATAGGACAAAGGAACATTCTCACCGGCCTTCACGGGAGGTCGGGCGAGGAGAGTTGATGAAAGGAGAGTCTTGGAAGACACATCATGCCAAAGAAGTCTACACCAAAGAACATCGACATGCTCAAGGAAAGGAGCTTTGTTTCGACATGACTAATAAAGGGAGGTCCAAGAGGACTTATAACGACACCGGGAGTAACGCACCAAAAAGGCTGAAATTCGTTGACAGCCGAGCTCCTGGACGGACCAAGGAGGATTTGAGGGATAACCTTCAAAGGAAGCGACAAGATGCCGAGGTAACCTCTCCGGTCAAGCCGAGAACGCAGTTTTCGGTAGAATTGGACAAATTTGAGGCCCCGAAAAGGTTCCACATGCCGAGATTCCAGATATACGACGGTAAGTCTGATCCTAACTTTCACGTCGGCTTGTACCTGAACTCAATGGCACTGTACACCTGGAACGAGCCGCTACTGTGTAAGGTGTTCCCCTCGTCCTTTGGGGAAATCGCATCAAACTGGTTTCACAAGTTGCTGAAAGGAACTGTGAAGAGTTAGGAAGGCCTAGCCGAGATGTTCGTGGCCAGGTTTGTGACAAACAAACTACAGCCGTTAAGGGTGGACTCTCTAATGGCTCTAAGAATTGGCGAGGATGAAAGCATCAGGGCTTATGCCAAAAGGTACTATGAGGTGTTTAACCGAATACCAGGGTGCAACCAAGAGGTGGCGGTCGTATCTTTTAAGAACGGCCTGAGCGATGACTGTCTGCTTCGAAAATCACTGGCAAAGACATTGCCAAAAAGTATGGAGGAACTCATGGCCAGAATCGAGAAGTATGCGAGAGCGGAGAAAGACACGCTAAGGAAAAAGATGTCAAAGTAAGAGAAGAGAAACGGCTCGCCAAAGTGAGCCGAGGTAATACAAACTTTAACAGACAAGAAATGGGACTGAAGGCTGCACAGGCAGTTACCACTGTGTTCCGAATCCCGGTTTACAAAGTCTTAGAAAGAATCAAGAATCAGCCCTACTATAGAGCACCAAAGAATATTCTAGGTGAGTTTATGGGAAGAAGTCTGGGGAAGCGCTGTGCCTACCACAATGAGGATAGGCATCTAACTCAGGAGTGCAGAGCCCTAATGGCACATCTGGAAGATCTGGTAAGACAAGGTCATTTAAGGGACCTAGTAGATGAGGCCAGGACAAGGGAATAATAAGCAAGGCTGCCTCAGGCACCAACACCACCACCTCCACTAGCACCATAACCGCAAGCAGGCGGACCTCGAGTGATCAATGTGATTCACTCGAAGGTCAATGAGAACAAGATACGTGAGGAAACTTAGAAGGTGAAACACTTATAGCATGTGTATCAAGTCTGACAGAAAAGACAGCAGACGAGCGCTAGGGACCAATGGTGTCCTTTACTGAAGACGACCTAGACATGGTACAACATCCATACAACGATGCTTTGGTAATATCCCTCAAGGTTGGGGAGTGCCAGGTAAAGCGCATTCTAATTGACCAGGGCAGCTCTTGTGACATCATATATGTCAGATGTTACAAGGAGCTTGGCCTTTACCAAGATGATCTGGAGCAGTCCAATGGTCCAATGGTTTGGTTCAACGGAATGCCGATGTGGCCCCTGGGAGCAATAAGTTTGGAGGTGCAGGCAGGCACCAAGAAGGTAAACACAGAGTTCATGATAATTGACACCTTCTCCCCTTACAATGTTATCTTGGGAAGGCCATGGCTACATGTAATGGGGGTTGTTCTCTCAACATTGCACTAGCTGTTGCGGTTCCCAACAGAGTATGGAATTGAGGAGGTCAGAGGGGATCGGGTGCAAGCAAAGAATTGCTCTGAAATCCACTTGCAACATACAAGAAACAGAAACAATAGAGATTGAGGACGAGAACATGGAGGTCCTAGAGGATGTTGGCAAAGAACCAGCCGAGAAGAATGAGGAAGCCCTGAAGAAGATCCTAGTCCAACAAGGGGATGAAGAGCGTTTCTTTCTACTCGGCTCAGGATTGGCCGAGGAGGAGGAAAGAGAGTTAGAAGCCTTCTTACGAATACACATTGAGGTGTTTGCCTGGACGCCATATGAGATGTCTGGCATTGACCCCAAGGTCACTTGCCATAGCTTGAATGTAGACAGGTCAGCTAAACCTATCATCCAACGGGTAAGAAGGCCGACCTTGATGCATGTTGAGGTAGTAGAAGAGGAGGTAGATAAACTGCTGGAGGCCAAAGCCATTCGAGAGGTAAACTACCCAACTTGGTTATCAAACACAGTTGTTGTGAAGAAGAAGAATGGGAAGTAGAGGGTCTGCATGGACTTCACTAGCTTGAATAAGGCTTGTCCCAAAGACAGTTTCCCACTCCCCAAAATCGATCAATTGGTGGATGCCACTTCAAGGCATGGAAGGATGAGCTTCATGGACGCATATAGGGGATACCATCAGATAGCAATGTACCCCCTTGATGAGGGGAAGACTGCATTTATCACCCCAAAAGGGCTGTATTGCAACAGAGTGATGCCCTTTAGGTTGAAAAATGCAGGAGCAACCTACCAGAGATTAGTGACCAAGATGTTTAGACATCTAATTGGCAAAACAGTGGAAATGTACATTGATGACATGGTCGTGAAGACCAAAGAACCTAAGGATCATCTGGCCGACTTGAAGGCAGTTTTTGACACCTTAGAACATATCGGCTCCGACTTAATGCTTCGAAATGCACATTTAGAGTTGGGTCTAGTAAGTTCTTGGGATACTTGGTTACCAGAAGGGGCATTGAGGCAAGCCTAGATCAAATCAAGGCCATCTTGGACTTGAAGAGCCCAACATTGGCAAAGCAAGTACAGATGTTGACTGGAAGGGTCGCAACCCTAAATAGGTTTATAAGCAGAAGTTTTGACAAATACAAGCCATGTTTTAGTTTAGCAAAAAAGGCCGCAGATTTTTTGTGGACAGAGGCGTGCGAAGTCGCCTTGGTCGACTTGAAAAAATACCTAACTACAGCTCCAGTTCTCTCAAATCTTGTACCTGGAGAGAAACTTTTCTTATACTTGGCGGTTTTGGAGCATGCAGTGAGTGCAGTGGTAATCAGAGAAGAGAAGGGAGAACAGAGGGCAGTTTACTATGTGAGTAAAACCCTAGCAGGCACAGAGACCAAGTATCTACCCCTGGAGAAATTGACATTGGCCTTGATATTGGCCTCCAAGAAATTGAACCACTATTTCCAAGCCCACAAGATTGTGGTATTAATTGAGCACCCTTTGAAGTCCTTGCTACAACAAGGAGATCTGACAGGCAGAATAGCTAGATGGGTAGTGGTATTGGGCCAATATGATTTAGTGTTTAGACCCAGAACAACAATCAAAGGCCAAGTTCTAGCCGACTTCGTGGCCGAATTCACACCAGGCGCTATATCACATTGGGCTCTGAAGAGCCGCAGTTTAGGGTGTCTAGGTGAACAAGAAGGAACCCAGCTGGGAATGAAAAGCCCCACAGCAGAATAGAAGAAAGAAGAGAAATTCAAGCCCTGCGATATTTACATCGGTGACTCATTCCGCCTGTTTGTAGATGGGAGTTCAAACCGACAAGGAGCGGGGGCAGAAGTAGTACTAGTATCGCCAGATGGGCGGATGCTAGAACAATCTATTCGACTAGGGTTTAAAGCCTCAAACAATGAAGCAGAATATGAAGCACTTATCCCAGGATTGAAGTTGGCAGCAGCAATGGAAGCCGACGAAGTGGTGATCTTCTGTGACTCCCAGCTTATTGTCAACCAGGCAACAAGCGAATACGCAGCCCGAGATGAAAGAATGATGGTCTATGTAAAAGAGGTTGTCAGACTGGCAGCCTTATTTCGAGATTGCCGACTACAACAAGTTAGCCGAGATAACAACAGCCATGCTGATGCTTGGCTAACCTGGTTAGTGCAATAAAATCAGGAAAGGCAAGGACAATAATGGTTGACTATTTGTCAGGCCCGAGTGTAGAACCACTGAACACAGAGTATGAAGCGATATGTGTAGAGTTAGGACCAAGTTGGATGGATGCAATAGTAATGTTCCTTAGAGATGGGAAGCTGCCAGATGACTTAAAAGAGGCACACAAGACTAGACTGAAGTCGGCTAGGTTTAGCCTAACAGTAGTAGGACATCTCTACAGAAGGTCCTTTACTAGTCCCCTTTTGAGATGTGTGCATCCTTCCCAGGTTGAAGACTTCTTATATGAGATTCACGAAGGAGTATGTGGAAGGCATATTAGGGGCAGATCACTTGCTCATAGGGCCATTACTCAGAGGTACTGGTGGCCCTACATGCAGAAGGATGCTGAAGCCTATGTCAGGAAGTGTGAGAAGTGTCAAAGGTTTGCACCTCTGATACATCAACCGACAGCTGATTTGAACCCAGTATCAAGCCCATGGCCATTTGCCCAGTGGGGCATGGATCTTATTGGACAGTTACCCCAAGCCACTGGGCAAAGGAAGTTTCTACTAATAGGAACAGACTGTTTCACAAAATGGGTAGAAGCTAAACCCCTTGCGAAGATTCAAGATATTGATGTAAAGAACTTCATATGGAAGAACATCATCACCAGATTTGGGATTCCAAGGGCAATCATATTAGACAATGGCACACAATTTGACAGTAAACTAATCAAGAGCTTCTGTGCAAAGTACAAAATTAAGAACTACTACTCTACTCCAAGCTTCCCTCAAAGCGATGGTCAAGCAGAAGCATCTAACAAGACTATCTTGGATGGGATTAAGAAGAGATTGGAAGCAGCAAAGGGAAAATGGGTAGAAGAGTTACCCAATGTACTCTGGGCATATCGAACTATGCCAAGAAGATCAACTGGGGAATCCCCATTTGCCATGGCTTATGGCACAGAAGCAGTCATCCCACTGGAAGTCGGCATCCCAGGGATCCGAACCCAAGGAGTAGAAAATGGGACCAACGAAACATTTCTGGCCCGAGATCTAGACCTACTTGAGGAGAAAAGGGAAAGAGCAACAATTCAGCTAGGGGCATACCAACAGCAGCTTACTAGGGCTTATAACAAGAAGGTCAAACCAAGAGAGTTCAAGGTCGGGGACCTAGTGCTAAGGAAAGCGATCGGCAACATGAAGGATCCCAGTGAAGGCAAGCTGGGCCCAAATTGGGAGGGACCTTATAGAATCATCTCGGTAGCCGGCAATGGTGCATATCGGCTTGAGGACAATGAGGGCAAAGAGTTGCCAAGACCCTGAAACACTTGCAACTTGAAGTTTTTCTATTATTAGATTTTTTGTTTTTCAAAGTTTTTTATTAGTCGAAGTAATAATAAATTTTTAGCTCGATTTTTTAATTTCAAACTTGTGTAATACAACTGACCAGTCCTTTGGCGATGTTTTTGAGTGAAACATGACGAATGGCAGAGTTGAATTATACTTGCATATAATAGAGTTGAACTAAGTTGGTGATGTTTCTGAGTGAAACATGACGAATAACTTAGACTTATTATATAGCAGAGTTGAATTATACTTGCATATAATAGAGTTGAACTAAGTTGGCTATGTTTCTGAGCGAAACATGACGAATAACTTAGACTTATTCTATGGCAGAGTTGAATTATACTTACATATAATAGAGTTGAACTAAGTTGGCGATGTTTCCGAGTGAAACATGACGAATAACTTAGACTCATTATATGATAGAGTTGAAATTATACTTGCATATAATGTAGTTGAACTAAGTTGGATTAACCTAGCTTTGCCATATCGGTAGAAATAAGTGCATTGGAGTAAAGATTAACAGAGGAACCAAGGTTGAGAACCTCAACTAGTCTCTGTTTTAATCTAACTTCGGCAACAAGATCGTAGTCACTTGCTTAATGAAAACCTAAGTGAAACTTAAGTTCACATTAGGGGGCAGGGAGCTGGAGGATGATGAAATAAAGTTTAAAGTGCTTAACACTTGTTGAAATTTTCAGAAAAAATTTACAAGTTGAAGATAAGCTGAGAAAATATTGCAAGAAGTACATACGTACTCGCCGAGATTACCAGGTTGCCAAACTTGGAAAGTGTAGAAGACTGAAGCCTTGATAGAAGACAATAAGTAAGAGTGAAGTGGCAAGTTTAAAACTCTTTGTCGTCGAAATTTTTTTTACAATATTTTCAAGTGTTAAGCAAAGGTCGAGATGAACAAATTGGAAAGTTATGTTCGAGGTATTGTTACTCCGAAGAGACTATACAGCTAAGGCAATAAATTGAAGGCATGCCAAATCATTCTAAGTATGAAAGTTATAGAGCACACATAAAAGAAAAGAAGACATTCAAACATTTAGAAGAAATGAGACAACTTGCATTCACAGAAGGTTACTTGTTTAGATTACAAAAGCGGCACATCGGCCAAATATGAAAACTAAAGCATTGTTCAGACAAAACAAAGTATAAACAAAGGAAAGGAAAAAATAAAATATCCTAAGTGCTAGGATTGGCTTGCTCGGATGGTAGTGTTGCAGTCTTGTCGGCTTCTATTTCAGCATCTATTTCTTGTAAATTCTTATCCAAACTCTTTTCAGTACATTAGACCTCGGCTTCAGATATGGTTGGTTTGGAGGAGATGCCCTTTGGAAGCCAAGTTATCCTTCTCATCTTGAGTTAGATCAATTTGCTCATTGAGGGTGGGAGACTTGGCATCAGTGGCAGCCTCCTCCTCCACTTCGTCGGCTTCATCATCCTCGACGTCATCCTCGGGCTCTGGTGGGAAGGGCATCTCGAGCTGGTTGATGTCTCGAAGGTCGGAGCCCATAGAAACAACCAATTTGTTGAGGGCCGCTGTCTAACCGAGGTAATAACCTCGGTTACAAGCTAGGTTGACTTGTTGCTTGTATTGGTCACGAACGGCAGCTTGTCCTTCCTCAAAGGCTTTTTCGTCGGCCGCCTTTACCTCGGCCTCTTTATTGGCAAAAGCCTCCTGAAGCTTGGCCTCCATATCAGCCACTTTGGCATTGGCAACTTCGAGGTTGGTTTTTGCTGCCTCGGCTTCATCTTTTGCCGCATTGGCCTTTTCCTCAGCCAAACTTTGAGCAGTTTTGGCATCCTTGGCTTGGTCTATGAGAACGCGATTGCTGGCCTTGGCTTTGTTAAGGGAGGATAGGAGTTTGGCTGCCTCTTTTGTTTTCTTCGCCAAATCCTTCCTCATCATCTTTGTCTTCATAGCATAGGAGTGAGCATGCTAGATGGCCTGCAAGAAGTAACAGAGATTAGTGGAATCTCACTAAGTATAGAAAGACTACCAAAAGAGTACAAAAAAGGTTTACCAAGATCGAATGCTGCATTATAAGAGCGAAATCTTCATACACGTGTAACTCGGCCATACGGTTCATGTCTTCGGGCAGAAGAACTGCCGTGGACAAGGCCGCGCCGACCTCAAGGTTCGCAGCACTATCACCGGCGGTAAGAGGTCTGTTGTCGAGCATGATCTTGGGCGCCTAGACCATGCTTCAGGGGTAGCTGCCACCCTCTTGGTGGTCGGACCTCGGCTTTTTGGCCGATGGGGCCTCGGATGTTGGGTCCTCGGCGGGACGCTTCTCGGCGGAAGGGGCGCTCTTCTTGGCCTCAGCTAGCTTTAAGATGGGCACAGTGTCCTCAGAATCAATCTGAGTAACTGTGGCCTTTGCCTTGGCCTTCTTCATTTGTTTTGGCTTTGGGGTTGGTTGAGAAGGGGAAGATGAGGATTAGATTGTGATGACACCAGGGATGTTAGCAAGCAGGTCTTCAACAACTGCAGGTTTGTGCCCCATCTCATCGACGGTGGCAGCGACTGTGACTTTGGTGCCGAAATAAATTACCAGAAGTGTAGTGGATGGGTTGGCTGGATCAGAAGCCGACGCCTCAGCACTTTGGCGTTTTCGGCTACGAGTTCTACTAGCAAGATTGTTGGAGGAAACTCGCGATGGCGTCGACGCTGCGCTGGAGGAATCAGTTGGGGAGCAGATGTTGATGGTTGCTATGTTGGGTCAGAGGTTGAGGCTTGGTCAGGCCATGGTAGAAGGAGTTGTTACTAAAGGTGGAGACTTGCTCTTCTTAGGAACGTCAGGTAAGGTGGATTTGTAGGTTGGGATGTAGTTAAGCAGTAGAGGGGCCTTGCATAGATTAACAGGCAAGCCCAGCAGCTTCTTGAAATCTTTGCTGGGGTAGAAGGTTTTGCGGAAGTCTTTTGGTGATTGGGGAAGAGCTATAAGTAAAGAAACAGACATTAGAACATATAAAAGGAACAAAGTAATAAAGACTTCGAATAAGGTGAAGTGACACTTAGGTCTTACCATTACCCTCTTTAAAGACTAATCGGCTCAAGGGGTAGAGGTGGAGGTCATCATCTGGTGGGAACTCTTAGTCGCCGGAGATGATGAAATAATCATCTCCAACACCTTTGTTGGAGTTTGGGAGGTCGGCAATGAGTTTGTACTCAGTGGATCTCGGCTTAAAGTAATAGATATAGCCTTTTTTTGACTTTAGGCCACACATGGTATAATAGTACTAGATGTCGGTTAGTGTTATCCTAGCATTCTCTCGGCTAGCTACGGCGATTATACCGTTAATGACTCTGTAAGAGTTAATGGCCAGCTGCATTGGGTTAAGTTTGTAATAGGGGAGGACTTAGCGGAAAAGGATGTGGAGAGGGAACCTAAGTCCACACTCTATAAAGGCCACTACGGGGAAAGGCATAGAGTCCGCATCAGGCATAATGAAGTCCTCCTCCCCTGCCAGCTTAAGATGAACATCGGCTGGGATGGAGAACTCTGCCCTAAAGTACTCTAGTTTGGTCGGGGTGTCTACCCTCCACCTAAACATACCCATGACGTCGGCTAAAGGGGTAAGGTTCAAGATTTCAGAAAAGAGTGGTTTATATAGGTTTAAAGACCTCGGCTAAACCCTAAACAGGTACTGGGGCAAGGGTTTTTGAAGATCTGAGGAGAATTTGTTTCAATTTTTCCTAAGAATAGGAGTTCTAGGGCATATCCCAAACCTAGAGCTAGTAAAACAGAAATTATGAGCAAGAATTTGGAAAAAAAAGACAAAGAAAACAGAAAAGGAATGTGATTCAGAACCCAGGAAGCAAAATCAAGAACATTGTACGAAGTGTATGTAGATGTGCAAAGCCAAGAACAGTGGCAAGATAGCAAGTGTGTGAGCAAAATATGTATAAATATACTCATAAAAGGATTGGACACAAGCATAATCACAAACAAACATGATGAGATTCAAAACACAGACGAAGATTCAAGAACATGAACAGATTCACAGTGGCAGAAAAATAACAGTATGAACATGTAATAAAGTTCGGAGTAAATCAGAAACTGAAAAGAGGGGAAAAGTGACTTACCGAAAAATGACGTTAGTATGAGGTATGCCGAAGTCAGATGCTGATGGTGCGTGGAGCAGAACGGTGAAAGCTTCACCGGAGGGGAAGAACAGAAGCAGTTGCAGAAAGCCTTGAGAAAACGACAATGGTAATTTAGAGAGAGAGAGAGAGAGCTTGAAACGCAGAGGGAAAACGAAGGATGTAAAAGTGAAGAGACGGAGAGAGAAAGTAATGTTTTGTTAAAACTTGAAAAGGCGGCAAATCATAATAATGTGCCTTGGACGATGTGTCTGTCAGGTGGCGTGCGCAGAAGTAACGCGACCTGATGGCGCGTGTCAAGTACAAAGCAATAAGAGAAAGACGCGTGGATGATACGGTTGAGAAAACCGTGCGTGACAGCTCATACGAAGATAGAACTCTTAGAGTTCTTGATTTAATAGAGCAAGGACCTAGGCTCAAGGAATGGTCCTGGTTAAGAAACTTGGTTCTTGGTTCTTGGTCATTAAAAAAGTAGACTGCAAAGTCTTGGTCATGTGAAGCGACGTGTGATGATCTCGGTCATGAAGGATGGGATAGGTCCTAGCCAATGTGCTATATGGACAAACGATATAGGTTCCATCACCTCAGGATGCCAAGATAATCGAACTTAGGGGGCAGTTGTGGGGGTATATTGTTGTGAATGACAACACGTGGCCAAGGTGGCACCGAAGTGCCAGCCGAGGTTCCACGTGTCCTGGTCATAGCGCCGAGGTAATCTTGTCTAGGCTGAGGTTATCTGCGGAGATACTGGAATCCGAGATGAACGAATAAGGATAAGAATCCTAGAATGGGGGAGGACCTCAGTCTAGATAAAGATAATGCTCTTAGGGAGTTTATCTCTATCTATTTGAGAGTCCAGGATAAGCGCTAAGCCAGAGTCCATTGAAGATAGGCTTCTACAGGGATCAGGTTAGTACTAGCTATAAAAGTAAGGCACCCTCGTGGGTCTAAGGTACGTTTTTTGTATCCTGGCTAGTGAGTTAAGCACTGTTTGCTATCTTTGAGAGATAATTGAGTACTGACTTGATCATCAGAGTGCCCCCGGGTGGACGAACCACTGCCGGAGTCTTATCTTTCTGTGACAGGTTGTTCGGGCGCAATCTATTCTGTCGGTGTTCTCCAGCTGAGTACCTGTTTGACAGTGTGGTCAAAAATCAGCACATACAGAACTAATAATATCTTTTGTAATTTTTTGCTCTGCCCAAGGCAATAATATCATACAGTTGAGTTCATATTGAAATTGACTGAGAATATACACTTTGTAATCAAAACGATTGTACATTTAGATCAAATCAGTGGAAAGGGTGAAAAGAAATATAAGGCCCCGTTTGTTTGGAGTTATAGGAAGGGGATTGGGACTACTAATACCTTGGTATTACTAATACTTTGTTTGTTTTGAGAGATGGCCTTGGGACTACTAATACCTTGGTATTACTAATACCCATGGAAGGAGGATTCATAGTGAGGAGGTAGAGATGGTTTTAGAAAAATAGTGAGGGGATTAGAAATTTTTTTATTGTTTTTATTTTTTATATATTGGGAATTTTTTTTAAAATATTAATGTTTAATTTTTATATTTTTTTATTTGTTTTATATAAAAATAATTTAACAATTTCTCACTATTAATCCCCTCACTATTAATCCCCTCACTAACAATTCCCTCACTATTAATCCCTTCACTATCAATCCCCTCCATTCTATCTCTGACAACAAACGGGGCCTAAGGGTGTTGCCAATGGGCCATTAACCCTTTTGGTTTTTTTTTTTAATTCTAAATTAAATAATTATGCTGTTTTTTGAAAATTATTTTTCGGAATGAATCATAACATAAATACACTTTCTATTGAATTTTTCTTAAAAAAAAATTAATTAAGCAAACGTATTTCGTAAATATGTTTTCTAGTTTAAAAAAACGTATTTACAAAACACACTTGCAATACAAAAAATTTATAAAAACAAAGAAGAAAGAAAACGTGTTTACAAAATATGCTTTTAACATAATGTTTTTATTTGAAAAGTATAGTTCAGCGTGTTTACAAATTATAATAAGTTTTTTTATACTGAATTTTACATATCATACTTTCAGCGTAAAATCATTATGCTGCACGTCCTAAATCAAAATAAATTTTTTAAAAAAAATAGTACGTTTTTTATTTTTTAAAAAAAAAAAGCATGCTTTAAAAAAAAATTATGTGAAAGCTTGGTTACAATGAAATTAAAAATAAATAAATAAATAACACACTTTTTATTCAAAATTATAAAACTTGTGCTCAAAGTGTAAACATGTTTTTTATTTTTTTAAAATGCTTAAACTATAGGAACTAATAATATAATTTATTCAAATTCAAATGACTAACGGATGCCTCGGGCAGTTATTAACGTGCATCTAATGACTAACTTCATACCAAAAAGTTTGTTAACCGCAATTGTGTTGAAAACAACAATAATAAAACGTTGAAAGTGTTTTTAAATAAATAAAAAAATCTAAAAGCGTGTTTTGTAAATATTTTTCAGTATAATTATTTTTTTAATTCAGATAAAAAAAAATTTGTGAGCAACAGTAACAAAATAAATGTTGGATGTGTTTAAAACAAAATTTAAGCTAAAAGCGTATTTAAGAAACATGCTTTCAATATAAAAAGAATTATGTTGAAAATGTGCTTTATAGACACCCTTTCTTTTCTTTTTTTTCAAAGAAAAAATTATATTGAAAGCATATTTCGTAAATAAGCTTTCTAAATTAAATTTTTTTTTTTAAATTCTAATAGAAAACGTATTCACAAAATACATTTTTATGAAAATGTATTTCGTAAATACATTTTGATCCATTTTGAGAAATAATTTTCAAAACAACCAAATTATTTAATTTAACAATTAAAAACCCAAAAGAATTAATGGACCGTTGCTAATAGACTCACCTATTTACTTTGAACCTTCACTTTTTTTTGATCTCCACACACCAAAGTTGTTTTCCAACTTTGTGGTTCACCACCAGCTATAATTCCTACTCATTTCTTTGGATCCTCACCTCTACAACACCCTTTCTCCAATAGTTCCGGCCTCTTGCTACCCTTTGGTGGGAAGGCCCTTCCCACCGATGACCCCTTCCCATGCCCCATCTTTTTTACTACAACCCTTTTCCAGCCCATTTTCCCAATGACCCGCTTCCTCCCCAACAACACCTTCCTATCACTGGTGCCACCTTTGACGCAACACCTTGCCTCCATAAACCATTACCTTTACAAAACCCTTACCATTGCCTCTACAAAACCCTAGAACCGTACAAAAGAGAAAATTTGTTTAACAAGCGACGGATCATGAAGATAAACAAAGAAAGGACCAGAAGGTGAGGGGGTTGTGGGGAGGGGAAAGGTGGTGGTGGGTGGAGTTAGGGATAGGGATAATATGAGAATTTTATGTTAAGTAAAATTAGAACAAAGAAACTGGCCTAATGATTCATATAACTATTTATTGGAATAGTAAGAAGGTTAGAGGGAAAAGGATATGGGCGTCTACCAAAAAGATGTGGGGTTTATTACCAACTCCCAAAATATAATTTAACACAATTTTATTACAACTTTTTATATCCAATCTGTATACTATAGTTCATGAAAATAAATGAGAGCACACTCAATTTGCTTTAACAAGAGAATGTAGAGAACATTCTCTGAATTGTGTTTGGAATATGAGACATGGCTTGGTCTGGATGTGTTACATCAGTCTTGAGACTGTTAATTTATTAGGCAAGTGATACAAGTACTATATATATATATTTATATTTAAATATTACACAACACATTACTTTGGGGGTAAAAAAAACTAATTTTTTTTTATACCAAACATCATTCCTAAGGTACAATAGCTAAAGCTAACATTTTCAAACAAGTAAAGAAAGAAGGCTGCATAACAAATGTAATCGAAGCCGAAAGGATAATAAGTTTATGCTTTCAATATTAAACCTTCAAAAGGGACACATCCAATGCATCGGGACACCACAAACACATTTTCTCATGTAGATTGTCAAACATGTTCTTAAATTCCTCACTAGTCGCAAAAGCTCGAGCCTTACAAGAAAACAATAAAAAGAGATTGAGCCACAACAGAAGCCATGTTTGACGGCCACGTAATCTGATCATATCTTGTGAAACTCATCGGTATGGTAACTTTCAAGTAATCTGTGACCAGAATCTTTTATGCTTGCAGTGGATCTAAAGGAATTCATAAGACCTTGTATGGATTCTGCAATAATATTAATAAGATGCTTTACAGCTAAATATCAAATCAAACTCTGTTCCCTCGGCCAAATCGGAAAATATTATACTGACAACGCCAAAATTCCAATTACCTAGCAATTGCAGCATTTTCTAGAAAATCCAGATATATGGAAATGAACGTTCAAAAATGATTCGAGATGCCAAAAGTTTTCATTATATGGTATCTGCACATAAACGAATGCTAGCATGTTGCTCAGGTGCTTCCTTCACACAGTGAGAGATGCATCATTGTCTGCCATTGTAAGCTCAGAAAATTCAAAAAATAGCAACAGGAAAATATAAAATAACAATTTGTCAGATGATTTGTCTAGAAGCTCTACTAGGATAATTTAACGGTTTTGACTGTTAGGGAGAGTGAAGAAGTACGAGAGGGTCGCAGTAGGAGGCATAGCTGTGTAAAAGGATCCAAGGTTCTCCATGACAAGGTCGATCTTTTTTGGTGTAATGGCCAGTGAATCTTCAAGCTTTTCCAGTCAAGCTTGAAGATTGGAGCACATTAGCTCTCATGGAATTATCATATATCAGTGACATAAAAAGATTTTAGTAGAGAACTACTCGTAACTACATTGTTCCTCCTTTAGATTTGTATTTATCAGTTAGCCTGCTTTGGATGTGTTGTGGGCCTCTGCTTTGGATGTATTTTTCTGCGGGTTGTGCAGTTCTCTAATTTAGTGTCTTGTTAGGCCCTTTGACTGGTTTCAATGCAGCTATTTTGCACCTTGAAAAGGTGAATGGAGATTTTGTTTTGCTCTATTATGGTCTGTTCTTGGCCCTATCTATCTTTGATGGGGTTTTGAACAGGGCAATTAGATTTCTGTTGTAGCCTCTGCTTCCTCTTAGGTTTATTTTGTATTTGTTTAGTTAGCTAGTCGCTCATGTGCTTCTATGGGTTTGTATAGTTTGGTAGGTCTTGGGGTATGCCCCTTGTAATCTTGTATTTGTCCGTTTTGCTATTTTATTTTATGACATTCACGCCCAAAAAAAAAAAAAACTACATTGTTCCTTTGCATTGGATGTTCCGCATCAAACTTTTGATGTGCAACTTTTACTGTGGCTCAAGCAATTTAGGATTGTTCTCGAGAATAGACCACCTGACCTCTAAAAATGGATTTGCAAAATCAGTGGACATTGTACAAGAGGAGTTACTTTGCCCCAGATGTTCATAATTTTTCTTTGATATGATTTTATATTTGATATTCTACCAAAAAAAGGCAATGTTCAAGGAAATTGGTATAACCAGCAAATTGTTAATACTGCCAAGAAACTGGAAAAAAACACAAAAAATAATTTTCAAGTAGTTGTCTGATCTTTCAGTATAAGTATTAGATCTTTGATTACAATCAACAAAAAATATCAAATTCACAAATGATTGCTAGGCAGCTTTACTAAGGTTGATGCTCTTCTTTTAATTAAATTCAAAATCTCAATTTCAACATAGCCACAGTTAGAATTTCTTGCATTGATATGAATGATATTGAAAACAATATGCAAGAAATGTTATATATACCAGAATTGAAATAAGATAGCTTTCTAGAAGATGTAGACGAGGTGTTGTAATGTAAGACATATGAGAAAAAGAACAGAGGTGTCTGGTATAAATCAGCTGAACTGCCAAAGCATGACACAAGCATGTCCATGCTTATCACATCTGGATTGAGTGCAACAATTGCCATTCCACTATGCAACTCCTTTGTTGCTGACCTAGTCAGGCACTCTACCGCCCATTTTGGAGCACAATAAGGTGCCACCTGTCAATATTTAATTAGTTCCAGGAACACATCAATACTGAGGAAATTTAAAGTGAGCTGAAGTAAAGATTTTCAGAGGACAAATACGGTTATCACAACACCAAATTACCCAAGTTGTTTTCAATATATACTCAAAATGTAAAACTCTGAATTCATTTATGGTTCCAAATTTCCCTACGGCGGAGAACACAAAAATATGAAATAAACTTGTAATCTACGATCAACTAAAATGCAAAATTTCTTAGTTCTACTTGAATAATCATCACAGTGACTCATCGAAAAGTAGATAATCACCAACCTCACTGCAAATCCATTGTTTTCATTAACCATAGCCTTATCTTTATCAAATGGACAAAATGGTAAATAAAATTTCATGCAGCACAAGCTGCACAACTATCATCAAGAACCATAATTGTAACAAGGAACAAATTTAAACAAAATTTATCTGTGACACAGACAGAATATCAAGGTTTGCACACACAGAACAATAACAATAAAAAAGAACAAATCTTTGGGATAAAAGTACACTGGCAACTTTTTATGTCATACCTGTGTAGCAGCAGATCTTCCCCACCCAAATGACATATTGACAATAATTCCTTGCTTGCTTTCAATCATAAGAAGGACCAAGTGGCGTAACAAGTTTGCTACACCCTTTACATTGGTATCAATGACAGTATCAAGTATAATTACATCAAGGATGCCACATAATCATCAATGGAGTAGGGATAACTATATATAACTCGACATATAACATGCTCACATATAATGCAATAGAAGGTTCAGAACAAGGAAAAATTGTATCAATTTTTAATAAGATATACTTAAAACCCAGTCTCTTATGATGCCCATCTAAGGAAGCCACGCAAAAAAGTAAAGAAATTCCAATATTACAGCAATAAGTGAACTAGCATGTCAAAGAGATTCAATGAATTCATTTACCTATAATATAATTGGTTCTCCAGTGCAGTTAATTTGTCCTTGAACTAGTTTAGTTTCGAATTTTGTAGCAACCTTGAATTGGTTTTTGTCTTTTGTTTTGATAAATAATTGACACAAGCCTTTCCTTTTGTCCACGAGTTGCATTTAGAGCTATGCAAAATACTGTTCAATCCGCTAAAACTGTACCAATCCACATCAATTCACACCGCTCTAACCGCTAACCGCAGTTAAATTTTAAAATTTATAATCTGTCAACCGAACCGCTCCGCTATAGTTAATACATATATATTATTTAACTTCTAATGAAATATCAATGTAAAATTGAGTGTGAGAGATTTAAAATATGAAATTTGTTACAAATTAGTAGTTATATATATGAAACATATTATGTAAAATTACTTTGTGTTATATATCTAAAAAATATTATACAAATTAGTGTTATATATTATGCAAATGTATGATAATTAGTTAGAATACACTTCAATCCGCCAATCTGCTAAAAATTGCCCAAACCGCAATTTGTCAATCCGCTAACCTGCCATTCGATTTGTAATTTTACACTCAAACCGCCCGAACCGCACAATGCACGCGTTTGGTTAGGAAATTTGAAAAGAGATTTGAAAAAAAAAAAGAGAAAAAATGTGTAAAACTAAATGAAATAGAAACATATTTTATTCATGTGTCACCTACATTTTCTTTTTTTCTTTTTAAATCCCTTCTCAAATTTGTTCTTTTTTAATACTGCAGACAAAAGAAAAATAAAAATAGTCACTGCCCCTTAGTCACTTGTTTGTGTTGACTAGAGCTTATGGCTCTTGTATGGAAAGTCATGGTTCGAACCTAAAGGGTAGACAAATGGTTAGATATATAATTCCTCACTCCTCTTGAGAGTACCTGGGTTTATTCTTGGAGAGAGATGAGGTTGTCTTGAGAGCAGGGAACAGCCAATGACCTCGCTTGCCATCTCTAGGGCTAGGGCTTTGCCAAGCCCTCTGCGACCCTCCTCCTCCCACCGCCGTCGTCAGCAGCTTTGCTTTTCCAATGTTCTTCACTAGCTCTGTTCGGTTTTCTCCAACCTGTACGTTCTACTTCTGGACTCATCACGCTTGGCTAGCTGGTTACTAAAAGCTTTTCATCAGCTCCATTTTTCTGCTCCATGATATCATACTCATGTTTTGACTTTTAATTTTTTTAGTTTTTTTTTTTAAATATGTGAAAAAAATATAAAAAAGTGATGTGATGTAAAATATATTAAAAGTCAAAGAGTAGTTTTTTAGTCACTTGCCAAAAACAAGCCAATAAAGGCGATGTCAAATTTTTTGTTAAATTAAGAGAACGTTTAATCTTTTATCAAATTTTATAGGTAATTGCTGATGGACGATCAACCAGTTAACTAGGTCGATGACTGGCTTAGGAAAGTTTTGCTGAAAATTTGCTCTAGGCTAAACAACCGGCTAGATTTGATGAAACAATTAAAGTACAACATATTAGATCAAGTTTTTATGCAAATTTGATGAAAAATTTGAATAAACTTCAGAGATACTCTAACAAATTGAATCAGTAGCTATGAAAAGGGAGTAGTGATGGATGAAAAAAATGAATAAAGGAATGACAATGGATTCGGAAAGATGATGGATGGTAATGCATAACTTTTTTTTGATCAACAATGGCAATGCATAACGGTAAGAGTAGGAGGTGAATGTCAAGCATAATGAACAAGGAAAACGGTTAAATTATCTATTATTCGTTTGTTCAAACTAGCAAAATACAAGCGGGTAGTTAAAACTGATACAATTTTAAAAGTTCAATATTTAAATTGAAATAATTAAAAAGTTTAGATTTGATTCATTATTGAGATAAAGCCTTAGAATTCTTTTATAATTTTCCTGATAAATTTTGATACTCTAAATCTATATAACAATGGAAAGATTAGTTTGAAAATATCTTTCAAATTAATGGTCCAGATCTATTTAATTTAAAAACAATAGCTCAGATTTATTTTTAAAAATATCTCTCACAAACTATCTTCAATGGTCTAGATTTGTCTAATTTAAAAACAATAGCTGAGATTCAATAGTCTAGATTTATCTAAGAAATAAGATTCAATAGTCCAGATTTGTTTAACTATCAACTCTTATCAACCCACAGCCCTTTACATCATCACTGTGAAGAACAAAGCTCTGAAGAAGGAAGCTCTGAAGAACAGTCGAAAACTTTCTCAATAAGGAAGAACAAACTCTTTGTATTCCTTTTCATTTTTTTCTCCACCATCACTAGGTAAGGGACTCTTATCTCCTCACTTTCTTTTTGTTTTTTCATTCATTTTTTTACCACTTTTTCCTTTTTTTTCCATCATCCCGTCATCCCCACCCATTGTGCTTTGTTAACACCCATTATTCTTAGTTCTAAGTTCTTAGTTCTGAAGCAACCAAAAAAAAAATTATGTGCTGTGTTTTGTTCTTAGTTCTTTTTTTGGTTCTATTTTTTCAATTAAATGAGTTAATGTTAATGTTAATATTAATTGAGTTGATGTTTTCTTTAATAATCAATGGGGTTTTAAAAGCAACTTCTCTCTCTATCAAATGGGAATTAAGGAAAAATGGGTTTCATATTAACAATTATTTTTATTTCATTTTAATGGGTTGAGGTTCCAAAAAAACCTTTGAGTTAATATTAACATTAATTCGGTTGAGGTTCTCTTCAATAATCAATGGGATTTTAGCACCCACTTCTCTCTCTATCAAATGGGGGTAAAGAAAAATGGGTTTCATGTAAACAATCATTTTTATTTCATCCTAATGGGTTGAGCTTTCAAAAAAAAAACTCTAAGTTAAAAGTTAACATTAATTGGGTTGAGGTTCTCCTTAATAATCAATGGGGTTTTAACACCCACTTCTCTCTCTATTAAATGGGGATTAAGGAAAAATGAGTTTCATGTTTCAAATGAGGGTTAAAGAAAAATGGATTTTATGTTAACAATCATTTTTACTTCATCATAATGGATTTAGGTTCCAAAAAAAACTATGAGTTAATGTTAACATTAATTGGATTGAGGTTCTCTTTAATAATTCATGGGGTTTTAACAGCCACTTCTCTCTCTCTCTCTTTAGGTTCAGGAAAAATGGATTTCATGTTAAAAATCATTTTTATTTCATCTTAGTCAAATGGATTGGGGCTCTCTTTAATTATCAATAGTCATATTTTACTCACCAAACATAAAAATAGATTCGTATACATTTTTAGTGTTAATGAGTGCTCTTAATTAATGTTAACATTAATTAGGTTGAGGTTGTCTTTAATAATCAATGGGGTTTTAACCCAAATGGGTTGAGGCACTCTTTAATCATCAATGGTCATATTTTTAGATTCGTATACATTTTTGGGTTGAGATTCTCTTTAATAATTAATGGGGTTTAAACACTCACTTCTCTCTCTTTATCAAATGGGGGTTAAAGAAAAATGAGTTTCATGTTAACAATCATTTTTATTTCATTTTAGTCAAATGGATTGAGACTCTCTTTAATCATCAATGGCCATATTTTTACTCTCCAAACAGGAAAATATATTCGTATACATGAAAAATGGATTTCATGTTAACAATCATTTTTATTTCATCTTAATGGGTTGAGGTTCCAAAAAAGCTTTAAGTTAATGTTAACATTAATTGGGTTGAGATTCTCTTTAATAATCAATGGGATTTTAACACCCACTTTTCTCTCTCTATCAAATGGGGGTTAAGGAAAAATGGGTTTCATGTTTCAAACGAGGGTTAAGGAAAAATAGGTTTCATGTTAACAATCATTTTTATTTCATCTTAATAGATTGAGGTTCCAAAAAAAAACTCTGAGTTAATGTTAACATTAATTGGGTTGATGCTGTATAGATTTTTATTTCATCGTAGTCAAATGGGTTGAAACTCTCTTTAATCATCAATGGTCATATTTTTACTCACCAAACATGAAAATAGATTCGTATACATTTTTAGTGTTGAGGAGTACTCTTAATTAACGTTAACATTAATTGGGTTGAGATTCTCATTAATAATTGATGGGGTTTTAACACTCACTTTTCTCTCTCTCTCTCTCTCTCTCTCTCTCTCTCTCTCTCTCTCACAAATGGGGGTTAAGGAGACCTAAGTTTTATGTCAACAATCATTTTTATTTCATTTTAATCAAACGGGTTGAGGTTCTCACTAATCATCAATAGTTGTATTCTTACTCATCAAACATGAAAATAAAATCGTATATATTTTTAGTGTTGAAGAGTGCTCTTACTAATTGTGTTTTTCTTTTTATCCTTCTGTCTCAGATTTCTTTAATTTTGCTTCTCAAGCAGATACTCGGGTTAGGAAGTCTCTCCCTCGCAATTCTTTATTAGTTCCTTACTTTCTTTCTTGAATTGCAGTGGGTTAATGAATGAACTCTCTCGGGTTTTTTTAATGCTCTAGAATTTTCATATTTGGTCTTGGAATTTTTAATAATTAGATTAAACGTTAAGCTTTTAATGTTTGTTTTAGAAAGAAGTCTAATATAGTGTGTATAGTTATGTATCCTGGTATATAGCTGTTAAATTTCTAGAGATTATGTGGCTTGTTTGTTATGAATAATAGGAATGTATGATGAATTATGTGAATACTTATTTTATTTTATTTTTTTGAATAATCATATACAAGTCTATTTTTTATACCCACTTTATAGACCCAATGATGTGTCAATAAGATAATTGGTTGGTAATTAAATATTAATTATCAACCAATAATTCTCTTCTTGGCATATCACTAGACCTACAAAGTAGATCTAACTTTTTGGTGTGAATAACAATTCTTTTCTTTTTGTTTTTTCCAAAGATTTTGTTACAGTTTAATTTTTATGATAGCTATTCTCTTAGGCTTCATTTGGATTTAGGATTTGATGAAAATTTGTTGACTGAAGAGCAAAGAGAACATCAAAAAGTTAAACCTTTTTATTTGATAACTTTTTTTTTTTTACTTTTTTTTCCTATTAGTGAACTGTTTTTAATTTGATTTTTTTATTGAACTATTATTTTAAAAAGTTTAGGCTTCTCTCTCTCTAAAAACAAGTCCAATTTATTTAGCTTTTTAATTTTGTTTTTGGAATTTTTCAAAAAAAAAATTACTTTTTAGAAGTTTATCAAGACTTTTTAAAAAACTTAAACTTATTTTAAAATTTTGTTTTAATAATTTTTTATGATTTTTATGAGAATATTACTCCTTGGAGTAAATAAGCTACTATGTGTTTACCAAAAAAAATAAATAAATAAGCTACTATGTAGTATAATTTTTTATGATGTATATTGAAAAAGGTATTTGTAATTTTCATAAATTTTTATTGTTTACATTTTTTTTCACATTTTAAAATGCAAAATTAGTAATTAAATTTCTGTATTTAAGTTTTGCTAAAATTTTATTCATAAGTGGTATAATTTATATTTTTTATAATTTACTCTCTTCTTTTCTTTTCTTTTTTTGTGGTATACATTAGTTGTTAGTGGGAAAAGTAGGCAATAGAAATCCATAAGAATTAACCATTGTCAATGCAAAATTACTATATAGAATCAACCACAAAATCATGTATTGCAATAATTCTATATTTTCGCCAATAGAGAGAAATGATGAAGATTTCTATGAGAGTATTTAATTTTTCTTCTATCCTTCTTAATGTATATTGAAAACATAAAAAATAAAAAATTCTTTTATCCTGTAGTAGTTCAATTTCTCTATCTGTGATATTCATGCACACACGAACTTTTTAAAGTAGGTTGTTAACTAAAATATGTTAAGAGGTTGTTAATTTTGTATCGATTAATTTTTCTTTATGGCAATTATTAAATCTCATTCTGCCTTCTTATAGTTATCTTTGTCAAATTTACATAACCAGACACTTTTAGGTTGACACACCATTGGCCTTCACCTACTAATTATGGACAACATTACTATTTTTGGTCACGTAAGTTGTTTTCTTTTTTATTTATTTGAAAAAAAAAATTTACACCTTTCTAATATGCTAAAGTCAATTTTCTTTTCTTTTCATTATTTTTATCTAATTTCCTTATAATAAAATGATCTTTTCTTATAATTTACAGATGAATGAAGACCTACGTCTAACTGTAATATCGACTCCTTTTACTCATTTTCTTACATGTATAATTTTTTTAATTTTTTTTACCTCTAATTCTTTTGTATTTATAGGTTCAATTTCTTCAAGAAAGAAATGCTAATATTGTTAACCATGATGAGCATGACCTTAATGTCATCCGGGTTCGAGAGATAGGCCCAATTTAATTATATAGATTTTTTTTTTTCAAAACACCGTATATTCTTATTTACATTTTTTTTTAAAACTTTCTAAATATATATATTTTTCGTAGGCAAAGGAAAAGGAAATTGCCAAGGCATTGTTGAAGAAAAACAAAAAGACCACTATTTCAGACAAGCGAAGGGAAAATGCATGTTCAATAGTATGGCTCTTCAACATTTTCATTTTAAGTTCTTTTTTTGAAATATTTATTTTGGAGCATGAACTTGATCATGTTTGTTTTTTTAATGTAAAATTGACATACTACTTGCACAGTGCCATATACTGTTTTTAGAGTAAACAGTTTCATGTAAATTTGTGAAATGTTTTTTTTTTTTAGGCATGCTAAAATAGCATTTGTACAAAAACATTATATGTGTTTTAAATTATGATTGTGCTTTTTTGGCTTTTTGCTATTGGCATGAACATTTACAAGAGAACAAAAAAGGAAGAGAACAAAAAAGGAATGGGGGAGAGGAATACAAAATGAAAAGGTTTTCAATTTTTTTACAAAATATCAGAAGGAAAGGGAATTAAGATAAAGTAAATTAATAGAAATGAAAAAGGAAGAGAAAAATATAAAATAGTAGATAATAATATTCATATTTTAGGCATCTTATGAAATTAATCTTCACGTTTTAAGCACATAACAATAATGTTATATTAAAAGTTGCATTGGCTCAACGTACACGGCGAGAACATGAAAGAAATGAAAAGGAAAGCTCTCCATATCAATTGGGACAATGTTTGTGGCGTGAACGAGAGAGATCAAGAGAATTGACTTCACCAAGCACAACTAATACTCCACTAGCTCAAAAAGGAGCAATGTTTACACATCTTACTTCTCCAAGCACATCTTTAGCTTCACAAAGGAATTGGTAAAACACTATATTTAATTCTATAAATACATATTCTTATTGTTAAGATTTTATTTTATAAATTTTATTTTGTACACAACAAATATTTGCAGGCCTACTCATGCAAGCCCATTCCTCCATGAGATTAGGAATATCGGTGTTGCTATTCACGATGAGTGCAATCTTAATATTATCCGCATTTCTAAGGTAAGTCAAAAAATCAAGTTGAACATTGTATATTTTATTTACATTTTTTTTCGTATTCTGAATAAATTTTATTTATTTTTGGTAGGCAAAGGAAAAAGAACAGGCCAAGGCAATTTCTAAAGGAAAAGAAAAAGGCAAATTCTTTTAACAAAGGAAAGAAAAACGCATATCCAATGGCATATTCTTCAACATTTTTACAAAAAAAATATTTATCAAGTAAAACAAAGCCAATCATATTGTTAAAGTGAACATCAATCATGTATTTTTTTTTAAATGTAAAATTTGTGTTGTCAATTTTTTTGTGTGTGGGATTTTTTTTTACATTTTACTAAAAAATCAAGAGGACAAAAAAAGGTATGGTTGAAATTTATTTTTCAATGCTCTTTGTTTTTTGTACACTCAAACAAAGTATTTTTAGGTCTCTTTAACATTTCCTAAAAAATAATTGTACCCTTGATCAACTCTAAGGAAAACTTTATAACATTTGAGCAAAGGAACAGAGGAACATAGGCATAGAAAATATTTCTAATGTTCTTAAAATTATCATGAGGCAAGAAGAAAGAGAAAACAATAATTAAAAAAAATTGTATAAAAAAATAAAAGAGGGAGGGAAAATGAAGCAAAATAGAAAAGGAAGTAGGGCAAATAAAAGGTTTCCAATATTCTTACAATTATCACAAGCCAGGAAGAAAAAGTAAAATATAACTAAAATAAATAAAAAAAATTATTGAATCAAGAAATAAAATAGTAGACGATAATATTTGTATTTTAGGTACCAATGATATAATGTTCACATTTAGGCACACAACAATAATGTTATATCAAAAGTCACATTGGCTCAACGTGCACAACGAGAACTGGAGAAATCAAGAGAATGTATTCAACCGAGACAAGCTTCTTTAATACCGTGTTGTTGCAATCATGCTTGCTTGGAACTAGGAACAAAGGCAACTGAGGATACTCAGTCGGTGCAAAAACGAACAATGATTGCACATCCTTCCACATGTATATTCTCAATGCCAAGCACATCTTTAGCTCCACAAAGGAATTGGTAAAAGACCATGTTTAATTCTTCAAATGCATTCTCCTACTATTAACATTTTATTTTAATTTACACAGAACCAAAATTTGTAGGCCTGCTCTTACAACTTCTCCCCTTCAAGAGGATTTATGTACTGATGAGAAATTGGAGGATATGCCTAATAGTCCAACGGTTGGTACTCGAGCACATATAAATTCATGTCGTCATTCTCTTGGCAAGATGGATGTTTTTTGTCCTTTCTATTCAGCATTACATTGGATGGATGAAAAATTAGTAAAATTATCTCCAAACCATCCTCTATTCAGAACATGTTGTTCAAAAGGAAAGGTTAAGCTTCCTCTACTTAATACATCCCCTTCACTTCTTCAAGCATTATATGATGGGAATGATGATAAATCAAAATCGTTTCAATGTTATACTCGAGTGTATAATGTAACCAATGCTTTTACAAGTCTTGGTCCTACATTAGATCCAAGAGTACTTACTGGAAGAGGCCCTACATCATTCACTATCCATAGGAAATTGCGACATCGAACAGGATCACTACTACCACAATCAGGGCAGGATGCAGCTTATCCGCAATTGTACATTTATGACCATGATTCAGCTTTAGAAGTTCGCAATCGTAGAAATCCTCAATTAAGAAGAGATGTTCTAAAAACTATTCAAGATAGTTTACTACAGGTTAACTCATTAATTGCTAAATTTTGCCAAGCTCATGCAATTTTAAATCAATTAGTGTTGACATGTTGAAATTTACCTGCTCATCTCCATTACAGTTCAGTAACAGATCGATGATGGCATAACCTATCAACTACAGATGATATTGCAATTGTAATACGAGGTGATGAACCAAGGTTAATGGAATGACAGATGTTATCTTACATCTACAAGGAAATAATGAGCTAATGCAAATCAATAAATGTCACCCAACATATTTGCCATTACTTTTTGTTTTATTATTTCCACATGGTGAGCTTGGATGGAAACCTAAGATGAAACTGTGGGATGTTCAACGTGATCGGCCTTCAACTGATCGGCTTACTCAAATGGATTTTTGTAGTTATCATTTGTTTGAACGACCCACAGAGTATTCAACAATTTTGAGAGTTAGGAAATTGTTCTAAGAGTTTTTGGTAGATGCTTAGGCTGCAACTGAACAAAATAGGTTGACTTACTTTAAGCTTAATCAAGAGAAAATCCGTACTGAACTTTACCAAGATTTGACAAATATTGATCCAAATGACCTTTGACCAAATCAAATTGGTCAAAGGTTTGTTTTGTCATCTTTATTTCCTAGAGGTCTTAGACACAAGTTTGAAATCTTTTAAGATTCAATGGCTATCACACGATACAACCAACATCCATACATTTTTCTCACCATGACTGCAAAGCCTAATTGGCCAAAAATTACTTCGGCATTATTACCGCACCAAAAACCTATTGATCGTCCTAATTTAATTGTCCGTGTTTTTGAGTTAAAGAGAAAATGCTTGATAAAGGAGATAGAAACAAACCAAGTGTTTGGTAATAAAGTTGCGCATGTTTTTACAATTGAATTCCAAAAACGAGGCCTTCCTCATATGCATGCACTTCTATTTCTTAAGGGTCCAGACAAAATTCAGACATGTGCTCAAGTAGCCAAATTGGTTTGTGTAGAATTTTTAGATCCATAAGATGAACCTATGGTTTTTGAAACTATCAAGTGTTGTATGGTACATGGACCATGTGGTGCTTGAAATCCACAAGCACCATGTATGGAAAATGGTAAATGCTCTAAGAGATACCCTCGAGCGTTCGTAGAAACAACTACTATGGATCAAGATGGATATCATATCTATCATCATCGCAATAATTGTCAAGTTCATATTGTGAGGGGGCAAGAAGTTGATAACAAAGATGTCGTACCATACAATGCATATCTTTCTAAACGTTTCAACTCTCACAAAAATGTAGAAGTTTGTGCCGGAATGAGATATGTAAAGTACGCAAGTACATTTACAAGGGTTATGATCGTACAACGATGGTGTTGAGATTGATAAATGAGATCCAACAATATCTCGATATGAGGTATATTGGACCTCCAGAAGCTGCTTGGTGAATATGTGATCATCCATTACGTGCAGAGATGCCAACAGTTGTACGCTTGGCACTTTATTTACCTGGAATGCATCGTGTTTTTTTTTTTTTTTTGATCCTAATGAATCATGAGAAGCAATTGTTTCTAGAGCTGGACAACAAATGTTAACTCTTACTAGTTTTTTTGCATGTTGCGCTTCTATGGAAGATGAATGTCCATTCACTTTTTCACTTATCAAGAATTTTCACGACATTTTGTTTGGCTTAATTCATAAAAGAGATAGAAACCAAGACAGCAGGGATATACAATCAGTAAAATGTACTTTGCTAGCCGTAATTGTGGTGAGAGATTTTATTTGCGTTTGCTATTAACTGTTGTCAAAGGACCAAAATCGTTTCAATGTTTACGCACAGTCAACAATGTTTTGCATGATACGTCTAAATCAGCATGTGTTGCAAGAGGACTTTTAGAAGATGATGAAGAACGGATATAATGCCTTAAAGAGGCTACAGTTATGGAAACTGGTTATCAATTGAGGAGATTGTTTTGTAACACCCCCAAAATAATACAATCAAGATAACTCATATGCGGAATAAATATGAGAAACAACATAATTTCATACATCAGAGTTCACTGTTTAACAACCAGTTAAATGCCATATAGGCTTATATCTTTCCAAGTCATTGCTTGGTTACACAAATTGAGTCTCGCTCATTACATCTTAAGCCCTTGGCTTTACAAATAACAAACATGCACACATAAGACATAATTAAGAAGCTCTTACTTCGTGAAAGTCCATCCACGCTATTGCCTTGGAGGAAACATTTCACTTATACCTGAAAATGATATTCCCGTATAAGGTGAGCCAACAGCCCAATAGAGATAATCTAACACAATATATCAGATTTAGCAAAGGTATAAATACCACGTGCACAAACAATACCGATACTAAAACATCCACAAGGCTTGCATATTCATATGCTACTAAGACCTAACCTCATTCCATTTTCCTTCAATTCATTTCCAGTTCATATATGCTACTCAATTCATGAGTTAAATTCGTTATTTTCCAACAACCAAAATGAGATTACAACTCAATGGTTTTTCCAACTATGCAAAATACACATAAACGCTTCAAACCTGCCATTTTACAGATATTTCGTCCGAAGAAATCGGCACCCATTTATATATGAAATTTCGAGCCTTTCACCCAGGACACTCTGGCCAACTTGCTTTAAATGGAGTCCATCCCCTTTCTCCTCCTAAACAAATATATATGTGCAATGCATTTATAAACATAATCACATATGGAGTACATCCCCTTTCTCCTCCAAATAAACATACATATACAATATATTTATAAACATAGTCATACACAATGACAACCAACATTTGATTAACATTAAATCGCCTAATCCTCATGCAATTTCTACAACAATCATAGCTATCCTCCACCAATAGCCCAATACAATTATTTCTAAAGAGATATTCAATCTCAAAATAAATATTTTATTCAAAACTTACATAAGTGAGATAATACATATCCAATATCACCATTTAGAACCATAACCTTCCAATTTCACATTTTCAATGTTAATTCCAATTATTTATACAAAATAATTATTTAATTAAAAATTAGGAAAAAATCCCCCTCTTTCCAAATATCAACCCAAACACCAAAATCAACTATTTTGGCACAACACAAACTTGTATCCAAACCTCAAACCCACTTATGCCAATTTCATCAAAATCCTTCTTTTCATTTCACATCCAAATCCTAGATTTGTTCAAACTACAACCAAATCTCATTATCTATACACAATAGCAAATAACTCAGTTAAAAACTATATTATAGTGTAGAAATTCCCTACCTCAAGTGTAGAAAACCCAAGCGACAAGGTGGAACTTCAAAGAGGACGAAACCAATTACTTCTTGGATCAAAACGAAGCTCTTGAAGCCCTCTACCTTATTCTCAAAGACACTAGGGTCAAGAACACAACGGATCTAGATGAAATCTTAGAGAGAATGTGTATTCTAGAGAGAGAGAGTAGAAGATCTACGTTCATGGAGGGTTTTTCAGAGAAAAGTGCGCTGCAAAAGTGATCTAAAATGGCTTATTCACGATTTGATATGAACAGTCTCGCTCGAGCGAAGGAGTTCTCGCTCGAGAGACCAAACACAAAAAGGTCGCCTCGCTCGAGCGCAAGAAGCGTCGCTCGAGCGTAGAATGTGAAGCTTCAGGTCTGTCATCCAACGCAGACGCACGCTCGAGCGCAAGAAGCCTCGCTCGAGCAAAGAAGCCAAAATTTGGGCAACAACCATTTGTACTAAAGACAACCAACCTGTTCCAAACTCGCCCAACAAGCCCCAAAACTCAAATTCAAAGAATTAAAGAGAGGAAACAAGACATAGACAACAATATACAATCACGGAACCCGAGTTCGGAACACAATAAAGGTTGGGGTAAAATCGGGATCGCTATATATTTACTATTATTCTTACTCAATGCTCTCCACTACAACCATATGCATTATGGAATCAATTTTCAATGCATATATGTGATGATCTTGCACATAAGATTCAAACATTGTTTGTCATTTCTAAACCAACTAAGGCTCAAATTAAAGACTATGGTCTATATCTTTTGAATCAAGTGCTCCAAGAATCAGGAAAAAGTTTAATTGACTTCCCGCCAATGCCACAACTTTCTACAAATTGAAGTGCAGTATTTGGTAACATGTTGATATTCGAACATCAACAACTATAGAATGAGGCACAACAGGCAGATGCAGAAATTATTATTGATCGCCTTAACAATGATCAACAAACAGCTTATGATGCAATCACTTCCTCAATCATTGAAAATAAAGGAACTATTTTCTTTTTGAATGGAGGTGCCAGAACAGAGAAAACATTTTTGTACAATATGATTGCATTGAAGTGTCGCAGCCTTGGCCATATTTGTATTACTGTGGCTTCATCTGGAATTGCATCATTATTACTGGTAGGAGGTCGCACTGCTCATTCAACATTTTCCATTCCACTAGATGTATTGGAAAATTCAATTTGTGGATTTAACAAGCAATCATTACAAGTAGAATTGTTTAGAGAAACAAAACTTATAATTTGGGATGAAGTTCCCATGCAGCATAGATATTGTGTTGAGGCAGTTGATTGCACACTTCGGGACACTTGTGATAGTGAAAAGCCATTTAGGGGTATCACTGTTGTTCTTGATGGAGATTTTCGATAAATCTTACCAATTATAACCAAAGGAGTCCGTTAGCAAATTGTAAATGCATCATTAAGACACTCTTTTCTATGGAAAGATATACATGTTCTGTCTTCAAATTTGAACATGTACTTGAATCATGCAAATCTTGGATATGCTAATTTTGCAAAATTCTTGATGGAGGTAATATTTCTTCAAAATTTTTCTCTATTATACGGTGCTTTTAAATTGACGAAATACATTTACGTTTATGTACTTTAATTGATTTTACTTACTATTTTATTTATTTATTTTTATAAATAGATTGGGACTAATCCTCAAGAAATTTTTTAACTTCCATCAACAATACACAAATGCCAAGATCTAAAAGACATAAGCTCAGTAGTTTATCCTCAACTAGATGCGGCAAAGACATCGACTGCAACATTTTTAACTATACGTACAATTCTTTCTGCACGGAATGATGATGTCAGTGTTATCAATACTACTACATTGAATATTTTTCCTAGTAAAACATATACTTATCTAGCAGCAGACAAGATGTCTGAAGATAATGAAATTGATCGTACTATAATAAATACATATCCCAATGAGTATTTAAATTCATTAGATCCTTCTGGGCTACCAGCTTTTAAGGTAGAGTTGTTGCCCTATAATGTTAGGAAATATTGCACCAAAAGATGGACTGTACAGTGGCACAAGATTGATGATTTCTAGATGCAATACTCGCATAATTGAAACTCAAATTTTAACTGGAGAAAAATTTGGCCACTTGGTATTCATACCACGGATATCCTTGACACTGTCTTCTTCAAAAATACCTTTCTGAATGACAAGACATCAATTTCCAGTTCGATTGGCATATGCCCTAACATTAATAAAACTCAAGGGTAATCTGTGAAATTTGTTGAAGTTGATTTGCGCACACTAGTGTTTAGTCATGAGTAACTGTACATGGCCCTATCTAGATGCAAATCTTTTGATTGTAAAAGTGTCCTTCCCAACGATGAACCAAATTCTACTATAAATATTGTTTATCTTGAAATTTTGTTATAGTGTTACTTATGGATCAAATCACTTTTGTCAAAAGGTACTTTATTTATTGATAAATTTGCTTCTATTGATTACAAATTATTGTTTTTAAAATATTTTACTATATATGTCAACTTTTGTAGGATTGGGTTAAAAAATATATGGAGCTCAAAAAGATAAATACAACTAGATTGCTTCAATGGGGATATAACAAGGTAGTTTCAATTTGAAAGTGTTTTGATATATATATATAGATTTTCTTTTATAAATATACTAACTTTTTTATTTTCATAAATTAGTAGATTGTCATGCATGCTCCTCACTGGGGATACATATAAGTTGATACAAAGACTTTTTGGAAAATGATGAGGCGCCCCTAGGAATTCTAAGAAAGAACAAGTTTGAAGATCATATTTATTTTTGTGAATACATATCCTAGCTACGATCCAGATTTTGTAAAGTTTCCTATCGATGTGAATTTTATTAGTTACAATAGTTTTGTAATGTCTTTTATCTATGTGAAATTTATAACTAAGTTTAGATATATGTTAGATAATATTCGTTTGAATTATTGGCTTATGCTATGAGTTTGTTTTTGTAAATGTAACACACTAGGTGATATAGTATTTTTTTTCTTTTTTTCTTTTTTCTTCCTAATATACTCTTGAATTAGGTTAAAGAAAACTAATCATATTTTTATTTGGTTGAATTTGAATTTTGTTTCCATATATATTTTTATCAGGAAGGGTGTTGCTTTTTTATTAAGTTGATCATTTATTTTCATATAGGATTGGATTGTATACATATTAATCTATTTAAATAATTGTTCATTGCACAATTTTTGTCTTTTTTTTTTTTTTTTTGTATTGCAAAGCATGGCTGGTGTGCTTTATTTATTTATCATTTTTTTTTCTATTGTGGAGCACTGATTGGTGTGCGTAATTTGTTATTTGTCATTTTTTTTGTATTGTAGAATATTGGTTGATGTGCTTAATTTGTTGTTTTGCGTTTTCTTTATATTACAGAACATTGGCAGGTGTGCTTAATTTGTTATTTGGCATTTTCATTATATTGCAAAGCACTGCCTGGTGTGCTTAATTTGTTATTTAGCATTTTTTTGGATTCCAAAGCACTGGCTGGTGTGCTTAATTTGTTGTTTATTTTTTTTTATTACAGAGCACTGGTTGGCATATTTCGTCTGATTTTTATTATATGTTTTTGTGTTGTGGGTCTTACATTTTGTTGTTTGTTTAAAAACTTATACTTTTGTTGTGCTTGAATTTTACGTAGCATTTATGTGTTCACTTTTCACTATTTCGTTTACCTATAAATTTTGAAAATTTATGTTTAAATTGATTTATTTACCAAGTAGCATATAATTTATTTATTTATTATTCATTTAATTTTCTACATAGTGAACTAACCACAAAACCATAAAAATTGGTAGATTTCAACCATTAGATTAAAATTGATGCAAACTATAGCCATGAGATCTCTCTTCTTTATTTCAACCAAAGCTCACTCTCTAAAAAAATATGGAATATAGAAATTTATTTGGGTACTATTATTGGCCAGGGTAACAAAGTGCTTATTTTCTGTTGCAAATTGTAGGTGGGTCAAAAACAAATACTACAATAGTAAATATTTTGTGATATGGTCTTTGTTTGTATTTGTGTCATCACTATTTTTACGTTTTTTCGTTTTCTTGGCCAGGATAATAATTGTATCATCACTATTTTCACGTTTTCTTGACAAATTGTAGCAATTTCCATCGCATTGCCTCTACCACTACTAATCATGGACACCACCATTTTTTGCCATTTAAATTTCTATTTGACAAACAAAAGCGCAACTATTTTTGCATTTGAAATTTGAGTTCAAATACTATATCAATCACAATGATATTATTGAAACTTGCTTATCGTTAAAAAATAAAAATTTCTAGCAAAACTTATTATTAAATTCAATTGGATAGTTTTTATATGTTTATTGTTAAGTTTGCAGTACAGACAAGGAGGGTCTAATTTTTTTTTATTAAGTTACATCTCTCTAAATTTTATAATTTTGCAAAATATTTAGATTGAGTGGATTTGAAAAGTGAAAAATATTGATTAAAATATTTAAAAAGTTCACTAAAAATAATAAAATACAAATTAAAAATTTAAAAACTATTTTTGAAAACTCCAAAACTAAGTAAGTTTTGAATTTTAAATTTGTAAAAATTAATTTTGATATATACAACCAAACAAAATTTTAAGTTTGACAAGCTCTTTTCACAAATCTGATTATAAAATTCATTTGAAAATTCAAAACCATACGATCATCTATTTATATTTTCATCTCAATTTTTTTTTTTTTTTTGGCAACAAATTGAACAAATTACATTTTAACCCAATAATTTTATATTCAACAATATTTTCACCGTGCCTTCAAGCATGGGTATACACTAGTGTATATATATAGGCGTTGGGGCAAAAAATTCATTTTTGAATTTTCTTTGCCCAACAGTCCAGATGCAAAAATATTATGTGACATACTTATTGAAAATGACTAAATTACCCATATATATCTATATAATAAGACATAATAGTTTTTAAAAATGTATCAAAATGTATCAGAGATACATTTCATTTGAATGGCTGAGATGATTCCTAATCAATATCTAACGGTTGAGATCAATTTTTTTCCTATCCAAACACTCTTTGCTCTCTCTCTCTCTCTCTCTCTCTCTCTCTCCCATATCTGCCCAAACATGTTCTCTTCAACTCCCTCTCTACACATTCTCTCTCACGTTCTCTCTTTAACTCCCTCTATGGTGGATCTCTCTCATTACCCATAATCTTCTTCAAGGTGTTGTAGTGCAGAGAAAAACATAGGTGTTATGTTCTAGTCTAAGATTGACCAATAGAGAAAGAGTAGATGCCACCGCTCACCACCGCCACCGCTGCTCATCATCATCGTCGCCATTGATCAACATCAATCTACTGCCAAAGCAACTCCGCGACTATCCACCACCATTGAAGAGAAAGATCAGCAAATAGCAAAAACCCAATTCAATATCGGCACCCATCCACCCTCCCTCTTCGCTAGCGACGCCGCTCTCAAACTCTACGAACTTACACTCGCAAGGTAAGATTAAGAATTGTTTCAGTGTTTTTTTATGTTGTGTTTCACTCGATTTCTGCCTCACCCCTTCTCTCTCTATTTTTGTTTTTGTAGCTATGTCTATTTTTGTGTTTCCCCAAATCAGAGGTATTTTTCTTCAGTTCCTCAGTTCTCTGTACTCGAAATTCTCCAAATCAGAGCTTTTTTGGACTTGCAATTTAGTAATGATTGAACTGTATTATTGTATACATACATACATACTGAGTCAAATTGGATACCGAGTCAATCCAATTTATGTTTCTAAGATTTAGGTTTGGGTTTGTGATTTTCATTAACTGGTTGGAGAAAATACCAGAAAACTAAACTATATTTTATGGATAAATGATGTAAAGAAAATGAGATACAAATAGATCAGGCTGAGGCACGGATATCTCGTTTTCTTTAAGGAGATCAAGCCCACTGCGGTAGGAAGAACCCAAATACCGATGCAGCAGTCACAACACTATGACTTGTCCCCTCCAGGATACAACAGCCCGACCACTTGTCGTATGGTTCAGGCCAACTCTGCACAAGATGGTGAACCCAAAGCTCCACCAATAAAAACACCCTTCTTTGCTAGTAATCTCTCTTGTATATAAAATAGGTGATTTTTATAGATAGAAAAGAGTAGACTATATATAGACTATAAGGACCTTACAGTTACACCAAAAGTAATGACCATTAAACAAGAAAATGGTTACACCAAAATAATGACCATTAACCAAGTTCATGAATTCTATTAACCTTCATTTATGACCAAGAGGTTACCAAAGTAATGAAAAGTTACCAAAGTAATGAAACCCCATTTATGAAAAAGATAAATCAATAAATAAATATAAGATATTAAAATGGTCCAACAATCCTCCACTCATTTTAATATCAACAAAGATAAAAGAGATTACCAAACAAAGATAGATTAATATGCATCATGAAGGTGTGCTCTGCATTGAACCTTCATTAGTGAAACAGCAACCTCTACTCCAGAGTCAGTAGTGGTCTCAGACTTGAACTATGACTGCTTAGGGGAAATAAAGAATTACTGCTCACACATAATAATCCAGGTGTTGACATGAGCTTTAATAGCTAGCACATTACGGCCTTATGCTTATCCCAGTTTTCATGAGCATATTTGAGAATAAGCCTTGTTTTCATAGAAAGCGGCCCCACTTTCATGCTCACATAGGTGAAATCTGTCAAGAATGTTCCTGTAATTTACACACCCCACTCAACAAGAGCTACAGAATTTCATTAAGAGTATAAAAACTCAACCCTCCAACATTACAGGATAAATGCACTTACATCATAGGGATGGATAACAAAATATTAAAGAGTGCATTTTTTACAACCACCATATGATTCGTTCTTCCCATTGAACCTAGTTACAGGATCTCTGGTCCCTAGGTTGGGTATCCTCATACATGGTTTATGATTTTATACGCTTCAAACCCATCCCCCTCGATGTATTCCAGACCCTATCTCTCGCCAAGGCCTTGGTTAACGGATCCGCAAGATTATCACAAGATCTTACATAATTCACAGTTATGATGCCATTACTCAAATAGGATCTCACATTACTGTGTTTCCTTCTAATAGGTCTGGATTTACCATTATAAAAATGATTGTTCACTCTACCAATAGCAGCAGTGCTATCACAACGAATTAACACAGGAGGAATTGGTTTTTCCCAAAAAGGAATTTCATGTAACAAATCTCTCAACCAATTTGCTTCCTCACATGCTGAAGCTAACGCTATAAGCTCAGCTTCTATTGTAGAATTAGCAATTATCGTCTGTTTTTTAGACTTCCAACATATAGCACCACCACCCAAGGTAAAAACAAAACCCGAGGTAGAGAGAGAATCACCTGACAAAGTGTTCCAATCGGCATCACTATATCCCTCAAGTACCGCAGGATACTTGTTATAAAGCAAACCATAATTTTTGGTTCCAGATAAATATCTCATAATTCTTCCCATGGCTAGCCAATGATCTCGACTTGGTTTGCTAGTAAACCTACTAAGTACTCCAACAGCATATGCAATGTCAGGTCTAGTACAGTCAGTAGCATATCTCAAACTACCAATCATGCTAGCATATTCCTTTTGATTAATCACTTCTTTTTCATTTGTTACAACAGATAAGTGTATGCTCGCATCAAAAGGAGTAGCAACATGTTTACAGTCTAGAAAATTATATTTCTTTAAAATTTTCTCAACATAATGCGACTGATCAAGAAAAATGCCATCCTTAGTCTCGGTAATTTTAATTCCCAAAATAAAATTGGCTTCACCAAGATCTTTCATATCAAAGTGGCTATTAAGCATATTTTTAGTCTCATTTATAATATGCAAATTAGAGCCAAAGATAAGTAGATCATCCACATATAGGCTAATAATCACATGTGCATTCTCACAAGTTTTATAATATATGCACTTATCACATTCATTAGTCTTATAGCCATTATCAAGCATGCAGGAATCAAATTTCTCATGCCACTATTTAGGAGCTTGTTTTAAACCATAAAGGGATTTAGTTAGCTTACACACTTTGCTTTCTTGGCCAGGCTCCACAAAGCCTTCGGGTTGGTCCATGTAAATCTCCTCATCTAGATCTCCATTTAAAAATGCTGTTTTTACATCCATTTGATGAATTTTTAAATCATGAATTGCAGCCACTGCAATCAACAGTCTAATGGATGTAACTCTAGTAACCGGAGAAAAAGTATCAAAGAAATCAAGATCAACTTGTTGCTTAAAACCTTTAGCGACAAGCCTCGCTTTATATTTATCTATAGTTCCATCCGGTTTAAGTTTTTTACGAAGGACCCATTTACACCCGATAGTTTTACAACCTGGAGGTAAATCCACTAACTTCCATGTTTTATTTGAAAGTAGTGAGTCTATCTCATCATTTACAGCCTCTCTCCAGAAAATAGCATCAGGTGATGATAAAGCTTCTTGCACCGTATGAGGAATTTCTTCCACATTGTAAAGATAATAGTCAGGCCCAAAATCTTTTTCAACTCTAGCTCGTTTACTTCTTCTTGGTTGGATTTGAAAATTTTCTTTTTCTTGAAAAACTTGAGAAGGAGTAGAAGAGCTAGGCATAGATAAAATATTTTCAGATATTATTTGACTCCCACTATTTCTAGATTTGAAAGGAAATTTATTTTCATGAAAAATAGCATCACCTGATTCAAAAATAATATTATTTTCCATATCAAAAAATCTATAAGCTATACTATGCAACGCATATCCAAGAAAAGCACAGGTGGTAGCTCGTTCACCCAATTTAGGTCGTTTAGGATCTGCAAGCCTCACAAAAGCTAAACAATCCCAAACCCTCAAATAACCTAGATTTGGTTTATGCCCCCGCCACAACTCATAAGGGACGATTTTAGTCTTTTTGTGTGGCACTCTATTTATCACATGGCAAGCTGTCAAAATAGCCTCATAGTAATAATCATCAAATTAATCAGCAAGGAAATTTAAGAGATAAAATTGACATTTATACTTATCTGTATTGTAGGAAGCCACTTTTGCTTCATGTGCCTCATAGTCTTCATCATTCATCTCCTCAGTTGGGATTTTGTTTGGATTCTTTTCAGTAAGAACATATGCAACTTTCAAAAGGCTAAGGTAAAAAAGAACTTTTCCTTTCCACCTCTTAAAATGAACTCCTTTGAACTTGAAAGGCTTGTTGAGATCTCCAATTCCATCATTGGTTTTTTCTGGTACTTGTTCCATGTTTGATCTCCTTAAAATTGTTGGAGAAAATACCAGAAAACTAAACTATATTTTATGGATAAATGATGTAAAGAAAATGAGATACAAATAGATCAGGCTGAGGCACGGATATCTCGTTTTCTTTAAGGAGATCAAGCCCACTGCGGTAGGAAGAACCCAAATACCGATGCAGCAGTCACAACACTATGACTTGTCCCCTCCAGGATACAACAGCCCGACCACTTGTCGTATGGTTCAGGCCAACTCTGCACAAGATGGTGAACCCAAAGCTCCACCAATAAAAACACCCTTCTTTGCTAGTAATCTCTCTTGTATATAAAATAGGTGATTTTTATAGATAGAAAAGAGTAGACTATATATAGACTATAAGGACCTTACAGTTACACCAAAAGTAATGACCATTAAACAAGAAAATGGTTACACCAAAATAATGACCATTAACCAAGTTCATGAATTCTATTAACCTTCATTTATGACCAAGAGGTTACCAAAGTAATGAAAAGTTACCAAAGTCATGAAACCCCATTTATGAAAAAGATAAATCAATAAATAAATATAAGATATTAAAATGGTCCAACAGGTTATGATTCCCATTCGAAGCTCAAACTTGAGCAACAATGGAAAAGAAAAAGCAAAGTGAGTGGTCTGTTTTTTGTTCCATTGTGTTTGTGCACTCTGATTTTTGTTCAATTGTGTTTTCTCTTCTCAATTGATTGGTTTATGCGCTGATTTTTCTACTTTGGGGGAAAAGATGTGGAAAACAATTATTTTTGGTCCTAAAATTGTTTTCTGTGAGAGAAAGTTAAGAATCTTTTTTGGTCCTTTTTCACATTTTGATAGTAGGAACAGTAGTCCCTTTAAGATTGCCTTGGCTTTATTTCTATTTCAAAAAAAAAAATGAAACTGGTTGCCCATGATGATAGGTGGTGGGAAATTATCCTTTATTTGCTTGATGGGAAATTGTATTTGCCTCTCTATTTTTGAGTTTGGTTTATGCTGATACATGTGTGGTTTGCCATGAATTTCTATTGTCTATTACACCTTTTACTCACCAACTCTTTGACACAATGCCTAAATGAAAAATTCACCACAGACCAATTACAACATGCTGAAATTATAAATCCCCCTTTAACCCTCAATTATGTTCATTATTTCATTTCATTATAGCATGTCTAGAGAGAGAATTCAACGTTAAATCATATAAGAAAACTTCCTTCAAAATATAATTTAACTTTTCTATCCCCTTAGTTTTCTTCATAGATGTAACACCCCAAATTTCTAGCCCAAATGATAATACAACAATCATGGCTCTTTCAAGGAAAACCGAATATAAATCTCCAAACTTACATTACATGATACAGTAGCTCTTCATGCAACAATACATTAATCCAACAATAAGTAAATAAACAATAAATACCCCCAAAGGTTTACAAGTTTCCACGGCTTGAGTCTGGTTACACAAAACAGTTATTCAAACCCACGCACATACAGACCTTGGCTTATACACAGAATCACGGCAAAATGAGAGTCTCATACTCTCAACACACATTTCCTCGCCTTTAGTTAGGCGGCATCATTACATTTTTCCCTGCACAAAAATCTCGTAGGGTAAGCATAAAGCCCAATAAGAAATCATTAACAAAGTATATACATTTTATACAAGTCTCAAGAGATGAAATGCACATGCCATGCTATGCCCCTTTGAAAGAAAATCACATCTTCATCTTTGAAAACCATCATGCTCAATGATGTCATGCAATTTCAATTCTTTAAAACTTAACAATTCATTTCAAGAGCGGTAAATACGACTTTGGTAATCCCTAGGTCGGTGTCTGCAAGTAGACTATACAGGTACTACCAATTTGTCATTTTTACCAGCATTAACTGGAAGGCTCGACACCTATAATTTGTCATTTTTACCAGTATTAACTGAAAGGCTCGACACCTATTCAATTTCATCTACACCACCTGTCAAGACTTACCACCGTATTTACCCCGAAACCAATTCATGGAAACTTGTTTCTCAACATTCTTTTCTCAATGCAAGTTTTCAAATCAACTTTCAAAGTTTAATGTAATCGAATGAATTGATATGCCAATGCAACAATGATCAATGCAATGCAACAATTCTTCCATTTTCAATTCTTTACAATTTCACAAGATGAATATAAATACTTTTGTTACAATTCATCATCTAAGGAATAACACAATTCCCTCTTCTCAAGTATTCTCAATAATTAGTCATTTCAAGACTAGTTCAACATTTTGAACAACAATTTTCAAAATGAACAACAATTCTCATATTCCATGAAATTCATCATTTATATAAATATAAATAAGAAATTTTCCAACATCCATTTATTTTGACATACAAAATAAATATAACAACATCATCCATGATTTCTCAACATCTATTTAAAACTCCTATTTTCTAGTTTTTCTTACCAAAATTATTCATCTCCAAAACATTTGAAGAAATCTCACCAAAAACATCTTTCTTTAATCAACATAGTTCAAAACCCTCAATTTCTATTTTAAAAGGATCAAGTGGTAAACCCGCTTTCAAAATTACTCTTTTTGTTGAATCAACAATCAATTTTTCAAAAGCAATCAAAGGATAATTTCGAAAATCATCTAGATCTTGCAAAAATATATATATAACTCAAAGAAAATCCCTACCTCAAGTTTTAAAGAAAGATTGAGATGAAACCCCAAAATTTACGGTGTCGAAACTCGATCTCCACCGCACACAACGAATCCCTCGAGGAGATAACCAACTTTGGTGAAGAACTTAGGCCTAAATCCCAGTGGATTTGGAGAAATCAAAGAGAGATGGTGGCTTCTAGAGAGAGAAGCTACAGATTTAGGATTTTTGAGTGAAAAGGAGATCAAAAAATAAAGCAAAACGGCGCTGTTGGAAACTGATATACACCAGGCTCACTCAAGCAAAGGAGTTCTCGCTCGAACGACTAGACACAAAAAGGTCGCCTCGCTCGAGCACAAGAAGCGTCGCTCGAGCATAGAATGCAAAGCTTCAGGTCTGCCACCAACGCAAACGCACGCTCGAGCGCAAGAAGTCTCGCTCGAGCGAAGAAACAATTTCACAAGGCTCACTCAAGCGCAAGAAGCCTCGCTCGAGCAACGAAGCAGATTACACAAGGTTCATTCAAGCACAAGAAGCCTCACTCAAGCGAAGAAGCCAAAATCTAGGCAATAACATTCTAGACCAACTAACGACCAACCTGTTCCAAACACGCCCAACATAATCCAAAACTCAAATACAAAGAGTTAAAGGAAGAAAACAAGACATAGACAACAGTATACAATCACGGAATCCAAGTCCAAAAAACAATAAATGTCGAGATAAAATCGGGATTGTTATAGTAGAGCTTTATTTCATTGGTCATTTGTTCTATATGATGCTACTTAGGATGGCTTATTATTGGTATGACTTGATTGCCATGTGGATGATAGTTATATGATGAGCAGCAATGTTTATATCTCAGTTGAAGTTGATTTCCTTGGCAGAAACTTTTATCACTTCCAAGAATATTTTGAAACAATATCCTCTCCTAAAAAAGAAAAAGAAAAAGAAAAATGATGAATCAAAGATTCATTTGGTCTTATTTGTTGAAGTTGAAAAATTACTTAGAGGTACTGTTGTTTCAATTCTATGACATGTAAACTTAAGCAAGGTCAATGAGTTAATTTCATGATGCTTTCAAGTAAAAGGGTCTGCCTTTAGACAATACATGTGAAAAATAAACATTGATGTATTGATTACTCATTGGTAGTGTCAGTGAACAGTAAAATAACATGAGCAACTAGCAGCAAAAGAATTAGATATATTGCTGATAGACACAAAATTAAATTAAAAGGAAGATCGAACTTGCAAATATATGGCTCAAACAGGGAGAGTTGTTATTTTCTTTGAGTTTTGTAGAGTGTATAATATCAGTAAAATTGTTACAAATTCTCTAAAAAGAAAAATATTTCAATATATTTTTTTCAATGTCTTTATCAGAAAATGACATAAACTTCACAAATTTCAACATTATACTCATAAATTATAATTACATTTTGATCTTAAAATTATTTATACCGTGTCTATAGACACGGACATACACTAGTATATATAAAAAAAATTTATCAGCCAGAAGAAAATTTATTGACTCACTAGTATATATAATATGTGGCGGTGTTTGGGAACTTGGCTTTTGGGTTTTTTTTTTGTTTTTTTTTTCACTACAAGACAAATGTTTTACAAAATCAAAAAAAATAAATCCAAACAAAATATCACATCAAACTCTATAATCATTTCACTTTTTCTCTCACAAACATCACATTCAATCACAAAAAAACCCAACTATCTTCCCAAATATACAAAAAAAAAAAAAAAAAAAAAAAATCTCCAATAATATCTTACAACCTAAAAAACTTACAAAAAAAACTCACTTCACAAACACCCACATAATATGATATTCGTCTATGATATTGACTCAAAATCATTGCCCAAAGCCAAACCTTTTCTCTCTCTCACTCTCTTCATTTTCTCTCTCTTCCATCACCACCGTCGAACTCCTTCGGCACCACAGCCATCCCGCCTCCCGCTCTCTCGCTCCTCCTCCTCCTCCTCTTCCTCTTCCTCTTCCTCTTCTCTCTCATCTGGTGACTCCTCTGTCTTCCATTGTTTCAAATTGTCCGAAATCCTAAACGATCCGATGGCCGATCCACGACACCAACACCATCTTCTCCCTCCTCGTTGATGACTCTAACCCCCCCTCTATGGTCGTCGGGAAGCTTTGAAGCAAGGATCACTGGAGAAGTCTAAATAGATTGCGTGCGTCATCTTCTTCGGGAACACCGTCTTCCTCCAACACTTCCACCATCTTCTTCGCCTCACGCACCATTGCCTCTGCCAACTGTTCCACCTGCTATGGTTCCAGCGTCGACTCCAAGCAAGAAGCCAACATCTCCGTCGTCTTCTTCCATGCTATTAAGTCCTCCGTCGTCGCCGATGGGAGCGCCGACACCGTCTTTCCCGACTACATTGCCTGCACCATCTACTTTCAATCAGGTACGTGGTGTTTTTTTAGGTTCGCTTGTTAATGACGTTTTTTCTATCGTGCACCTAAGTGTATTAAGCGCTCGATTTGTTCAATTGAGTATAGATCTGAACATTTTAGCTAATGCCATTGCGTTTATAGTAACAGATCAGAAATCTAAGATCCCAAAATAAGCTAAATAGTTTGTGTGCGTACCGGATACCGCACTAGATGAAAGTGGATCAGGACTCCGCACTCAGTTGGACTATCTAGGGAATGAGGTCCCTACAACAAAAAGCACCATAAGAGTTGCCCGGCCAGGGTTGGCCGGATAACCCCTCCGGTGTTAGAATAAGTGATCGGAGAAGAAGTGTAAAGAGTTGAGTATGTAAGTAAGTGAGATTCAGCTTGGATCAGTTCAGTTACCTTCAATGTAAAGTTCATGTAGTATATATGGGGTTCCTTGCTTGCTCAAGATGGTTTCCTGGAGCTCTGGTGCTGCCGAATTTCCTTTTAGCATTGCCCAAGGTGGGGGATCACCTGGTAGTTGTCATAGAATGCATATACTCATTGTAGTCATGTTGATAACAGACTTCATTCTTCTGGTTTAACAGCTTCCGTGATTCCCGATGTGGCAACTTGCACATGCACATAGTCACAACTTCCACGTTTCTCTGGGAGGCTCCCTCAACTCGGTACCTTCGTGCCCCAGTTCAGCCCTAAACGAGGCTTCTGTTAGGATGGGCTGGTCTATTTGGATATCTTTGTATAGGCTCAGCTCACTTTAGTTCGGCCCATAGATTAGTTCTTGCAGCTCGGCCCAGCCCAGCATCGCGGCTAGACTAGCTTTTCCACTGCGGGTTGGGCCCAAGTGCTTGAGGACTTGGGTAGACTGTTGATCATGAAGTTGGGCTTAGTTGGGTTGCCCACATGCTCATCTAACCCATTTGGATTTGGGCTTGGGTAATTGGACTGGCCCAAGCCTTGGGTCCGACCCATTTCTTATTTACCCCATTCAATTTGTATTTTTTAGATTATATAGAGAGTGGTTTGTATTTTTGAGATTCATTGTTGTTATTAATGATATAACTTGCATTTTATCAGCTCTGATTTTCAGGAATGGTGGATTTGGGATTCAGAAGAGCTCATTTGTCTAGTAATACTCAGATCCGCCACCATCATCTCTAGATTTGCTTATTCTATTTCTTTGATATCTCATTCATTGTTGTTTTAGCTGTTCAATGCCTAAAGAGAGGAAGAACAAGAAACAGAGAGAGAGAGAGAGAGTTGTGTTTGTGTTTGTGTTTTTTTTTTTTTTTTTTTTTGGTTGTTGTTGTTGTTTTTGTTGATGAAGAAGAATAAACAGATTATTGTTGATGATGATGAAGAACAAACAGATTGTAACAAATAATAAAATTTAAACAAATTAAATTCAACAAATAGAGAGAGAAAAGAAAAGAGAGACGTAAAAAATTAATAGATAGAGAGAGAAAAAGAGAAGTGATAAGAATAGATAGAGAGAGAGAGTTTGAAAATTGTGTGTATTTGAATGAATAGAAAAAAAAAATTAGTTATAAAAATTCAACAATAAAAAAATTTCAACATATAAGTTAAAAGAAAATTCAACAAATAAAAAAAAATTAAGAATAAAGCTTGAGACCTCTAATTAGAGGTGTCACTAGTGATGTGGCAGTGGGTCCCACCCACTGCCACAGTGTGTGCTGTGTCTTTTTTCTTTTTTCTTTTTCTTTTTTTCATTTCTACCTCACTAATGGTGGATTTAGAGCTTAATATTTAGCGTTCTAAATCATTACTGAAAAATTAAACAAATAGAAAAAAAAAATTGAATAGATAGTCAAAAAAGTCAAACAAATAAAAAAAAATCAACATATAAATTAAAGGGTAAAATTAAAAATAAAATATCCTTTGAGAGCAATGAAAGGATTTTTTACTAAATTATTTTACAAATGGTGAACTTCTCATCAACAAAAAAATATTCACTAAATCTAATAACTTATACCTTCTATACCTTAGATTTTTCAACTCGTCTTTCTCTCTCTCTCTCTCTCTCTCTCTCTCTCTCTATATATATATATAGAGCCAGAATTTTAGTTACAAGTCTAATATGAAATTTAAATGAATTCAAAATTATAAGGGACAATTGCAAAAATATATAATTTCAAAATAATTGCGAAGAGGTGGAGGTACAAAACTTGGTTGCATAGTCTAATGCATAAGTTTTTTGTACTTCCATAATATTATAATTATTTTATACTAGTGAAAACTCGTGTTATGCACAGGATGTAAAAAAAAAAATTATAAAATATTTTTATATAAAATAATATAAATAGTTAGATTTTTTATGTAAATTATTAAAATAAAAAAATATTGAAACATACAATTTAAGTTTCATAATTTATGTATTAATTTTTAATTTGTCACAATTTCAGTCATTTAACTTTCAATCTCCTTGTTAGAGTTGTAAACTAGGATAGTTCAACGCAAACAACTCAAGTTAGCTTGGAATGTTTTAAAGATTAAGCAACATAATTTTTTATTTTGGTGAGGACTTATGTAATCGTCAAAAATTTGAATAAATTTGAGTGGACTTGAGTAGAGATACCAAATAACTTGAGCAATTGAAATAAAATTGTATATATAAATATATAAAATTACCTGCTAATTTATTTTTTAATAGTAGGTAAGATTAATTAAAATTTTAATAGTAATGAATAAAAGCAAAAGCAATATGCTTAAGTTTTTTTAATAATTTTTTCTTCATGTTTAAAAAATACACCTTTTAAAAATGATTATTGAATAAGTTGATATTAAAAAATAGGATTAATTACATCAATTGTCCTCCTATTTTTCTCAAAGTTTTAGTTTGGTCCTTATTCTCTAAATTTTGTCAATTTGATCCGGAACTTTCTTATTTGTTCCAATTTGATCCTTACAACCTTTCTAAGGTTTTCTTTATTATACTCTAGCCCCTTAAGTTTTGATGTATTATAAAATTGTTTGTTTGTTTGGGTTTTTTTTTTTTTTTTTTGGGTCAAAATATGTATTAAATTTTAACAATAGCTTTGTTATTATAATATTTTTAAGTTGTTTGATCTTAGGCCCACTATATATGCCTCCAAATTGAGACTAATTTATTAATAAATCTTGCAAAACTGCTCTTTGGAATTCTACACTTGCCTTTTTCTAAGGCTATTTGCAATTTTCTAGCTATAAAATCACTATGGACTGTCCAGATGGATAAAATTTTATCTGTTTAACTAATTTTTTAATTCAAAAATATATGTTAAACTACTATTTATTTCGGATCTTATTTTTGCAATTAAAAGCATACGGAGGATTGAAACAAGCTTAACCTAACATTTTAAGACTCGATACATTAACTACAAAATAGATAAATCCTTTCGCTAATTAATCAAACTTTTGTGATGATAAGTTATTTATATTATAGGCTTATGGACTAAATTGATTTGAAATTGAAACTTAAGGGACTTAATTGACACAATTGGAACTACAGGGAGTAAAATGAAACATATGTCAAATTTGAAGGACTATGACTATAATTCACCCTAAAATATATATATATACTAGGGTATACCCGTGCCTGAAGGCACGGTGACCATTAATTGAATATAAAATTATTGGGTTAAAATGTAATTTATTTAATTTGTTTTTCAAAAAAATTTGAGGTAAAAATATAAATAGATGATCCGTATGGTTTTAAATTTTCAAATGAATTTTATAATTAGATTTTTGAAAAGAGTTTGGTGTATTGTAGTGTTCTTGTTTATGTAACTCACTTGCAATTTGTAATAGAAAATAAGCATTTTATTATCCTAGCCAATAAAAGTACCCAAATAAATTTCTATATCCACATTTTTTTCAATAGTGAGTTTTGGTTAAAGTAAAGAATGGTTTTAAATTTTCAAATGAATTTTATAATTAGATTTTTGAAAAGAGTTTGGTGTATTGCAGTGTTCTTGTTTATGTAAACTCACTTGCAATTTGTAATAGAAAATAAGCATTTTATTATCCTAGCCAATAACAGTACCTAAATAAATTTTTATATCCACATTTTTTTCAATAGTGAGTTTTGGTTAAAGTAAAGAAGAGAGATCTCAAAGCTATAGTTTTGCATCAATTTTAATGTAATGGTTAAAATCTACCAATTTTTATGGTTTGGTGGTCAGTTTATTGTGTAGAAAATTAAATAAATGAAAAATAAATAAATTGTATGCTGCTTGGTGAATAAATCAATTTGAACATAAATTTTATAAATTTATAGGTAAACGAAATAGTGAAAAGTAAACACATAATTGTTACGTAAAATTCAAGCACAATAAAAGTATAAGATTTTAAACAAACAACAAAATGTAAATCCCATAATACAAAAACATCTATATAAAAATCAGACGAAATACGCCAACCAATGCTATGCAATAGAAAAAAATAAACAACAAATTAAGCACACCAGCCAATACTTTGCAATACAAAAAAAAAATGCCAAATAACAAATTAAGCACCCCAGCCAGTGCTTTGCAATACAAAAAAAAAATGTCAAATAACAAATTAAGCACACCAATCAATGTTCTGTAATACAAAGAAAATGCAACACCCTTCCTAATACAAAGATAACCAAATAAAAATATGATTAGTTTTGTTTAACCTAATTCAAGAGCATATTAGGAAGAAAAAATATCTAACATTTACAAAAACATATATCACCTAGTGTGTAACATTTACAAAAATAAACTCATAGCATAAATCAATAATTCAAATGAAAATTATCTAACATACATCTAAACTTAATTATAAATTTCACATAAATAAAAGGCTTTACAAAACTATTGTAAGTAATAAATTTCATATCGATCAGAAACTTTACAAAATATGGATCATAGCTAGCATATGTACGCTTTTCACAAAAATAAATATGAGATTCAAACTTGTTCTTTCTTAGAAATCCTAGGAGCGCCTCATCACTTTCCAAAAAGTCCTCGTATCAACTTGTATGTATCCCCAATGAGGAACATGCACGACAATCTATTAATTTATGAAAATAAAAAAGTTAGTATATTAGCAAATAAAAAAGTTATATATCAAAACACTTTCAAATTAAAATTACCTTGTTACATCCCCATCGAAGCAATCTAGTTGTATTTATATTTTTCAGCTCCATATATTTTTTAACCCAATCCTACAAAAGTCGACACATATAATAAAAAATATTTTTAAAATAACAAATTTATCAATAAATAAATTGTACCTTTTGACAAAGTTTTTCTTGGAGTTGATAAAGGTTACAATTATTTTTTAGGAAATGTTAAAGAGAGCTAAAAATACTTTGTTTGAGTGTACAGAAAACAAAGAGCACACAAAAAAAATTGACAACACAGTTTATATTTTTTAAAATATACATGATCAATGTTTACTTAAACAATATGATTGGCTTTGTTTTACTTGATAAATATTTTTTTAAAGATGTTGAATATATACCATTGGACATGCGTTTTCCTTTCCTTTGTCAAAAGAAGTTGCCTTTTCTTTTCCTTTAGACATTGCCTTGGCCTTTTCCTTTTCCTTTGCCTACCAAAAATAAATAAAATTTATTCAGAATACGAAAAAGAATATGTATTTATAGAATTTATTAAGATTACGAAAAAAGAACATTTTGAACTTGATATTTATACTTACCTTAAAATTGCGGATAATATTAAGATTGCACTCATCACGAATAACAACACCGATATTCCTAGTCTCATGGAGCAATGGGTTTGCATGAGTAGGCCTACAAATATTTGTTGTGTAGAAAATAAAATTTGTTAAATAAAATCTTAACAATAAGAATATGTATTTGTAGAATTAAATACAATACTTTACCAATTCCTTTGTGAAGCTAAAGATGTGCTTGGCGAAGGTAGATGTGTAAACATTACTCCTTTCTGAGCCGGTAGAGTATTAGTTGTGCTAGGTAGAATCAATTCTCTCAATCTTTTTCATTCACGTCGCGAACGTTGTCCCAATTGATATGAAGAGCTTGCCTTATCATTTCTTTCGCGTTCTCGCCGTGCACGTTGAACCAATGCAGCTTTCGATATAACATTATTGTTATGTGCCTAAAACATGAAGATTAATTTCATAAGATGCCTAAATTTTATCATCTACTATTTTATACTTTTCTCTTCATTTTTTATTTCTATTAATTTATTTTATCTTAATTCCTTTTCCTCCTGATATTTTGTAAAAAAATTGAAAACTTTTTCACTCTGTATCCCTCCTCCCCTCATTCCTTTTTTATTCTCTTGTCAATAGCAAAAAGCCAAAAAGGAATAATAATAATTTAAAACAAATATAATGTTTTTTGTACAAATCTTATTTTAGTATGCTTCAAAAAAAACATTTCACAAATTTATATGAAACTGTTTACTATAAGAACAGTATATGTCACTACGCAAGTAGTATGTCAATTTTACATTTAAAAATAAATAAATAATCAAGGTTCATGGTCCAAAATAAATATTTCAAAAAAAGAACTTTAAATGGAAATGTTGAAGAGCCATACTACTGAACATGCATTTTCCTTTTCCTTGCCCGAAACGGTGGTCTTTTCATTTTTCTTCAACAATGCCTTGGCAATTTCCTTTTCTTTTGCCTACAAAAAAAAAATATAAAAAATTTAAAGAACCTGGATTAAATTGTAGAAAGCTAAAGAACCTTGATTTCCTTTTAAATTGTAGAAAGTTTTTAAAAAATCTATAAATAAGAATATACGGTGTTTTGAATGAAAAAAAATCTATATAATTAAATTGGGCCTACCTCTCGAACACGGATGACATTAAGGTCACGCTCATCACGGATAACAACATTAACATTTCTTTCTTGAAGAAATTGGACCTAAAATACAAAAGAATTAGAGGTAAAAAAAATAAAAAAATTATACATGTAAGAAAATGAGTAAAAGGAATCAGTATTACAGTTCGACGTAGGTCTTCATCCATCTGTAAATTATAAGAAAAGAGAATTTTGTTATAAGGAATTAGATAAAAAAAAAATTATGAAAAGAAAAGAAAATTGACTTTTGCTTATAAGAAAAATGTTTTTTTTTTCAAATAAATAAAAAAGAAAACAACTTATGTGACCAAATATAGTAATGTTGTCCATAATTAACGGTTGAAGGTCAATGGTGTCTCAACCTGAAAGTGCTTGGTTATGTAAATTTGACAAAGATAACTGTATGAAGGCAAAATGAGGTTTACTAATTGCCATAAAGAAAAATTAATCGCTACAAAATTAACAACCTCCTAACATATTTTAGTTAACAACCTAGTTTAAGAAGTTCATTTGTGCATGAATATCACAGATGGAGAAATTCACCTACTACAGGATAGAAGGAAAATTACATTAAAAAGGATAGAAGAAAAATTAAATACTCTCATAGAAATCTTCATAATTTTTCTCTATTGACCAAAATGTAGAACTATAGCAATACATGATTTTGTGATTGATTCTATATAGCAACTTTGCACTGACAAAGGTTAATTCTTATGGATTGTATTGCCCATTTTTCCTACTAACAACTAAGTAAAGTATAAAAAAAAATATAAATTATACTAATGAATAAAATTTTAGCAAAACTTAATTACAGAAATTTAATTACTAAATTTGTGTTTTAAAATGTGAAAAAAAATAAGTAAAAAACTACAATAATAATTTATAAAAGGGCTCACCACACTGTAACTGAAAAATTTAATGATCTGTATAATTGCAAATGCCTTTTTCAAAAAAGTATACTACACAGTAACTTATTTACTCCAAGGAGTAATACTCTCATAAAAATCATTAAAAAGTTAGTAAAACAAATTTTTAAAATAAGTTTAAGTTTTTTCAAAAGTCCTGATGAACATCTAAAAAGTCTTTTTTTTGTTTGAAAAATTCCATAAATAAAATTGAAACAGGAAAATAAACTGGACTCTTTTTAAAGAGAGAGAAGCCTAAACATTTTAAAAGCAAATTAAAAACAATTCACTAAAAGCAAAAAAAATAAGAGTCATCAAATAAAAAGGATTAACTTTTTAATATTCCCTTTTCCTTTCAATCAACAAATTCCCTTCAAATCCTAAATCCAAATACAACCTTAAAAAAAAAAAAAAAAGACCTATTGCAATTCGAAGACCAAACATTCTAGGAGAGTTTATTCATTAATCCAGAATATTCATTAACCTACTGCAATTCGAAAAAGAAAGCAAAGAACTAATAAAGAATTGCAATGCAGAGACTAAATATGTATTAAATTTTAACAATAGCTTTGTTATTATAATATTTTTAAGTTGTTTGATCTTAGGCCCACTATATATGCCTCCAAATTGAGACTAATTTATTAATAAATCTTGCAAAACTGCTCTTTGGAATTCTACACTTGCCTTTTTCTAAGGCTATTTGCAATTTTCTAGCTATAAAATCACTATGGACTGTCCAGATGGATAAAATTTTATCTGTTTAACTAATTTTTTAATTCAAAAATATATGTTAAACTACTATTTATTTCGGATCTTATTTTTGCAATTAAAAGCATACGGAGGATTGAAACAAGCTTAACCTAACATTTTAAGACTCGATACATTAACTACAAAATAGATAAATCCTTTCGCTAATTAATCAAACTTTTGTGATGATAAGTTATTTATATTATAGGCTTATGGACTAAATTGATTTGAAATTGAAACTTAAGGGACTTAATTGACACAATTGGAACTACAGGGAGTAAAATGAAACATATGTCAAATTTGAAGGACTATGACTATAATTCACCCTAAAATATATATATATATATATTTTTTATAATAGCATAAAATAATTTAATTATAATAAAATTAAATTTCTTACAAAATAAAAGTATTTGGATAAAAAAAAGTAAGAAAAAAAATTTAGAATAATATTATCATTTAATCTGAAAATAATTCTACATAACCAATAAATGATCATCTATAATCCTCAATTTTTTTTTTTTAAAAAAAATTTCACAAACCAGCACTTTTAATAGAAAAATAACATTATTTATATTTGTTTTAACAAAAGTCACTTTTTAGCCAATTGAGCAAAAAAAATTCATTTTTTATTTTAGTTTGTTTAATTGACAACTCAGATTAAAAAAATTAATGCTTGTTTCCACTTTTCAAAAAATATTTTTCAGAAAATTCTACTTTCTTATTTTCTGTGTTTTTTTATTTTTACTGAATTTTTTTAATATTTTAAGCAATTTTTTTACTTTTTAGACACACCTAACATAAATACACCTAAAAAGTAAAAAAATTATTAAAAAATCTTTTAAAAATTCACTAAATACCAAAAATACAAAAAAAAATACAAGAATTCATTACATTTTTTGTATTTTTATGTATTTATTAATTTTTTAAAATATTTTTTCACAATTTTTTTACTTTTTAGATACATCTAAGTAAGGTGCATCTAAAAAAGTAAAAAAAAAATGTTTAAAATTTAAAAAATATTCACTAAAAACAAAAAAATACGAAAACCAAAAAAGTCAATTTTCAAAAAACTTAATCCAGAAAATTCAAACAAAACACACTGATTCAGGATCTATTATATTTCGCAAGTGCTAAAAAAGTCTATATGAACAATAAGGAAAGTGTTTTCTTTTTTTTTTCAAACAAATTAAGAAAAATGTTTGAGACCTAAAAAAAACAGTTTGACGATCCTGCTGTGACTTCACAACGATATATGTGGTGCCTCGGTAGAGGCTTTTTCTGAGTTTTTTTCGATAATGCAACTCGTTTGTATTGTAAGATTCGTCGAGTATACTCACCAAAAAAAAAAAAAGATTCATCGAGTATATCATTCATACAAAAAAAATCAAGTTAATCAGAGATCTACAACCCCATGATCATATTCAAACTGTTTTACAAAAATTATCAAGATAATGTTAATCGTTTATTTTTTAAAAAACAAATGTGTTCTCGTTATAAAGTTATAAATTTTCAATCAATTTAATTTTTTGCATGGATACGAACCCTATAATGTAAATGGTTCGGATTATTGAAAAAGACTTGAAAAAGCTTCCACCAAGGCACCACAGATCGTGGTTTGGGAAGTACTAGATTAGTATATTTTTTGACTTTTTACGAAAAAAAATAAAATATGGATTGGGTTTAAAATGATGTGGTAGAAAGGTGATGTAACTCAAATAAGATGATTATGATTTAAATAAGATAATGTGCTATTTTAGCACATGCCAAACAAGCACTTAGTCACAACAACATTCCTTGGTCCACAAAAAACACCCATAATTGTACCCACAATGATGTGGTATGATATGCATTAATTCTGGATTTGTTATACACTCAATGACATGAGCCAACTCAATTGCCACATCATTGCAGGTGAAAAGGATTATAGTATTGCTGGAATAATAAATTATCATGTGTAACTCCCATTTTTTTTATTTTAGCAAAAATTACTTTTAATATAAAGTAATAGAAAAATAATGTTTATTTCTATTTGATTTGATTTTAGCAAAAATTACTTCTTAACTATTTAAGCCCAAAAAATTTTTTTATTTTATTTTAATTTGTTTAATTGACAATTGAGATAAAAAAAAATAAAATAAAATAATAACAGAATCCACCATCACCATGTTTGGCAAGTGTTAAAAAAGTTATTCATTTTCTTAATATATTTTTTTGTTAAAAAAAATATTTGTATTGAAAAGATTTATTGTTCAAGTCCATACAGTTTAAAAGGATATATCTGTAATTTTTTTTATAAAATTTAAAACAAAAAATAAAAATATAAACTTTTAATAATGATTAATAATTTGAACACATATATTTAATAACATATTATGTTTAGACCAATAATATTATAACACATCATTATGACACATGTGAATAATAATCTAACTCTAATTGTAGTGATATAATTTAAAAAAGAATTTAAATTTAAAATTTTATTTTATAATTTAATAAAGAATTTATAAATTAAGAAATAAATATTAATCTTATTTCAATTATGATAACATAATTTAAGAAAAAATTTAAATTTAAAATTTTATTTTAAAAATATAAAATTAATTTATAAACCAATCATATTATATTGTAACACATATTAACAAAATCAAAAAAATAAAAATAAAAAATTTGAAATTTTTTAGCCTTAATAGAATGACAATATTTTACAATTATAATAGTATATATATATAGATTGATACAATTTTTTTTGCAATTAGCCAAATTATAAATGTTACTCCTAAATATTTTTCATAAACCCTAAAATTAAAAAATAAAAAGAACCGGTATTCCGGTTCACCAATGAAAGCCGTCCCGGGTTCAACAGCGCAGGTTTATGGCGCATACATACAGAATTGAATTGAAGCCCCATTCTCTCTCTTTTCTTCTTCCTTTTTCCTCCTCCTCCGCCGACGCTGCCGCCGACGCCAACCGCCACCTCCGCCGCCGTAGAGTTAGTTCTCCCCTCTCTTCTCTCCCCCAATGTTTGTTTATGCATGTATGTATATATGTATGTATGGATAAGCACGGGCACTCACTTGCACAAGGACACACATTAGTAGCTCAGGAAAACCCTAGAGAAATTTTCCCATCTTCAGACCTTCCATTATTACCACCTAAGTTTGGTTTAGAGCCTTCGAACCCGTTTAATTTTTATTTTTTTAAATCTTCTCCTGTTAATTGTCTGTTTGATTGCCTAGAAAATGTGGGTAAAGATAAGAAATTGGAGTTTTTGTTTGCCTAATAATACCTAATTCAACTGTGCGCTTTAGCTTAGCTAAGTTTTTCTTACATGCCCGAAGTAAGATTTGTGGTCGTACAAATGTGACTCTATATGTATTTAACTGAGCATATAGTTAGAGGGAGGGGAAGCCCTAAACTTACATGGGTGCGGTAGTAGAAAGAAAAAAACAAAATGAAAACTATATGAATTTATTTAATTTCATTGGTATATAGCACCTGATAGAGCAGAACGGCAAAAAAAATATTTATGGCGCCAACTTTACTTGATTGGGACACAAAGGTTTAGTTTGGTTTGATTTGGTTTGGTTTGAATATTTTAACTGAGCAGCTCGTGACATAATGATTGAACATAAGGCTTAGTTTGTTTTGGTTTGATTTTGCTATTTGTCAAATATTTGTTTATATAATTATTTGTTTTTATTCTTTTGAAGCATTCATGGGATTAATGAAGAGAAAATCACTAGAAGACCCATCTGAGGAATCTAGCCCTCCATCGAAACAGCAGAGGGAGAATGATTTAATCATCACAGATGAATCTGTAGCATGTGTACACGATGTGTCACATCCTGAGGGTTATGTTCCTTGTTCAAATCTCTCATTGGCTCAAGAAGATTCAAAACCAGCAAAGGAATTCCCTTTCAAACTCGACCCTTTTCAGTCCGAAGCAATCAATTGCCTTGATAGTGGTGAATCTGTCATGGTAAAGTTGATTATTAGAATGCTTTAAGAATAGAAGTAAAAGAGACACATAACATATTAATTTTAAAAGAATTAACTTTCAATATAATGATAGGTATCAGCTCATACATCAGCAGGGAAAACTGTTGTTGCACTTTATGCCATTGCTATGTCATTGCGGAACAAGCAACGGGTGATATACACTTCACCAATCAAAGCACTCAGCAATCAGAAATATAGGGAGTTTAAAGAAGAATTTTCAGATGTGGGTTTGATGACTGGAGATGTCACCATCGATCCGAATGCATCTTGCTTGGTAGG